>CM031240.1:776681295-777233955 GCA_018340775.1 Taxus wallichiana var. yunnanensis
ATAAATCTCAAATTAATCTTATGTTGATCTTAGGAAAAATTGTGTTTTCTTTTATTTTAAAGTGTCTTTCAAATAGTTTTTCTTGTTCTTGTTGCAATCTTATATTAAAATATCTCCGAATCACACAAGATCTCATCTATGTGGTAGTATTTTGGCATTTTTAATTTCATTATGCGATATAAGATTTCATCTGGTAATGAAATAAACAATTTAAAATCATTTTACTTCTACTATGTCGATAGAGATTTTTTGTAAGCCTACGAGTGTATCTTAGGCATGATGGACCATGGGTTGTTAATGTTTAATTTAGTATTTATCTCGAGCCTTCATGTTGAATTCTTAAATATTTTGTGAAACCATGCAGATCTTCACCTCCATTAATGCACAACTTCAGGTTGAAGGAATATTTTGGCTATCCTGAAGCATTTTTTCTGTTAGTTTTCAAATTGTTGTAAAGGTTCTCAAGGATCTGGTGAAATCAACTTCATATTTCTTAATTCCCCACCAAAAATTTCAAATAACCATGAATCCTACATGAAGTACCCCTATTTGTGTTGTGTACCACAAATGAACAAATTATACTGCCAAAGTATACAAAAGCAAGTAGGTTTTAAGTGTCTTTAGTAACTTGAACCTTGTTCAGAAAATATATCCATTCTTTATAAGTGACAATTCGTGAGAGTTAAATTGTGGTGTATTGATCATATTTTCTCAAGGTTCCCCTGAAAATTGTGCAAAGAAGGATCTCTTCATGTCCTTCACCAAAAAAGGTTACAAAATAGGTTCTCTCAACCTGGTTGAAAGGCACGATCTAAAGTAGTGAGGATAGATCAAATAATTAATGAAGGTACTATCCATTTCTCTAACACCTGAGTGACAAAGAGTCATTTGAATCCCTTCCCCGGATACAAAATGACTTATAACATGATTTGTCTATCTCTAAGTATCTTGTTAAATCTATGATGTTTCTCGTCTTCCAAGGGAGAATAAATTTAGATACCAACACCCGAGAATGACACCGTTGTTGGGTACTATTTTAACAAAGGTGTACAAAAAATGACCCGGGTAATGTTTCTTACATGATCTAAGAGCAAATACATTGTTTAAATGTCATCATCCTTTGTTGAGATTTGTAAGAATTGTGTGAATTTACAAGTTCTATGTGCAATATTTCTAGTTTCTAGTGGTTATTGCACTAAATTTATATCATCAGTGATAAATACTGGTAAAGGAAGGTTAGATCTACTAAGCTTTGTAGGAATTAAGTGTTGATAGATATTTGACAAGTCATTTATAGTGCATTTACACAACTAAGGTGAAAATACTTAGTGGTGACTCCTGTTGATTTAAATTTTTATAAATACCAGTGCCTTAACCTATATCAAGTGAAATTTGTCACTAATCTTTGCAAAATTGGAAGGAAGAAGATCTTTCTTCACTAAAGACCCTACCAGAAAGTTGTTTTCAAGCTGGGAAAGATAAATTCAGAAGGAAAAAGAGTCTAGAAAATAGTTGAGATCATGAATCAAGAAAAGAGTTATCCATTGTGAAAAGTGAGCAACATATGGTTGAGGATTACCATTCTTCTTCAATTTATTTTGAATCAAGTAATTTTCATATAGATCTGAATTCTCTAGCTAGAGAGGGGCCTTGATTTATGTATGATAAGTGTGCTTCTCACTTTGTCCCTATATTTTCCAAAGTTTGATAGGGTTTTCCATGAAACAGTCTTTAGAGGACATTCATTATGAAAATTATACTCCTGAGTTCCAAATACCCTTATCCCTCATCATTTTTATCTCCTATAAGGATCACCTCCTCAAAGCAGTATGGCCCAGCCTCCATCCAGACCTCCTTTTTGTTGTGAATACCTTTGGTCCTATAAATTTTAGAGGTATGGTTAGATATCCAAATATAGTGCCACAAGATGTTAGAAATAGATTGCCTAAATTTCAAGGGAATAATGCTATCACTAGCGATCAACATTTAAAACTTTTTGTCAATATGATGGAAGACTTTGAGATTTAATTTGAGGATGTGTATATAAATTTTTTATTCATACTCTTGAGGAGGATGCACGTGATTGGTATAAGTCTTTTCCAGACTAATCAATAGATTCATGGACAAAAATGAAAAATGCTTTTAGATTGCAATATGGGGATAAGACAGATCCCATGTTTCTTTTGTCTGAATTTGAGAATATTAAGAAGAATCCTAATGAATCTATTCATGACTTCAATACTAGGTTCAATAAGACCTTGAATAGGCTATCTATAATCCTGAGGCCAAGTGATGTATCTTGTTTAATAAAATATTCTAATGCTTTTGACAAAAAGGATGCCTATTATTTAAGGGACAAAAACCCAAGAACTTTGAGGCAAGCCTTCACCATGGCTTTACAGATTGAAAACAATATCAAAGAAGTTGGTAAGCCTCCTAAGAGGGAAGGTATCAAGCTGATCAATCCAGAGAATCCTCGATCAAGTAATTTTGTGATCTAGAAGAGGTTGTAAAAACATTCACTGAAGTTGTTAAGGAGATATCCTATAAACTGGGCAGAGCAGAGAATGGGATTGGACAAAGTTCCCAAGGTCAGCACAAGCCACACAATTAGGAGAGGTATGGAAATCATTCCAGAGGTGATCATATACCAGATGATAGAGGGAAAGGACCCGTGGATTAGAAATGACAGTGAAACCCCAGGAAAATAGATTGGTGCCTGATCCTTTAGCTTCCAGAGTTACTACTGTGGAAGAGGTCCATGATATGGAGTGGTGTGATAGATGTTTCTTTCCCATTCCCATGTGATGAAGACAAAGAAGTTGAGGAAGTTGATGATGATGAGATAGATGATGATGCATGATGGATTGCTCTACAAGTTCACAACATGGAGCAACCTCAACTGAACTAATAAGTGCTAGAATTGTTGCTAATTTCTGGGATTGCATTCACCGGGTATTACCTCTTCCTCCCACTCATACTTTTGAAATTGATATGGTACAATATTTTGAGTTTCCTAATAATTATTTTGAGTACTTAAGGGCATTAATGATTAAAAAGTATGATGGAGGAATTCCTTCAGAAGAGGACATACAATTGTTAATGAATGCAATAGTTGCCCAAGAAAAAGAATATAATACAAGAAGAAAAGTTGTCAAAGGGGCAGGGCCTCAGGACAAACCAAAAATCCAGTGCTTACCAATATCCCTAAGGAAACTCCTAAAAAAGATGCATCTAGCAAAGGCCTTGTTTCCCCAAATAAAACTTGTGTTCCCCCATGCTCAAACTGTGAAAACTCCCATATTTTTCGATGAAGCTATGAATCTCCCTTCTAACACTTCCCTACCCAAATATGTTCCTTGTGACATAGCCCAGATCTTGAGTTAGATCAAGGTCACTATTCCTATTGTTGAATTACTTAGAATCCCTTAGCATAGGAAAAGGGCATTCGAATATTTGGGATTTAAAGAAGAAAAGGTTACCCAGGCTAAAAATGTGAACAATGTAGAGGTTCCTCCTACCATTGCAGAATTAGAAAAACCACAAGCATTGGAGGAACTAGGGAAACACCTGAGGTTTATTTGGGAACTTCTTTGGTTGAGTCTCAGCTGAATGTGGATCCATTTTTCACTACTCTGATTATTAAAGATAGGTTGTTACATAACTACATGTTTGACACGGAGCTTCATGTAATGTAATGCCTCTTGAGGTCATGAATGAGTTGAATATCAAAGTAATAATAGCTTATGGGAAATGTCTTTGCCATGGATTCAAGAGAGGTGCCAGTAGTTGGATGTGTCAAAGGCTTAGTAGTGTAATTGGAAGCTTATCCAGAAAGTACTTACATTTGAATGTAGTAATTGTTGATTGTCTTGGTAAGTGGGGAATGTTATTATCCAAAAAAATGGGCAGATAGTGTGGGTAGAAGTGTGCAAATGGACATGTCTTATGCCACCATACCAATTGAGGAAGCCTTGTGAAGTTATATGGTGAGAAGAAAATGTTACATCTCATTGAGGACCCTAACAATGCTTCTTATGAAGTATTGTACACAAATGTTGATGTTGATAACTTTGTGGGATATCTGATTGTAAGGAGCATAAAATTGATGAGTGCAAGTATCCTAAGAAGGTTGGTTCTCCTTGGAATTTAATGTTTGATGGAGCATGTTCTAGATTTGGTAATGGTGTTGGTATTGTCTTGATATCTCCAAGCCAAGAGGAGTTTAATTTTTCTTTTAAACTCAATTTTGAGTGCACAAAAATATTTCTGAGTATGAAGCACTACTCTTGGGTCTAAGGATTGCATGAAAATATGGTATTAGAGACATTTTTTTAAAGGAGATTCAAATTTGATAGTCAAACAAGTCAAAAAGTTGTATGCTACAAAGAATCAAAGAATGAAACAATATAAGCATGCAATTTGGGACTTCATTGAAATGTTTGACTCTTTCAATATAATACATCATGATAGGAGCTATAATACTATAGCAAAAAAATTGGCAGTATTGGGATCAAATTTTGAAAATTATACAATGTCTCCCTATTGTGAATATGATGTTGAAATATTGACCAAGCCATCTATCCTTGACAATATCAAGCACTGGCAGGTATTTGAAGATGATGCTTAGGTCCAAAGGTTTTTGCAAAATAAAGGAGAATTTTCCAATCAAAGTATAGATTGGGAACCAATGGTTTTTATAGTTGAAGGAAAGGAGACTTTATTTGGTAAGGACATTATTCAGTTGAAGACTAATACTATTCCCAGAGGGTTGGTTGCATTAGAATCAAATTTTGATAATGTTGACTGCATTGTCAATAGACACATGTCATAGAAATATGTTGAAGAATATGACTTGGGCACAAAGGATAAACCTAGGAGAATATGGCTAGGAAATAACTTGAACAGAGAAGAAAAGCAGTCATATGTCCAATTGCTAAAAAAGTACCAGGACTGCTTGGCTTGGTCATATTCAGAATTGAAAGCATATAGGGAAGACCTTTTCAACATGAAATACCCACAGGAAGCTAATGCCAAGCCATTCAAGAAAATACAAAGACCAATTAATCCCCTCCTTTCCTAAAAAATGCAAGAAGAATTGAAAAAGTTAAGGGATGGAGGAATTATACAACCTACAAGGTACTCCTCATGGGTAGCAAACCTGGTACCTGTTAGAAAGAAGAATGGGGACATAAGGTTGTGTGTGGACTTTAGAAACTTAAATAAGGCATCAATCAAGGATAACTATCCCTTTCCAAATATGGATAACATGTTGCAGTTAGTTATAGGTTCAGAATTGTTATCTACTTTGGATGGTTTTTCTGGGTATAACCAGGTAGTTGTGAAGCAATCAAAAAGAATCAAAACTACTTTCACTACCCCATGGGGTACTTATGTGTATGTAAGGATTTTGTTTGGCTTGATGAATGCTGGAGCTACTTTTCAAAGAGCAATGGATGTAGCATTCTCAAGATATATAAATGACTTCATTGCTATGTATCAGGATGATGTGACAATTTTCTCTAGGAAGAGAAGTGATCACCTACAACATTTATAAATTTATTTGATAAGATGTAGGGAATATGGTATCTCATTGAACCCTTAGAAATTTCATTTTGGAGTTCAAAAGGAAAAGTTACTTGGGCACATTGTGTCAAAGGAAGGAGTCATGATTGATCCCGAGAGCATGGAAGCCATTAGAAAGTTCCTATTCCAAGAACTAAAAAGGGAATTCAATCCTTTTTTGGGCAGATAAATTTTATTAGGAGGTTATTTCCAACTTTTATGAATTGACTATCCCAATCACTAATATGTTGAAGAAGGATCCGAGTATCAAATGGGAAGAAGCAACTATTCAATCCTTTACTGGGATTAAAGAATCATTAAAGAATGCCCCTATTTTAACAACTCCTGATTATAAGAAGGATTTCCAAATGGTTTCCTTTGCTTTAGAGAATACCATTGCATTTATCCTATTACAAAAGGATGATGAAGGATCTGAAAGGAAAATTGATTTCCTTAGTAAAGCAATACAAGGAGTAGAATTGAAGTATACTATCATAGAGAAACAAGCTTTTTCTTTGGTCAAAGCCACAAAAATCTTCAGGCCCTATATTTTGAGTTCTAAAGTCATTGCTTATGTTCCCCATACCATGGTTAAGGATATCCTATTAGAGATGGAAATTTCAAGAAAAATATGCCAATGGGTAAATAAGTTGCAAGAATATGACATGGATATCCAAACTAAAAAATTGGTTAGAGGTCTGGGCCTAGCAAAGCTTATGGCAGAGAGAAACCTACAAACAGTTGAGGTAAATGAAGTTGAAGAAGAAAGGTTGAATATCCTTGAAAATTTGACAAATTCTGAATGGTACAAGGATATTATTTTTATCTCAAACATCTACAATGCCCTGAGTATTTAAGTAAGAATAAAAAAGAGCACTTAAGTTAGCCTCCCATAAATACATCATCACTGATTATGGGTTAGCTTGGAAGAACCCTGAGGGAGTTCTTTTGAGATGTATCACTGAAGATGAAGCCCCAAAAATAATTGATGATTTCCATGGAGGAGTTTGTGGGGGAATTTTGCAAGAAGAGTCATAGCTCATAAAATCTTAAGGTTTGGTTACTGGTGGCCAACTCTTTTTAAAAACACAAATCTACTTGTAAGAAAGTGTGAGAGTTTTCAACATTTTTCAGAAAGATTGAAAGCTTCAGGCTCCCTCCCTTTGCAGCTTGTATCATTTGAAGCCCTATTTAAGTAGTGGGGAATGGACTTCATTGGTGAGATTTCAGATTCTTCAAGTACAGGCCACAAGTGGATATTAGTGGCTACTGATTACTTCACCAAGTGGGTGGAGGAAATCCCCACCAAGAAAGCAACTCACCAAATTGTCATGGACTTCATTTTAAATCATATAATTTGTAGGTTTGGAGTACCTGATAAGCTACTTGCTGATAATGCTATGAGCTTTCGAGCTAAAATTTTTGGTAGCCATGTGTCATGAATATGGGATCAATTTAGCATATGCTTCTAATTACAATCCCTAAGGAAATGGACAAGTAGAATCAAGTAATAAGAATCATTGAAGATAATCAGGAGAACCTTGGAGTTAAACAAATGAAAGTGGGGTGAGAAATTGAAATTTTTTATTTGGGCTGATAGAATCACTATTAAAAGGCTACTGGAAAAATCCCATTTGAATTGGTATATGGAACTCAAGCTCTACTTCCCTTGCATATGCAATTATCTTCTTACCAATTTATCCAACAATTAGAGGACCAAGAGGTCAATCCCTATGATGCTCGTATAAATAAAATTGTGGAATTGGATGAGAAGAGAAGAGAGTCCCACCAAAGACATGTGAAGTTCAGGGAGAAATTGAAGAATCTATTTGATAAAAAGGTGAATCCAAGAGCTTTTAGTGTGGGAGATCTAGTGCTACTATGGGATAGCAGACATGAGGATAAGGGAAAGCATGGAAATTTTGATGCATTATGGATGGGCCCTTATTCTATTGAAATTGATTAGAGAGCACACCTTTTTCATAAAAGACTTACATGGGGAAATTCTTGAGTTGCCTATTAATGGCAGGCATTTGAAACATTTCCTTGACCGATTTCTTAGAATCAAGACATGTGTCATTATACAGTGTATAGTATTTTGTTTTTATTCTGTTTTCGTGTTTTTCTATTTCAGTTTTCCTAGTCCCCAGGTGATCAATTTTGTTCATTTCTCGGTTCATCTTGGGGGATTTGGTTATTGTCTTTACTGCTTTATAGGATTTTTTTGACTCGTTTTTTCCCAATGGATTTTTGGCACATGGATTGGTCTATTGTTCTTGCAGCACTCACGGGGAGTGCCCATCCCCGAGTTTGAGTCGATGTTTGTGCTCATTTTAATTTCACCATGTTTGTTCAAAACATCTCAGTCCGCATGGTTTGAATTTTTATCTATCTTATTATATTGATGCATGAAAGTTTTTTCCTTCATTTGGTTGCCATGGTTAGTCCTTTCCTTTGGTCGAAGGTCACATTGAGCCCAGATATTGTTTTCCTTTCTCTGTCCATGAGAAAAAATTTGTAATTTGGGTGTGAATTCGGGGTTTCCCTTCTATTTTTCCACACTCATGTTTTCCTTGTCAATTTTTGTCCCAACATCTGTGGAAACATGGTCCTTTCTAATTAGATGTGGCCCGATGGGTCTTTTTGGTGAAACTTGTCACTTTTGTCACATTTGTAAAAAATACTAAATTGTCCCCAGCCCCGATAGTATCTAATTGGTTATTCAACAAATATGAAGTAGCAGGAAAAAGTATTACTTTGACCCCAAAGGACACGTGGCAGTTTTTCAAGTTACAACCGGGAGGCGGGTCGCTAGAGCATTTTGTAGCTTTTTTGCCTTTTTGTACGAGGGAGCAAAGTTAGGAAATAATCTGCAACTCTTGTTGGGGCCCACATCAAAAGTTAGAAGTGGAGAGGTAGATCGCTGGGGCATTTTGAGACTCTTAGGTCTCACTTCAACTCAAAGCTTGTCCACGTGGAGGGCCTGCACTCATTTGAAAATTTGCCTCTCGGTTTGACCTTTGGAGTTGTGCCAAGGAGACACGTGAAGGTTTCATTCGGCCCCTGCCCATACTTAGACTTTTCTTTAAGTAGTTGATGCAACTTTTTTAGACCATGAACATGTGGAGGGCCTGCGCTCATTTGAGGATCCACCTCTGGGTCCTACCTTTGCAGTTGCGCCAAGGAGACACGTGGAGGATTTTGCTAGCTCCTCTCTATACTTAGACTTCTCAAGAAAATTTCTAAGGCATGGGACATGTGGTGAGCCCGCGCTTGTTTGGGGTCTCCACTTTTGGGCTCCATATCAAAAATGCGCTAAAGAGACACATGGAGGCTTCCGCTGGCTCCTTTTTTGTACTAAGACTTATTCAAATGGCCAGGCAAATTTCTTGGGCACAGGGCATTTGGAGAGCTGTTCTCATTTGGGAACCCACCTCTAAACTTCATCTTTGAAGTTGTGCTAAAAAAACACATGGAAGCTTCCATTGGGCCTTCCCATACTCTAACTTTTCAGCAACCGATGCAATTCTCTAGGGTCCTGAACACATGAAAGGTCTCGCGCTCATTTGGGAACCTGCCTCTTGACTTCACCTTTGGAGTTGCACCAAGGAAACACGTGGAGGCTTCCGTAGGATCCTCTTTGCACTTGGCCGACTCGGACTCACAGCGCACGAATGCAAGAATCCATGCGAGGACACTCATTTCTCAAGGTGTATTCTCGAGGGTGAAAAGGATTGCTTTGTCGATCCAAATATATGGAGCCACTTGAAAATGATTAAAAAGGGTATTTATCACATCACATAATGAAATAATGATTAATAATACTATCAAAAATTATGATATGACATCCTAGTCATAGTAGAGGGTCTGAGAAATGTGATCAATTCCTATTCATCCACATGGCGGGTTTGGGTGTAAATTTGTTAAACATCACTTTCTGAGAAAAATTTGTAACAAGAAAATGATTCCTTGAATATTCTTCTTTATAAGGGGAAAATTTGGGATGAGTAAGCGAGTGAATTGTATAAATGAAATGAGAATACTCTTTCAAAAGCTCGGGGTTTAATTTTTATGAGAAAATTTGAGAAATCTCATCTTCCTAAGAGACCATCTAAGAAACCTGTTAATTTCTTGTGTTTTAGATTTCAATCACGTCAAGATGGTTGCAAGTGTACAGCCATTGACAAGCTCTAGAGATTGTTCAAGAAACTTTCCCTGTTGATGAATTTGATAAATCTCGAATTAATCTTTGTTGATCTTAGGAAAAATTGTGTCTTATTTTATTTCAAAGTGTCTTTCAAATAGTTTTTCTTGTTCTTGTTGCAATCTTATATTAAAATCTCTCTGAATCACATAAGATATCGTCCATGTGTTAGTTTTTTCGCATTTGAAATTTCATTATGAGAAGAGATTTCATCTGGTAATGAAATAAACAATTTAAAATCATTTTACTTCCACTATGTTGATAGAGATTGTTTGTAAGCCTATGAGTGTATCTTAGGCGTGATGGACCAGGGGTTGTTAATGTTTAATTGAGTCTTTAGCTGAGCCTTTGTGTTGAATTCTTAAATATTCTAGTTGAAGGAATATTTCTAATATTTTGAAGCATTCTATCTATTAGTTTTCCAATTGTTGTAAAGATTCTCAAGGATCTGGTGAAATCAACTTCATCTTGATTAAGTCCCCACCAAAATTTCAAATAACCATGAATCCTACCTGAAGTACCCCTATTTGTGTTGTGTATCCACAAATGAACAAATTCTACTACCAAAATATACATAAGCAAGCAGGTTTTAAGTGTCTTTAGTAACCTAAACCTTGTTCAAAAATATCTCCATTCTTTAGAAGTGACAACTCGTGAGAGTTAAATTGTGGTGTATTGATCATATTTTCTCAAGGTTCCCTTGAAAATTGTGCAAAGAAGGATCTCTTCATGTCCTTCACCAACAGAGGTTACAAAATGGGTCCTCTCACCCTGGTTGAAAGGCACGACCTAAAGTAGTGAGGATAGATCAAATCCTTAATGAAGGTGTTATCCATTTCTCCAATGCCTGAGTGACAAAGAGTCAGTGAATCCCCTCCCCGGATACAAAACAACTTATACCATGATTTGTTTGTCTCTAAGTATCTTGTTAAATCTGTGACGTTGCTCGATTCCAAGGGAGAATCAATTTGGATACCAACAGACCCTTTGCATAATATAATGATAAGGTAAATTTTACCTTTTCACAATCATTGGTGCACATATACTGCTCGTCCACATTTGTTTAAACATTGGTATATACTATAGTTTTCGGTCTTTTGAAAACATGCATAACAACATTGGAATAAGGTAATAATTTACCTTTTTGATAACCGTGGGTGCATATATGTTGACCACCTTTTGACTAATCACTTTATTTGGTCGTTGCGAAACTATAGTTTTTGGCCTTTGTAATGATATTTTGACTATCATTATTTTCAGAATTTGTATGTTTTAGACCATAATCAGGTCAATGGAAATGATTTTTCTATAATCATGGCATTGGTTCCCTCTCCAAGATTACTCGACCCTTCCGATGATTATCGATGGCATATTTTAACTCCGATTGAAATGTTAGGTCGATGGTGATATAACTTCACTCAATCATTTTCAACACCGTCCTCTGACCATAGAGTTGTTGAAAATCGTTGTATTTTTAATTGTAATCGATAGGTCATTTGATTATTAATAAAAAATATTAATAATGTGAAACAGTTGGAGAACTCCGGGGAGATAATTCGGTTGAATTTTAAATATTAATAATGTGAATGAAAAATGGTTCAACTGCATTTCATGCATCTGCATAAGTAATCGCCGAAGTTTTCTTTAAAATTTCAACGCTGTTCACGATAAGAGAAAAATAATCAGTCTTCCATTGCGGAGGATCAGTTCTCTGGTTAGTCATGCTTATCTTTTCCAAAATATGTGCTTTGCTCTTTCAGATTTTGTGTGTTTTTTTAGGGAGAAAATGTCTGTGTGCACTTGTTCTGGATTGGGAAGAAATTTGCTGTTTTTTTATGACTGTGTGAATTTCTATGAACTACTTCGCTAGCAGGTACTGCTTTCCTAAGATAGTATCTTTTTCAGTTCGCTGAGTATCAAGCATAGCGGTGTTAATATAGTGTATCATATTTGTTTTTTAAATCAATTTCTTCAGTATTTGAGGGTGCTTCTGTTTTCAGTTGTGATATCTCCAATATGAGGACTGTGACTCGGCAAGGAACTCTCGCATCTGTTTCCTTTGTTCGTTTAGTTCTTCCTCCCTACTATCTTTGATAACATCCACTTTTTTAGAGATCCTGTTTATGGAATCCTTACGAGCTTTAATTGAAAAAACCATACTTTCAAATACAAAGAATAACCAACTGGAGAATTACAAGATTAATGAATAACAAATAATAAGTGAAACAAATTTAGCAACGGTGTGAATGCGCCATTAAATGTTGTTCAACACACCAATGCAATGTAAGCAACAATTTGTATTGAAGCCACCGTCATTGTATTAGAATTTTAGAAGAGTACTAGGTGGAATATCAACATAGAGTCTCCCAAACAAAGCCTTATCCTGATATATTACCAACAAAAATCATTGTTTCTACTAATAATTTTAAAATATCTTCCTAATTGATGATGCGTGCAGGTTTGTGGCTGTTGGAGAAGGTGGTGATTTTTTAATTAATATATAGCCCTCCGAGTTATTTAATTTCTATTCGGCTATGGTTTCCCCAGACTGTCGCCTGTTTATTAGAATGTGATGTATATTACAGTTTATGAAACTTCTTTTAGTGTATAAAATAAATCAAGTCTTATCTCTGTTCTATTTGCTTTTAAAACTTTTGATAGAGTTCCCCTTAGCGTTGTGCTTCGACAGAAGGCCATGCCTATTCAAAGCAAATATTTATGTTATAAATTATCTTACACGAGTTACTATAAAAAAACATCTTTTCCCCTGGACCCTGCATTTTTTACGAAACATAAATTTGAGATATATATTTTTTGATACGATTCGTGTCCTGTTGATACAAGTAGCAACTCGATAGAAATTAACATATAGATTTCTTTGAATCTGATAAGGGCATAGATTCTCATGTATTTGCTTAACTTAATGAAATAATAGATTATAATTATAATTTGTTATAGAGAGATTAATTTTTTTGTGTGTCATTTGCGGTCTCTTTTTTTTTTTTTTTCGATTTTTTTAATATTTATAAAAAAATTCTCTAACTAAAATGATTACCATAAACTTTCTTAGTTAGATGATCAGCTCGACATCTTAATTAGAATGGAAAATCTACTAAATAATAATTTCTTTGGACCACCTTTGATACAATAATTTGAACAATTGATCCATTTATTAATTAGCATTTATTAATTATCGTATGATAAAATGGTAGCCGTATATTTTTTCATTAAAATTGGATAAAAATGCACTTAATATTATTTTTTTGCAAGTGTTCAATTTGTTGACACTCTCCTTATAAATCAATTTTTGGGTTGTTCCAGCTTTGTGTTGGCAGAATGAAGACACGGAGTCAATCTAACGTCCCCATTCCTCTTGACACTCCTACATGGACGGTATGCATTAGAAACATTCAATGCGAGGAAGAATTTTGTAGAAAACAATTTGTTGTCCATGTTCTTCATCATAGAAGACCGAATTTGAGTCTCGACGAGATAAAGGAAGAGCTCTATAAAAGGTTTAAAGTCTATGATATGAGGACTATTTTCCTTTCCTCGTTTAGGACAAAGAAAACACGTTCTAGAGGATTTGGCCTTATCTACGACACTGTGGAGGATGCAATTAGAGTTGAACCTAGAAGTAAACTGATGAAGAATGGAATTGAAGTCCCGAATCTGAGAGCTAAGAAGGATTGCCCGAATAGAGCTAAAAAAATAAGGGGGTTAAGAAATTTGGGTATTCAAAATGAATATATGTCATTTGAACTTGTTTTGATAAAAACTTTAGTATTTTAATGTTTAAAATAGACTTTGCGAGATGACATTATGTTGATATTCTTATACGAACAATGCAAAATGATTTCAATATTGTTGACATAGTGAAATTTGAAACTATTAATGGTCTGTTTAGATGTCCTTTCTTGTATCCACAACACTTGAGAGTTTCAATAGTTCGTAGTGGAGTTGAAAAATAGTCATGTTTTGTTTAGAATCCTTTTCAGACTTGGTGCTCATGGAAAACATTTTCGTGGACTTAATTTTTTGCAATCATAAATATCGTTATTGTCAATTTAGCTATATTTGTAAATATTTAATTATATTTAAACAATAATATGGTGAATAGTAAGGGTAATGATTATCTCATTTTAATAGTACATACTTAACTTTAAACCATAAACACCACCTTAAATAATCATGGATCAGTGTGAGTAACGATGAAAGATAAAGCATATTATAATCCAATTTCCCTGAATACTCGATAAAAAAACAACGATGAAAGATAAAGCATATTATGATTATGAAGAGGAAGACAACGATGAAGATGATTATTATGACGATCAACACTAATGAACTACATGGATGGGGATCCTTATCATTAATAATATGAGTCTTAAGTAACCAAATTGGTACGTTTGCATCGAGGCCATTCATTCCTAAACTAGAATGACCATGACAAACAAGATGATGATCACGATGATGATGATACTAACTATTACGATTATTATATTAATCATGACAATGAATATGATAAAGATGAAAATGAAAACGATGCTAAAGAATCTATTTGATAAGAGTCTCTCCCAAGAAAATAACAGTCAATAATGGAGAGCCCTTAGGAGGTAAGAAAATGGTAGATGCATCGATAGGTGATATGAACAGGTAGATGCGGAGGAAAATCATTTGCATATTTAGCACACACATTTATAACTCATGGATGTTAGGATTACAAATAAGCCACCAATATAATTTACCATCCAAATCCAAGAATGGTGGTGGTGATAATGATGATGAGGATGATGATGATGAAAACGATAATCAATGATGGTGATGATAATTATGATGAGTCTAATTACAAAGAAAACGATGATGATGAGGATGAAAATGACCATAATGATTATGAGGACAACGAAAATGATGATAAAAACTTTGACAAGGATAATGATGATGATCAGAATGATGATGACGATGATGGAAACAATTATGATGATGAGTATAATAATAATATAATTAGTATTAAATAAAAATAATATGATGATGGCTCCTCGCACCTCCTCGCATCCTCCTTGTGGCTGCCCTAACCCTAAGCCGAGAAAATATTGATGAAGGAGGTGGAAGGAGAGAGACCAATCCTGCCAAGATCGGAAATCTCCTAGATCAAGCTATTATCATCATAAGTGTCATTGTTATCATCATGGTCTTTCCATTTTCATCATCATCTTCACCACATTTTCCTCATCATTGTCATCATCAATGATCTTCATTGTCATCATCATTTGCATGTTTTCATGGTCGTCATCATCATTTCATCGTCATCAAAATATAATATATTTTTATCATTATCACCATATTATATTGTTAAAAAATTATATTATTATATGTACTAATATTAATTTTTTTGTTTTCATCATCATCATTTTCATTATCATCATCTTCATCATCATCCTCACCAAGTATCATCATCATTGTCACCATCATCATTATAATATTTTTCTTCATTAAATTTCATCATCTTTTGTTTATCAGGTGACCATACCCTAACATGATCATCATCATGACCATTGTTAATGATGGTGATCATTGACAAAATCAATATTTGTCATATAGATGATTCTATCAAAATCAAGATAAGGATAACATCCCATTATCGTAAATAATGAGAAACACAATGAAAAACACAAACTTTCACATAGGGGTAAAGTCAACCTTACATAACATTATATTGTCAAAATTATCATTTTCATGGTCATCTAATTGTGGTTATCATCATGTCTCTTCATTTCCATACATGATGATTATGATAGTTCCCTTCTTTTCCCATCCAACCTTCCATCTCAATTACCTTAAACAAATGAGAAACACAATGAAAAATACCCTTGATTAAATGTCAACCCTACATAATATATTTTCCATCATCATTTTCATGGTCATCTAATTGGGGTGTTATCATCGTTATAATAATCATAAGCATATCCCCAGGAGAGGATCATTGTTATCATTATGTTCATCATCGTTGTCATTCCATAATCGGGTCATTATAATCATCATCATTTTTTCAGATGTCATCATCGTATCATCACAATCACCATCATCATCTATGTTTTGGATATTCACATTCATTAATTATGACCATTATTTGAAATTATCGCCGACATTTGAAACCACCCCGACCACCACAATGCCATCTTCATTTTCATTGTAATTCTTTCCCGTAATTTGTAGTCATGATTCACTTCATAATCATCAGAGGTATCATTATCGATCATCGAAATTCAAGCATAAGTCATCACCTAAGCTTGTCATCATTGTTGTCATTATCCTTATCTTCATCATCATCGTGATCATCATCAACATCTCTATTATTTTTTTATTAAATGTCAATCTATTCCAAAGTACAACAAGTGGGAGCTAGAAATGAGCAAAATCAATATTATCAAAGGAATCTTTCAAGGGATCAAAAGACATATCCCAATAGCTTGAACATGAGCCCAAGTTCACCCAAAACCTAATATTGTTTGAAATTCAAATCCATATATTCAGGAGTTTAACCCATAACAGATAAACTATACTTGTCAGACAATGATAAAGCTCAATCTTACCTCTTGTTTTATCAACTTTGCATTTATTACTACCACTACCATAGATAGGTCTATGTTGTAGGGAGTGGACTAGAATGTGGAGTGTGATTATCCCATCGCCATGGATTTTAGGGTTAGTTCTTACGTCGTGAAGAGTTCGGACAATCGTAAATAATCATGGTCGGTATGGAGATTTATTGTTAGATGTTCGTAAATAATCATTCATACCATCATCATTTCCTCATCTTTAATATCACCACCATCATTATGATCAATGGTTATGCAACGTCTATCCTTATTATCATCATCATTTTGATCATCATAATCATCTCTATTTGCGGTTTGATCATCATCATTAAGGTATTATTGTCTGATTCATTAATAATCATCGTGATAATCATGGGATCATCATTTTTATCATCACTAGCCTCAGGATTATTAACACCACCATCATCGGGGCAAAGAGACGTGTCACATGTTGTTGAAGTTGTCATTATTCAATGTAATTGTGCTTTATGACTCGATATTGGTGGAAGGTTTTCCCAAGGTGAGTATCCATCATCACTTTTAGAGTCATGTTTCATCGATGCATATAAAGATTTTCAACCATAATGAAATTCAACCTTATGATTGTAAAAAAATTCAATTGGAATCCATCTCATTGATTGATTGCTGTGAGATCGTGGTCGTTTAATGTGAAGAGAAAGAAAGACAAATGGAAACTCAATATCTTAAACGAATCATGCATATGGCCGTGGTATTTCTATTCTAGAAAGATCAGGATTGAAGCATTTTTGGAGTGATCATTTATGTTTAATCCCTTTTGATATACACAGGGACATGAGGAAGTAATCAGAGAGGAAATTTTACAAAAGTTTATGAGAGAACTAAGATGGTTTACGTAATCACTGGCATGTCATCCTCATGCATGGAGGAAGAAGACATAACACACCGAGGACTATGAGACACAAAGTTTTGTGGGAGTGATTGAATGAGTGGGAGTTATTTTCAGTGAACCTCATCAAATTCTTGAGGGCATTTGAGTGATTTCATAATGTGAAGAGGGATTTTAATTCAACCATGTTTGGGATTACGATGCGGAGGATGAGGATGTCAAGATATGTCAATGTTTTATAGAAACAAACAAATCCATGCAAAATGTAATTTTCATGCTTCAAACAATTAGGTATCGGTGTGGAAATGTCGCGAGAAAACAACATATTGCTCTAAAAACTATAGTCGAACATTTGAAAAGGACCACAAGGAAGCTGCTCAAAATGATAATAATTACTGTGGAGTGATCCAATGAAATTTTAATATTGTGAAAAAAATGGTTTTGTAAGCCACGTGTTTTTGGCATGGTAAGACTTCGTCTAGGTTTGAGTGGCCACATCGAGAATCGCAACATTCGTGTCCAATGATTCATGTGGGAATCCCATTACCCTGACATGAAATTTTTGATTACATGCACGATGAATCAAGAGTAATGGACATTATAGATATCATTCTTTAATAGATATGAGTTTCGTGGAATCCCGTGAATTGTTGAAAAAATGTGGTGATATTCACTTACATGAGAAGCATTCCTTACACGAATGTCATATTTGGAGATAGGTCTATAATTCTTGTCGGGATCTTGCCCAACTCCCCCATGTAAAGGACATGACCCACTGTATGACTATGAAGATCATTTTTCTCGTGTCGTGACTCTTGTGGAGATTTTTTCTCATGTCGTGACTCTCGACATGATTTTTCATCAAGAAGGGGATAGTTTGGATCAGGTGAAGTTTTGAAACTTGCTATCTAATTTTAGAAATGTGAATCCCACAATCGAAGATTGGGAGTTGTTGATGTCTAGAATAGATTCATGCTTTGGTACAGAGGAAATTTTGATGTTTGACTCTTCCAGTCAATTTTTTTCGATGAATGTGAAAGTGACATTTCATAATAGGATTATGCTTAAGAAATTGAATGTTCCTGTGGCACGAGTTGTTGCAACTTGTATGAGAAGAGTGGCGTATGGAGAAAGTGATGATGACTAGTTGGAGAGTGAGGTGTTACTTTGCAATGGTCAACATGTTATGTTGGTGTGTAATTTGTGGGTGGAGGTAGGTTTAGTTAATGGATCTCTTGGATAGGTGAAGAACATAGTGTATTTCCCAGACAAAGCCTCCAGATTTGTCGATATTTGTTGTTGTGGAGTTTTAGAATTATGTCGGCATCCCATGGGATTTGAGTCATCCAAAATATGTAACTGTGCCTCCAGTATTGAGGGGATGTTGCAAACAAGTACCTTTGAAGATGTCATGGGCTCTTACAATTCACAAATCGCAGGGACTCACTCTTAATAGAGCAATGATCGACATAGGCAGTAGGGAATGACAGGGGCTGACATTCACGGTGATATCAAGAGTGAAGTCTCTTGATGGATTATGCACATGTCCTCCTTTTTCTTATGAGCATTATTCTAAGATGAAGGAAGGTGCATATGTTTCTATTAGGAAGAGGGAGGAATCTCGTTTGCTGAAATGTGAACAAACGTCATCATGAATGACATTACTCACTCATCCTTGAATACTTAAATATGTGTCTTTCTGATATGTTGATATTTCTATGTTTTCTGTAATTTTGTTCAGTGATATGTATTGATCAATTTTTCTAAACATGAATCAGTGAAAAATACGCCGAGGTTTATTAATTACATGTGATACACATTTTGATTTTGTAATTTTGCATTTATTTCTACATTTTTATAGTTAACATTTATATAAATTTAATTTGTTTGATGCAATATGAGGAATTTTACATTTTATGGTGTCTCACAAACTCATCAGTGTGTCATTATTAGTTGTGAGATTATATGCGATGAGATTTGTATGGAAGGAAACTCAACACTTTAGTTTTCATTTATGAACATAAATAAACACGTGAAATTAGAGAACTTGAATCTATGTTTCAAAAATATGGTTAAAATTTTGTAATTTTAGATTAAATTTGACATGATGTTAATGGTGATGAATATGATCCATGATGGTGGTGATCATAAGGCCGACAATGATGATCAATAATGGTGGTCATGATAATGGTGATGAATATGATCCATGATGGTGGTGATGTTGATCATAATGGTGGTCATGATAATGGTGGAATATGATCCATGATGGTGGTGATGTTAATGATAATGATGATGATTGATGATGGTGGTGATGAATATGATCCTCGATGGTGGTGATGTTAATGATAATGATAATGATTGATAATGGTTGTGATGATAATGATGACAACAATGATTGATGATGTTGGTGACTATAATGATGACGACAGTGACCAAAGATGGTGGTGATGATAATGATGACAATTTGATGGAGATTATGAGAATGGTGACTATAATGAGGACGATAGTGACCAAAGATGGTGGTGATGATGACGATGACAATGAATGGCGATGGTGGTGATGATAATGACGATGACATTGATCGACGATGGTGGTGATGATGATGACAATGACAATGATTGATGATGGTGGTGATGATGATGATGATGACAATGATCGGCGATGGTGGTGATGATGACGATAAAAATAATGATCGGGTCGAAGATGGTGGTGATGATGATGATAATGAAAAATATTAATGATGGTGGTGATGATATGACGACGAAAATGATCGTTGATGGTGGTGATAATAATGATGATGATAATGATTACGAAGACAACAATGATGATGACGATGATGAAAATAATGGTAAAAAACTTAATGGGGATGAGAATGATGATGATGATTTTATGGAGATGATGATGATGATGATGAAAATGATGATGTATGATTACGAAGACAATAATGATGATGATAATGATAATGAAAATGATCAATGATGTTGGTGATGATAATGATGACAACGATGATCAACAATGGTGGTGATGATAAAGACAATGATAGTGATCGACGATGGTGGTGTTGATAATGGCAATGACAATGATCGACGATGGTGATGATGATGATGATGAAAATAATGATCAATGAAGAAGTGGTGATCATAAGGTGGTGATGATAAATGATGTGACAATTATGGTGAAGGCGATAATGATGGATGATGATGAAAATGAAAATGATGAAAAATTGATGAGAATGATGATGTTAATTTGATGATATGATGATAATGACAACAATGATGATTATGAAGACAATGGTGATGTAAGGTGATAATGATGATCGATGATGGTGGTGGTGATAATAAATGATGATGGTGGTGGTGATGAAATGATGAAAAAATGATCAACGATGGTGGTGATGATAATGATGACGACAATGATCGATGATGGTGGTGATGATGATGATGACAAAAATGATTAATGATGGTGGAGATGATTATGACGAAGATAATTTTTCGATGATGGTGGTTATGATAATATATTCTAATGATTATAATGATAGTGATGATGACAATTATCAATGATGGTAGTGATGTTAATGATGATGAAAATGATCTACAATGTTAGTGATGAGAATGACAATGATAATGACAATGATTGATGATCGCGATGTTGGTGATGATAATGATGACAACAATGATCCATGATGGTGGTGATGATAATGATGATGAAAATGATTACGAAGACAACGATTTATGATGATGAAGTTGAAAATAATAGTAAAAACATTAATGGGATGAGAATGATGATGTTGATGATGAATATTTGATGGAAATGATGATGTTGAGAATGATGATGATGATGATGATGAAATGAGGATGATTGATTATTATGAAGACAATAAATATGATAACAATGATCAATGATATCGATTTTGGTGATGATATCGACGAACCATCGATCCCAAGTTCATAGCTTGTGTGAAGACCCTAAACACATTTTCATGTTAATGTTAATAATACATATTTGAATTTAAAAACCATAAACACTAACCTTAAATAATAGTGGATAAGTGTGAGATTTGAACGATGGCAATTAAAGCATATTATAAACAAAATTTCTAAATGTTAATGAATGAAAATTTAAACCGTAAACCGATTAAATAATAGTGATAATGACAATTAAAGATATTTAAACCAAATTCCCCTATGATGAAAACGATTAATGATGATATTTGACGAAAACGATATCATGATGACAAAAATGAAACAATGATGATATTGACAAGAATGAAAACGGCGATGATAAGGATGATAATGAAAATGAAGACAATGATGATGGCGATTTAATTTACCATGAAAGCTGTAAATGATGGCAAATGATGATGATGCGATAATGATGATGTCAATAATGAAGAAAATGTGGATGAAAATGATGATGAAAATGGAAAAAAACATGATGATAACGATGACACTGATGATGATAATATGATAATTTAATTTTTAATTTTAATTTAATTTTATAATTTTATTAATATTTAACTTTTAAATAATTTTAAATATTTATTTATTTTTTATTCTTGTGAATATTTATTAATTTTTAATAATTTGTAATATTCTATTATTTTTAATTTATAATTTTTCTTAATTTAATTTTTCTTTTTTTATTAATTTCAATTTATATTTTATTATTTTACATAATGTTTATAAATAATTTTTAATTAATTATTAAGTTCTATTAACTTGTAAATTTAATATTTTAATTATTAAGTTCTATTAATATGTAAATTTAATTTTTATTCATTTTATAGTTTTTAATTATTTTTTTATTTTTCTCCATTTTTATTTTTATTTATTTCTATTTTTTATTTTAATTAATTATTTTGTTGATTAATTATTTTGATTTATTTTATTTTTAAATGTTTAATTTATTTTTCTAATTTTAAAATGATTTAATGATTTTATAATTTCGATTTTTATTAATTATAATTTTTAATTTTTAATATTTATTATTTAATAATTTTAATTCTAAATTTAAATTTTCATTTTTTTATCTTTTATTAATTTAGTCATTATTTTATTTATTATTTTTAATATATATATTTTCTTAGATTTAATGTTTATTAATTTTAAATCATTAATTTTCATCAATTTTTAATTATGAAAAAGGCCTCTCGGCCTGTTCATATCACCAAAGGTGATATTGCTAGTTTATTTGTTCTTTGTATCTTTTAATCTTGATTGTTGACGCTTGAGACATGGTAAATAGGGTAGTTTACTGTCGATTTGATCCGAAATGTTGATCCCGGTACTTTCATCTCTCGAGTCATCGATTCTTTGAGTATGGAGTTTTCATTGATTATGGGTTACTTTGATCCCGCAGCCTTTTTATCCTTCGCCGTTTGATCTTACACTTGACTTAATCTACACCATCAAAGCTTTCTCTAGTAGTTATCTTGTGGTTTGTAGAAAATCTGCAGCTTATACAACAAACAACATAAAAGAAATAAACGTAATACTTAAATAGCTTGCATAAACATATGAATATTCAAACCAAGCATCAGCAGGCATAATCTCCATTAATAAAAGCTTCATCATACTCGTGAGCTTCAGCTCTTTACAATTGTGCATGCAGCTGTGTGCTTTTAATACACATCCTTCCTTGCTTGTGCAGATTTCACACCTTTGTGTGTGCATACAAAGCAATTACAATCACATTATTTAAATAGAATAACTCACCCACTAACAGCTCTTCAACTCGAGCATTCTAAATCTAAACTCATGCTTTAAAAACAATTGCAAGCTATGATGATTTAAAACAGATTTATTTGAATTAAATCTAATGATAAAAATAAGATAAAGCTAACTTAACTAAAGCAAACTAAAGCAAGACTAAAGCTAAAATTAGCTTTCCTAAAAAAGCTATAGTTGGAATTAAATATGCATCACATGCATATTTCCAACACTCCCCCTTAATTTCAAACTGTAGCTTTCACTCTTCTAGAGTTGTGTTTGCTTTTTCAGATCTGCCATGTGCAGGATCACATACTCCCAAACAATCTCTCAAATATTCAAAACTTCTTTTGCTAAAGCTTTTGTAAAATGTCTCTAAACCGATCTTCGGATCTACAAAATTCAAGATGAATTTCCTTGTTGTTTACCAGCTCTCCTGATGAAATGATACCTCGTATCAATATGCTTGCTCCTCTTATGAAAAACATGATTTTTGGACAACGCTATGGCTGAGTTGTTGTCACAAAAATCTGCAGCTTCCACTTGTTTCGTTGTAAATGCACAACACTCTTCTCATCCAAACAGCTTGACATGCTGCTCCCGTTGCTGCTGCTACATACTCGCTTCGCTGAAGATAACGTGACAATGGGCTGCTTTTTGATGCCCATGAAACCACTCCTGCTCCAAAGTGAAAAGTATAGCCGGATGTACTTTTCCGATCATCTATACTTCCAAGATTGTCACTATCTCAGAAACCAATGAGTTTGAACTCATCTCAACTTGAATAAAGAATTCCATAATTTCTTGTTCCACGTACATACCTCAAAATTCTTTTTCCAGCTTGCCAATGTGAATCTTTTTCTGAGATTCCATGAACCTTGATATGAGGCTTACACCATACATGATATCGTGCCTTGTGGCCGCCAAATACATAAGACTTCCAACCAACTTTTTAAACAATGTTGATCCACAAATGATCCTTCATCCTCTTTGCTCAACTTCAAACCTACTACAACCGGTGTTGGTCAGCCGGGCTTACAATTCAACATGTTAAACCTTTTCAAAACGTCACTTGCATACTTTGCTTGTGAGATAAAAACTTCACCTTCTGATTGTTGAACTTCAATACCCAAAAAGTAATGCATAAGACCAAGATCTGTCATCTCAAACTCCTTCTTCATGGCTGATTTGAATGACTCTGTAGATAGATTTCCAGTAATGATCAAATCATCTACATATAAACAAACAATTAAAATTTTACCTTGCTCATTTATCTTGGTGTATAAGGTAGGCTCACTGCTGCTCCTACTGAAACCATTCTCAATCAAATAAGAATCTATTCTGCTGTACCAAGCTCTAGGTGCTTGCTTGAGACCATAGAGTGCTTTCTTCAATCTGTATACTTTTCCTTCATGACCTTCAATCTCATAACCTTCTGGCTGATTTACATAAACTTCCTCTTCAAGGAATCCATTTAAGAATGCTGATTTAACATCCATCTGATAAATAGGCCATTTGTTTTGAGCTGCAATTGCTAAAACCATTCTTACCGTATCCAAACGTGCTACTGGTGCAAATGTTTCGTTGTAGTCAACTCCATATTGCTGCGTAAAACCTCTTGCAACCAGCCTTGCTTTGTGCTTTTGTACTTTTCCATCAGCATTGTATTTTGTCTTGTAGACCCACTTGACTCCTATCACGTCCTTTCCTTTTGGAAGATCCATTAGCTCCCATGTCTGATTCTTCTCTATAGCATCAATCTCATCATCCATGGCTTTTTCCCAAACTTCATTCTTTATAGCCTCTTCATAATATACTGGATCTGCAGCTTGAGAAAATAATGCAAAAACTGAAAATGAATTAGTTGTATCAACATTATAAATCTCACTTAGACTTCTTGTTTTCCGCTGCACAGGAGTATTCGATGCAGGACTACTTTCTGGTGATGGAGTAGCTTCTGGTGTTCCCTGTGGTGTCTCTTGCATGACTGAAGATGGCTGAAATCTTGGTGACCTCCTGACTGTAGATGGAGGTGTAGCTTGTGCTACAACTTGTGGTGCATGTCCAAGATTTGTAGATACAGTAGCTTGTTGCTCTAAAGTTTCATCTGTCATATCATCATGTGGAATAGATGTTGCTATACTCACTGTTTTCTCTATACTTCCATCCCATGCTTCATTCTCAATAAACTGTACATCCTTGCTGATCACAACCTTTCCAAAGGATCGGATTGTACAACTTGTATGCTTTTGTATTCTCTCGAATACCCAACAAAAATACATTTTTCTCCTTTGTTGTCTAACTTCTTCCTTAGTTCATCAGGTACATGTGCATATGCTACACAACCAAAAACTCTGAAATGTGAAACACTGTGTTTCCTATTAGTCCATGCTTGTTGAGGAACCATGTTCCTAACAAGTTTCGTTGGACACCTGTTCAAAATATAAACAGAAGTTGCTACTGCTTCTGCCCAATACTCATTTGGAAGATGTTTTGCCTTCAACATGCTTCTCGCCATCTCCATGATGGTTCTATTTTTCCTCTCTGCCACACCGCTCACAGGGTGTATACCTGGTAGTAAACTGCTTGTGTATACCATGATATCTGCAAAAATTCATAAACTCATTAGAAACATACTCACCTCCTCTGTCCGTTCTGAGAACTTTGATGTAGTATCCACTTTGCTTCTCCACTAATGCCTTGAACTGCTGAAATGTATCAAAGGCATTTGATTTATTTCTTAGGAAATAAACCCATGTCTTCCTTGTGTAATCATCAATGAATGTCATAAAATAAATAGAACCTCCAATAGAAGCTGTTTGCATAGGTCCACATAAATCTGAATGTACAATCTCAAGTGGTGCACTTGCTCTTGCTGTTTTGCCAACTGGAATGAATCTCTGTGTTGCTTTCCCAAAATACAACCTTCACATACCCTTTCAGGTTTCTGAATCAATGGCAAACCTTTAACCATATTTTTTCTATATAATAAATTCAAACCTCCAAAATTCAAATGTCCATACCTTAGATGCCAAAGCCATGTTTCATCCTTCATAACTGAATGAAAAGCTGATTGTGTTCCTTCAGCGCAGACTTGATTTTCATTAGCGCAGGACTCATCTGTTTGAGTGCATGACTCAACAAAAGACGGATTTGGCTTAACACATGACTTTGCTGCAAACAGATCTGATTTCTTCTTCTTTCCAGGTTTCAAAATCAATGGAAACATCCTATTGCTGCTCATCTTCACTTTTGCAATCAACTGAGTGCTAGGAGCTTTGTCCACAATCACGCACTCATTGTCTTCCATATAGACTCGGTATCCTTTCTGTACCAGTTGTCCAATACTCATAAGGTTATGTTTCAAACCTGCAACATAGTAAACATC
Source organism: Taxus wallichiana var. yunnanensis (assembly GCA_018340775.1). NCBI lineage: Eukaryota > Viridiplantae > Streptophyta > Pinopsida > Cupressales > Taxaceae > Taxus > Taxus wallichiana. Next base: position 776,707,628 of record CM031240.1, read on the forward strand.
TTGCATACTTGTTTGCTCCCCCTGTCTTGTTAGAATACTAACCGTGCCTTTTCCTTTCACATACACAATATTGTTATTTCCAAGAGTTACATCACTCTTAACTGAATCATCCAAACTAGAAAACAAATCTAGATTACCTGTCATGTGATTACTGCAACCTGAATCTAAATACCATACATCACATGGACTCTCTTTTGACAAATTACATTCAATAGGGGATAAAGAAGGTATTGCTTCAGCAATCCTTGTGCATGCAATAAACATAGGTTTAGAAATAGAACTTCCAACCTGATTTTGATTTTGTCTCTCTTGATCATATTGCTTTTTCTTGCAATCATAAGCATAGTGCCCATACTTCTTGCAATAATGACACTGAACATGAGACTTATCTTGTCTCTGACCATAACTCTGTTCTTGATTATGTCCTCTTCCACTTGAGTATGATGAACTGCTGCCACGTCCTCTGCATGGACTTCTTCCTCTGCCTCTTGGGCTGAAACTTCCTCTTCTTTTGCCACGACTACCTGCTGTCTGAGATGCAAAAGCCTGATCTACACTTGCATGTGATCTATTCATCCTCTGTTCATGATTGATTAGTGATGCATGCAACTCATCAATAGAAAATTGACTCAGATCCTTAGTTTCTTCAATAGCAACAACTAAAGGATCAAATTTCGTAGGCAAACTTCTAAGCAATTTTTCAATAATCCTTCTGTCCTCAAGAGTCTCACCATGAGATTTGATTTGATTGACTAAGCCAACTACATAAGTAAAAAATGATTCTACAGAATCTGAATCTTTCATTGCTAAATTCTCAAAATCTCTACGAAGTAACTGTAGCTTGGCAGTTTTTACTTTCTCCTTACCTTGATATGCAACTTGTAAAGTATCCCATGCAGTCTTTGCTTGACTGGCTGCTGCCACTCTTGGAAGAATGCTTTCATGCATTGCCTGATGAATATAGAAAAGAGCTTTGCCATCCTTCTTTCGTAACTCCTTCAAAGTATCTTTCTCTGCTTGAGAAAGTGCAGTATACGCTGCTGCATTTGCGGGCTCTGTGTACCCATCTTCAACGATCTCCCACACGTCTTGAGATCTGAATAGCGCCTTCATGGTCAATGACCAGTATTCGTAATTCTTTCCATTAAATTGCGGTGTCTGCATACCGGATGTAGAAGCCATAGCTTGCTACCAATTTAATAAGCTGCTGGAATAACCTTGCTCTGATACCAATTTGTAGAAAATCTGCAGTCTTATACAACAAACAACATAAAAGAAATAAACAGAATACTTAAATAGCTTGCATAAACATATGAATATTCAAACCAGCACTGCTGTGCATAATCTCCATTAATAAAAGCTTCATCATACTCAGAGCTTCAGCTCTTTACAATTGTGCATGCAGCTGTGTGCTTTTAATACACATCCTTCCTTGCTTGTGCAGATTTCACACCTTTGTGTGTGCATACAAAGCAATTACAATTGCTGTTATTTAAATAGAATAACTCACCCACTAACAGCTCTTCAACTGAGCATTCTAAATTTAAACTCATGCTTTAAAACAGTTGCATGCTATGCATGATTTAAAACAGATTTATTTGAATTAAATCTAATGATAAAAATAAGATAAAGCTAACTTAACTAAAGCAAACTAAAGCAAGACTAAAGCTAAAATTAGCTTTCCTAAAAAGCTATAGTTGGAATTAAATATGCATCACATGCATATTTCCAACATGGTTTTGATCTGTACCGTAAATCTTGGTACTTTCATCTCTCGAACGCCGATGGGTAACTTTGGGTTCTGCGATGAGTTAGGTGGTAGTGGAGTAAAACAAGTGAAAACTAACTCACTTCTCATTGCATGATGGAAAAATAGGGCAAAGCCCTCGAATGTTTTTCCTGTGCTACCATTAACGATTATTTGAAGATTGTTTTCTTTGCATTTTCTGCCTATTTGAAGCTCTTAGCATGAAGTTTCTAGGTTCTTTACTATGAGGAAAGCTCTATATTGATGTTTGAGGTTTTGAATTTCATCTCATCTGCCATTTGTGATCGTTTGAGATATCATCCATTCTTTGCAAAATTGACTCTCTGTGCAAAAATCTATTTGAAGAAGGTAAAATATTTTTATTTCTTTTATATGAATCTCGTGTTTCATTTATTTTGTCGCTGGTTTGAACCTTGATATGTATATCTTGTTTTCCAAGCTCATTGAGTTTTCGTTCTACTTCTCGAATCTCTGTTTCCTCCTTGCGGTTTTGTACGAACTCTTAAAACTCTGCTAGTCACCATTGATCAGTATTCTTTTGCACGCTATTGCATGTACATTCTGGGATTTGTAACTGGTAAGTGGTCATTATTCTTATGAAACTAGTAAGCCATAAATTTTAAGTCTGAACTTCTGTATTTTCTGCTAATATCTATGCTTCCCTTAACTCCCGATATGGTTATCCTTAGCTTTATTTTATATACAAAACTCTTGTTTATATTTTCTTTTATCTGAGAATTTCGTAATTCATTAGTTTGGCTTTGTGTTTCTTCTGAAATTTGCTTTCTACAGAAATACATACCTATTTACAAGATTTGTTCCCTTTGTGATGATTAGGCTCGTTTTTCTTCCTTTTTGTTGGAAGTTCGAGTCTCATTTACATATTGAACTTTTATTTTTCATGACAGGATTTGCAATTTCAGACTCGGCATATATTTGTTGAAATATTCATGGTCATGCATTACTTTTCCTAATCTGGTCTTGGTATATCATGTGCAAATTTAATATCTCGAATGATTCTAGTTTTCATTACTCCTTGGTTGGTCTGGCTTTGCGATCTCGCTCTTGTTTGGAATTTTACAATTTTTGCTTATCGACAATCTAGGTCACTTGTCATTTGATATTTACACTTTAAAATCAATGATATTTCAAAACCTTGTATTTCTTTTAACTCTTGTGATCTTATGTCCCTTTTGAGCTTGGATATCATTATGGGGATTCATTATTTTCTATGTTTGACTCCCCTCAAGGGTTTGAACAAGAATCAACAGAAAAGGTAATTCTTGTTCTTCCTTTTAATTCTTTTAGAAAATGCGTTTGAAACATTGAACGATCATGAAAATATGGGCCATTTTCTTGATCTGTACCTGCAACTTCGTGTTATGGCTTAGAAAAAATACATTCTCGCTCTAACTTTAATGGATATTCGTACTTTCTTGTACTTATACATTTGAATAAAATGGCCATCACGAATAAAAATTTGGGTATTCATACTTTTCTATCTGAGCTATTTTTCTTGATTTTTCCATGTTCATTCATGGTTTAGAGTTGTTCATGGAGGGTTTCATTCACTGCATTTGTTTCTGAGCTTATTAAAGTAGTTTTTTGTTCTGTTCATTTGAATCTCTGATTAACAGTAGAGTCACCCTGATTGGAAGGTTTCCAAGATCTATTTTTGTAATTTGTTGGACTTTTAAACATGATTGGATAATTTCATTACTTCCCTAAGATGTGATACGATTGTAGCTAGTGATCTATTTCCTCCTAGCTTTTTGATAGCTTGCATTTGGAAAATACAGTTCTGTTTTCTTTTAATAGAATCTTTGTTCACTTGAATGGTAATTTGGCACAAAACTACTATAACATGATTCGATAGTGCCTTCTTGACTTCACAAGCTCAATACTGGAATTTTTTAGAATGTATCTTTTTGTACCTGAGTAACTAGTCATGCATTCAAAACTTGAAGGAGAACTATAATAAGTTATGTCTTGAGTTGTAATCCTTTCTTCGGTTTCCCTCATGCTAATGCATCCCTTGTATTATCTTTCGTAACTTATTATCCTTGTCACTATTTTATATTTATGGTAACGTGTAACAAGATATTTTGGGCTTCCTTTGATCTTTATCTTGGAGTTCTAGAAACTATATAAGCCCAAACATGTGTTTCAAAAGCATTACTTCGCAGATGAAGCTATACCCGAATCTATCGAAGTTGTTCTATTCTTGTAATTGTATACTTGATTTTTCAATCTTCAATCACGGTATATAACTTGAAGAAATTTCTTAAGTTGTGTTGGTACCCAAATTTGTTCTCCTTTTCAAACCAAACAGCAACACAGATTCAACAGGGAGCTTAGAGGCGTATAGCTCATAAGTGTATGTCGTTTTGTAGCCGGGAGAAATAAACTTCTCCCTTTGTTACTTGGATTTGTGGAGAGATGGATAGCACCTCAAAAGGATGTGATCTTATCCTAACTATTTTAGGTTTGTTACCCCGTTTTTGTGATTTCACTAAAATGATGATAACCATAGGAAATTTTCAAAAAAATCTCCTAAAATGCCCTTTTAGAGAGATAATCGGGTTTTCAGGTTTCCATAGCATGACAACATGATTTTTGGATGCTTCGTGTTGTATGTTCCCCGAAACCTGAAACCCGCATCAAGCAAGTCTTTCTGTGTTTCGGACTGCAGAGCATCGAGCATGGTTCGCAAAAAGCATGCTATATGTTGCATGTTTCCCAAAACCCGAAGTCCAATCCAAGTCCTTTGAATCGGGTTTTTGGGATTACAGGGCATCGGAGCATGCCTTAGCCAAAACATGCTTCATGTCGCATGTCTTCCGATTCCCGAAACTGATTCGCTCCTTTGTATTAGGTTTTGAAACCATCAAGCATCATGCTTCATGTCGCATGCTTCCCGCAACAAACCCAAATTGATATGAAATCCTTTGTGTTGGGTTTCCGGACATCCCGAGCATGCTGACATGGCATTAATGTTGAGTTGTCGGGTAGTTGACACACGTGTCAACTGAAGTGTATTAAATGTGAAATTTCTTATAAATACTTGGATTTCCATGTCATTTTTACCAGATGTACTTTTTACCTCGTGGATTTTTGTGCATGCTTCTTCAACCCCGAAACCTGATTTGCCCTCGTGCTTGATTGCGTGGCTCATTTTTTATCATTTTTCGATCTGATTGAAGGTATTTCCCTTTGTTCTTTGTTTGTGGAATTTGTGGAAGAATTGTGTGATGATCTTTCTAAATCCCTCTTTCTTTCTTGTTAGGGTTTTGGGTTTTTGATTGTTTATTCCTTTTTGGTTGTGTTCCAATCAAGTTTGTGTTTTAGGGTTCACCCTTGGAATGCTTACTTAGTTTTATTCCTTGGAATATGCCGTTTTAATGACAATAGAAGAATGTATCAAGAATCATAGCAATGGAGAGGAATTTACATGTTTTGACCTAACAAAACCCAATTCCCTCTTTTCAGGTTTCGCAGGGTGTTTTGCAGTTTCCAAATCCCACAGTCTATCGGGAAATCCAAGGTGTCGAACACTCCAAAATCTCTCGGCATCCTCTAAGGTGTCGGATGCTTCAAACTTCCGGCATCCTCCAAGTGTAGCAGGATTTCCAAGCCTCCCGGCATCTAGCAAGAGTGCAGGTTTTCCGAGTCCCCCGACAACTTCTAGTGTTGCAGGGTTTTCTAAGTCCTCCGACATCTTCCAGTGTTGTGGGTTTTCCGAGTCCTCCAACATCTTCCAAAGTGTTGCAACATTGCAGAGTGGTGGACATCTCATACCTTCCGACACGTTCAGGTGATTATCGGGACTTTCCGAGTGTTTGACACCCACTAATCTCTGATACTCTCTATAGTGTTTCGGGCCTGTGGGATTGCTAAGCAGGTCCTCAAACCCGAAGTGTCTAAATCAAAAGCAATCAGTTCACTCCTCCTTTGAAATTCCTCATGTTGGATCCCAGTTCATCACAGGATAAGACGAAAAAATCAGGGAGGATGAAGTACAAATTTAGGAAGGTGGAGTCTCCTTCCTACATTGATTGTAATTACGACATCCGGGATACAGAACTCGAAACATAGATATGGAAGACTTTTGGAATAGAGTCAAGAGTTCTTCCCAAACCCCTGGATGAAATCAATAGTCAACAGGTGGTCTCCGCTTGCATAGGATTCCCCATGTCCGCTCGGTGCCTCGAGTTCATCTTAGCCTATGCTTCGAACTGACTCGCTTCTCGTTCTATGATAAATAAGGAGAGGTCATAATCAAGTTAGACAGAGGTTACTTCAATGACCTTCTCAAGCTGCCTAACTTTGAAGAGTATGGGGACATAGATCTCAAGTCAGCCCAAAAAGCTTGGGACAATGATTAGGAGGATTGTATTAAACACGTGAATAAGAAGTTCCTAATCAAATCCAAGCCATTGTTTCTAGGTTTCCAAGACTTGTTCCTAGAAGTGATTTCATTCAGGAAATCAATGATATCATTACTTTGCTTGAGCCGGGTTTTTGGGTTCCCCGAATCAAATGTTTTCCAAGGATGGATGTACCAATTCATGGTCATCATTAAGAAGAATCAACAGGGGATTGATTGGGGTAGTCTTATCAGTAACGAGATAGATTCTCATATGACAACAATCTTGTCTACTAGGAAGTTTTATATGTCCTCATATGTCACCTATGCAGCAGCTGGCATGAGGAATTATCCCGGATTGGACACAAAGGGGAACAAGATAGTGGAACATATTTATTGGTATTTTCCTCAGTTAACAAGAAAAGGGTCCGAAGACCAATTCAGAAGAGTAAATGATTCCTTCTTTTACGAGAACATCTGTAGGTTGAACCCCAACCGAGAAAAAGAAGAGTCTCTGATGAGGCATGGGCTGAAGTTTCGAAATGGGTTGTGTCTACTTACAATTCAAGAAGTTCACATACCTTCTGGGTGGTCATGTACCCAGGTGATCCTTTCCATTTTCTCGTATATCCAGAGAGACAAACCGATCCTCATGGAGTTGGTCAGGCAATTGTTGGATTTTCACAAGTTCCAATAGAGTAAACACAAGGCCGCCGTATCCTTCCCAATTTCTATTAGAAGGTATACCGCTCAACGGTGGTAAAAGGAAAGAACGTTGTACACGAGCTTCAAGATAAGTTTAAAAGAACATGAAGCCCAGAGATAGGTTTGACTTTCGAGGAGTCCTCAAGTCATATGGAACACTGTACCTACACATACCAAGCATAGAAGACATCTGGATTGATTTACGTGATGAAGTTTTTGTCCAAAGAAAAGATCATAGCAGGTTGACACTTGCAGAGATTCAAACACTCGGGCTCACTAACATTCCAAAGGGTACATGCAATAATGAAAGTGTTCGGATCCTTCCTATGATATAGTACATGAAGATCAATATGTTTTCCCACCTATTGATTGGTCTATCGGTGAAAAATCCTCTATTACGAGATAGATCGCTCCGATTCTCACACACACCAAGACATGGCTCTCCTCTTGGGGCTGAGTTTGCTTGTTCAATGGTAGCCGGGCGGTCATACTTCACTCGTTGTCCGATCTCCTCGGCTTCATCCCAAGAATGAATTGCTTACATAGGAGATTATCCACGCCATTCATCAACCCATCTGCTAATCCTTCCTTCCGGATCTCGGGCATCGAGCTTCCTCCTTAGCTGTAGAACATGAGCATGATAATCCCTTATCTTCTCCTTCTCTCCTTGGGATAGCTTTTTGATCTCGATCATGAGATCTGCATATTTCTGTTGTTCACCAAATTCTTCAAGAAAACTTTCAGTTAATAAATCCCATGAATTTTCACATTTTAACCTAGTGTTTCAAACCACTTAAGTGTTGAACCATCCAAAAAGGTAGGAAAAATTCAGTCCATTGTTCCCCTTCTTATAAGGCCATTACAAATACAAGATCGTTTAAACTCTTGAATGAAAGAGGAAGCATCTTCATTAGATTGGGCTGAAAACAGAATCTTCCCCATTTTCAAAAGTAACCACCGTAAAATACCAACCCACAAGTACAATCAACAAGACTTATGTGAAAAAATAATTGGAATCACCGTAATAGAAAGTGAATTTACACCTTTCTACAAGAAAATAGAAATGACCACTTGTTTATGGTAAAACTTGACTTCTTGTGGTAAAACTGACTTTACTGTGGTAAACACTATTCATAGTAAAAAGTGAAGTTACTTTGCGGTAAATACTATTCATGGTAAAAGTGACTTTACTGTGATAAATACTATTCACAACAAAAATGACTTTACCATGGTAACTACTATTCACTTGGTAAAAATGACTTTACCATGGTAACTACTATGCCTGCAAAAAAAATAAGGTTACCCTCCAATTGATTTTTGACTAAGTGGGAATATCTCTCTAGAAAATCCACCAACGAGGAATGGTCCCGGCAACGAAACCAAAATGTCATCACCAATCCGACACTATGATAATTCTTCACCGGGAACTCCTCGTGCTATGATTATTTACTAATGCACAACCTTTAGTTTGGTGGATGTAATATGGAAACACAACAACAAACATAACACAAGAATACCATAGACTTTGATAAGAAGGAATGATGATAAATCTGAAATATCAAAGTAAATTATAATATTAACATAAAATTGTTACAATCTCACCCATGAGGTACTTCAAGTGTTATTGACTTCACTTGCCTTTCACCAAGACTATGGGAGAAACTTTACAATTACACCTCTTAATGGCTTCTTCAACACACATTTAAACTGATGGCTTCTTTTACACACTTCATACAATATTTCTCACTACTTCCTTCTATGCTAAATGAGGGGGGTGGCCTCTTTCTTTATAGACTTCTAGGCTTATCCATCTTGTCTCTAAGATAGGATAAGAAATCCACTCCACGAATCATATTCCATACCTTAACTCTTATTTGTACATGTAAGCTTATCTTTTAAGATAAGATAAACCTTATCATTTCACATGGGTTCCACATTTTAGACTTTTTACAAATAAAATATACAAAATATTTATGACCTCACTCCTTGTCCTTATTACCAATATAATATTTCTAATTCATAATCATGTAGACCATACTTCTCTACTTACCCAAACTTTGAAATTTTAACATTACCGATCACTTACGACAAATATTTACCTTTTACCATAACATTCCTACTATACTTTTGACTATTACCGTACTATACATTATTGGCGGTGTCGCATCTTGTAGCACCGTTATCTTCTATCTGGACGCTACTACTAATTATACTTAACAACATCATACATTAATGAAATAGAAATTACGGAGGAAAATTTTAGTGTCAACACGCCCAAAGTAGAGACCTTGAATGAGTGCGAGCTCGCCATGTGTCCCGTTCTACCAAACTGTATCCATTTTCATAAAAATTCTAAGTCCGCAAAGCTGAAGTAGTGGAAGCCTCCACGTGTCATCCCTGCCACATTACTCCAAGGCAAAGCCCAAAATAGATCTTCAAATGATCATCGTTCTTCCACGTGTCTTGGGCTTCCCAAAACCTTTTGAAATTTGTGTAAGTATGGGAAACCTAGTAGAAGTCTCCTCCATGTGTCTCTTTCCTGCCAGCCCTCCACGTGTCCTCCTAGTGCTACTTCAAAGCCAAACCAAAAAGTTGATTCTCAAATGAGCGTTGTTCCTCCACGTGGACACATTTTAAAGTTGAGGATTTTTATAGAATTTCTAAAGTATTAAGCTAACTCCGCATCCAACCAAGAGGTGCCACATTTCCCTATCAACTGAATGATGCAAATTTGACTAGGAGAAACACCTGTCAAATGTAAAACACAGAGAAACATCCATTTGAGCCAGAAAATGAGGTTTTCTTCAAGGATAGAGAACTTAAACTATTGCAAGGATCAAACACAATCCTTAGGGATGCATCAACTCATTTCTCATCAAGTATTTAGGGCAAAAATGGCAGGGATAACAGATCTTGACTGTGGAAAATAGAGGAAATGGGAAAATGCAAGTTTTAAAGGAATAGAGCACGAGAGACTCAAAATACGAGCTTTTCCATAGGAAAAAAGGAACCATGAGAAAAATATGAGCCCACACATGATCCTCATCCAGAGCAGACTAAAAATGGCAATAAGACTGACCAAGCACCATACGGGGAAGGAGAAAATGACAGAGGCTATGAATGAATAATTTTTCAAAGGCACCGATGGGGCGAGACCATTTGAGCACCAAAAAGTTGAATACTTTAATGATTGTAGCCTAAAGGATCACTTGAATACTTGCATCTTTTCAATACCTTACTATAGATCATAGTTTTAAGATATGAGAACATTTGTATTGTTTTGATAAGTGCATACTTCTTCATTTACCTTTATTGTGCTTTCAAGCCAATTTCTTCAAAAAAACTCATAGAAGTAAAGGACGTACAACTCTTTTGTAAATCATCATGCTTTGATATTTTCCAACCTAACAATTTGATTCATTCCTTTGCATTCATGAAACATACAACTATGGTTGTAACTTTTAGATCAAATTGTACTAATATTGCACTTCAATGCTATGATCTTGGCACATTCATATCAGTTTCTTTTCTTGTGAAGATGATGGTAAGATATACCTAAAAACCTCACTTCATTTGTACTTTTTATATGCAATCTTGATGGTTGTTTTGTTAATCATATAGATTGACATTCTTTGATCTGTTTGACACCATTCTCCATGTAGAATATTCATTACATATTGAAAATTATATTCCTTTGATAGTTATATGGTTGTCTTTAGCTACTTTTGAGTATTCTATTGGCAAACATGTGGCCACAGTCCCTTTTCTTCCAAAAGCTTGTATCCATAGATGCATTCTCCTTTCTTGATTTATGAACTTGCTTTAATGAAGTAAGAACTACTTCAGTATTTTGATCACTATGAACTTCTTTGATTCTTGACTCCTGCTAGAGTCTGTACTTTTCTTAGAATGATGATATTCTTGTACCTAATAGATGATCCTTGAGTTTATTCAAAATTTTCTTGTTACTTCATTCCTTTTGATCTCATTCTATTAAACTCGCTTGATAAAAATATTATATTCTGAAATGAAAAACTACATTTTGTATCATACTTTTGATTTATCATGTGACTTGATGAAGCTCATATGTTTTCACTGTTCTTTTAAACTCATACTTTTTCATCTAAATCTTTAGAGTTTCCTCATTTTTTGGTAGCTCATGTACTATCTCTTCATCGGTCCTTGTAGATGTTTGTTAATGAAAAAAATAAGATACCCTTTGCTTATTTTTTGTGTTTTGATGAAAACTTTGTTCCAAAACAAGAACTATTACTTGTATTCTACTTTCTCATTTCTGATTCAGTGTCCCAATGCCTTCTTTCTATACATTTTCCACTTGTATTTTCCTTTTTCATGGAACATATCATAAATTGTACCATCTATATTTCTTGGGAAAGTATTTTCTTTTAGTAAAGTAATCACTTATGAAAAATATTGTTTTCTTTCTTCATGTAAAGCTACTGTAACATTCACACGTAAGAAAATAGTTATAAAATATTAAGGATTTTTGGCCTCTCTTATGTTCCATAGTTTTCAATGACAAATCAAAGCCTAGAGCTCAATATTGATTCCTTTTTCTTTCATTTTAACGAGTCTACTTGTAGCTTCTTGGAGCATGGAATATGGATAGAATGCTGGAAACAAGAATATTAGAAGAAAAATCCCAAGATAATGATGGGTTTCTTCTATACTCTTTTACTTTTAACTTCATTTATATGTACTTCTTTCTTCAGTAGTTATGAGTTACATCCCATGTATTGTGTGGGAAACATTGTATTTCTTCATGAATAAATAACATTTAATATTTTTACTTAAGGTGTATACTATTTTTCTTTCGATTTATGACATGTTTTGATTGTATAACAAAATAAACAACTCAATTACATAGTTCAAAGGTCATCTAAACATAAAGAGATAATGAGATTTAATATACCTATAACTTAAAATGAATCTACTGCAAGAAAACTCTAACTCTATTATTGTTACTAAGTTTAACTTCTCACATAAACTGGAATTCCTGCCTTCAACAAGACAATGCATTGGTTCTTCGAGGAATTTTTGTTTCCTCTGTGAAAGACAAACATGGAATGAAAGTCTATGTAAGGTTCTACATTCTCAGAATAACACACATAGTGTAGATCGCATGTAGTTAATCAATTTTTGAACTTAAAACACAATTAAACCGTAATGCATCACCCTCGTTAGGTCCATTTCATCAATGCCTTCTATTATAACAAATTTTAGAGTTTCTCATTTTTACACAAGTCCAAAAATTGTTAATAGAACCTTTCATGCAAATGTAAAGCAAGGCTTGACAGTTTTCTTTTCCAACATCCTCCACCTTGTGCCAAAATGGAGGATTTAGAATAGGGAATGAAAATCCATCAAGCATAATGATTGTTAAAAGAATTTTTCTTGTTGCTTCCAGAAACGTCTGCATAAATAGTAACCACCATAAACATGGGAGTCTTGGTAGGGGATTTCTTAGAAGCATAATGATTATTGCTGGAATTTTTCACTACCGCAAAGAACGTCCACAGAAATAGTCATCACTAGAAAAATGGGGGTTTCCTTGTAGTGGATTTCCTGTAAAATAGAATGCTATAAAATTTCATAGAACATTGAAAAGATTCTATTCACATATAAATTTTAATACAATATTCAAGTAACATTTGTGTTCTTGCTAGTGGACTGCATGGAGCCCATATTTCACCACGTCATTCATGGATTGGCATGGTATTTCTTACCTTAATATTTTATAATTTTCATATAATTTGGTTATTCATTTGTAATAAATTAAAAATATTAAACCATTAGATACAATACAATTGAATATTAAAATAAGGTTGTTATCTCGAACCAATAAAACTCCTCCTAATTTACATTACCGACTTACAATTTGATTGACATCTGTGTTCATACCACAACTTTATACGTTGTTATCTAAGGTATAAAATTTGTATGCTCATGTCCATTAGCTTTGGAAAGACTTAAATGAGTCATCAACTAAAATAACTTCTTTTTGTCCACCTTGCAATGTTAGAAAAATGCAATTTCTAGAGACTTGTAGAATAACACTTTCATCCTTGTAAAAGAGATGTTAAATGTCATATGTATTCCTTGTTATGTAGAGAGTCACATCAATCATTAGCTTGACCTTGTTTGATAGTTTGTGCTCCTTTGTTTATTCTAGATCCTTATTACCCCATTTCACACCTTTAGGAAGTTTTTAAAACTAAAAAGTTAAATTTCATATCAACTCGCCATTCGGACCATGAGTAGTGAAATGCTTATCCGACTTCACAAACATCTAGTATTTCTATTAAATAGTCTCTTGGACCCATAAGTTTGGGGAGAAACACTCTTCTTTATAGTTTGGGAAAGGATTTTCTGAGAGACAATAATGAAGGAGAAATAGAAGAGATTGTTTATCTCGTATTATTCTATCTAACACAAAGCTCATGTACAGTATTTATAGGACAATAATTTGTACTGGACTCCCTAAATGAATGGAAGATCCACAATGAAGGTGAGAGAATGATGGAATAACAGAAGAAGAGATAAAGTGATAAGATAGACACCTAAGACAAATCTATTATCCAACGTATGCTAACATTCCCCCCCTTATTACATTATTCTTGCAAATGTGACCTCTGAAAGATTCAAATTTCACTTTTCCAAGGGATTTAGTGAGAATGTCAGCAACTTGTGCTTCAGTAGGACAGTACTGGAGCTAAATTTGATGGTTCAAGACGTGCTCTCGAATGAAATGGCAATCAATTTAAATATGCTTTGTTTTTCATGAAAGACTGATTCTACACATGAGCTTCAACACACTCGATTGCCGCAATAGAGAATAGGTGACTATTTTTCAGGGAATTCCTGGTCATCCATAATGAGACATATCAATATCACTTCTCGCACATACTCCTCATGCGGTGCGATATTCTCCTCGCTGGGGATGATATAGAAACAACATTCTACTTCTTGCTTATCCATGAGATAGGTCTAGATCCGAGATGAAATATGTATCCTGTAGTTGACTTCCTATCATCAATGTGAGATCCAAGCGTGGTGCGATTCGACATATCCTCATAAGAAGAATTGATCATTCTTTTTATATTCCAGCACCATAATTAGTTATTCCTCGACATATCTCAAAACATGCTTTACTGCATTCCAAAGTGACATTTCTTTGGCTCCTGCATGAACCTGGAAAGATAGCTGATAACATAGCAAAGATCTAGTCTGGTGTATGTCAAATAGATGAGCCCTCCAACAAATTGCCTATAGAGAGTAGCATCTACTTGAGGTGAGTCCTGGAATCTTGAAAGTTGCAAGCCTTTTTCCATGGGAGTGGATATAGGTTTACAGTCAGACATTCTATACTTTTCCAGGAGTGTCTTGGCGTACTTTGTCTGGGAGACAAAGATGTGATGCTCCTTTTGCCATATTTCCAAGCCAAGACAGTAATGTAGTAGCCCCAAATCTGTCATGTCGAAGGTTCTTTTGAGATCATTCTTTACAATATCAACCTGATCTTCTGAACTACCAGTGATCACAAGATCATCTACATAAACAACCAGAATGATAATTTCTTTGCCTACCTTCTTTATATACAAATTTGAATCTGAGGGGCTACGAGTGAACCCATGCTGCAAAAGGTGATCATTGATCTTGATATACCATGCCCTGGGAGCTTGTTTCAGTCCGTAAAGAGATTTGATGAGACGACATACCTTTTTAGGCTGATTTTCATCAACAAATCCTTCAGGTTGGGTCATGTATACTTCTTCTTTCAGATCACCATTTAGGAAAGCACTCTTGACGTCCATCTGCTGAAGTCTCCATCCTTTCTGTGCTGCAAGTGTGCAAACTACTCTGATGGTCTTCATCTTCGCAGTGGGTGCAAAGGTTTCTTCATAGTCGATGCCTTCTTTCTGAGCATATCCTTTGGCTACAAGTCGTGCTTTATGTTTGTCGATGGATCCATCTACCTTATATTTTGTCTTGAAGACCCATTTGCAGCCTATGGGTTTCTTTCCTATAGGCAGATCGACAAGTTCCCATGTTTGATTTTTCATGAGCGAGTCATATTCTATATCCATGGCTTCCTTCCACTGAGGTTGACTGAGTGCTTCACGAACATTATCTGGCTCGGAGCTATTCATCAGTGAACTCATGAGTGCAAAGTTTACCTCATTTCTTGTTTGACTCCTTGTTTTGACTCCGGATGATGTATCTGGGAGTTGTTGCAAATTTGAGTCCTTGATAGTGCTTTGTACCCACTTCGGATGAGAACTTGACTGCTTTTGAGAAGAACTTTATCGTTTCCATGAGGATTGATGTGGAGTCACATTCTGCAGTTCTCTAAGGTCAACAAATAGTTCTCCTGGTAGCATTTCTTTTCTCTGAGTAGTCTCCTCCAGGCTCATCATCTGATTCAGAGACTAATCGGTGAGATGTGTTTGGAAGTGGATCTTCTGTTGATACTATTGAGTTAAAGGATGACTCGTCACAAACCACATCCCGAATCTCATAAATTTTCTTTGTCTCAGGATCCATGAGATGATACGCCTTCGAGGTAGTATTGTAGCCAAGAAGGATACACGGGAGTGTTTTTGGCTCTACCTTCTTTCTCTTATGAGCT
The DNA here is from genome assembly GCA_018340775.1 of Taxus wallichiana var. yunnanensis. Lineage (NCBI taxonomy): Eukaryota > Viridiplantae > Streptophyta > Pinopsida > Cupressales > Taxaceae > Taxus > Taxus wallichiana. The sequence goes on from CM031240.1 coordinate 776,723,117, forward strand.
GGGACATGCATGTATGCTGTGCAACCAAATACTCGCAAATGAGAAATTGATGGTTTTTACCACTCCATACCTCTTCTAGCGTCTTGTTCAGTAGAATATTTGTTGGTGCCCTGTTGAGAAGATATATAGCCATTTGTACTACTTCATCCCAATAGCGTTCTCCTAGCTTTGTAGTTGATAGCATGCAGCGAGCCATCTCCATCACTGTGTGATTGCGACGCTCAACAATGCCATTTTTGGGGCGTGTAGGGAGCAGTCAGGTGCTGCTTAATGCCATGATGGTTTAGGAAGGCCAAGAACTTCTTTGATGTGAATTCCCCCTCGATCTGAGCGAGTAGAAGAAGTGGTTGTCTGACTCTTTTCACAACATGATGAAATTTTTTTGAAAGTGTTGAAGAGCCTCACTTTTCTTTTAGGAAATATACCCACATCTTGCGAGAGTGGTCATCCATGAACAACTGGAAGTATTTGTATCCTGAAAACGAAGCAGGTAATGGGCCGTTCAGATCGGTATGAACTACCTCTAGAAACTTCTTGGCATGGAAGGTGCTCACTTGAAATGGATCTCTATGTTGTTTTCCTGCAAGACAGCCAGGGCAAATAGGCAAGGAACTGGACAATTTGGGTAGTCCACGGACCATTGCTTTTGAACTCATCTGGTGCAATGAACCAACCGACAAGTGTCCATATCTAAAATGCCATAAGGTAGTTGATTCTATTGTTGAAGCAGATAAAGCTACATAGAAGATGAAATAGTATCTAAAGCAAATAACTTATCTTTTACAAAAGCTTTAGCAAGAACCGTACCTTGTCGGGAGATTAAGCATGATTTAATGCCATTTTGAACAAGAAATTCAACCTTAAGGTGATGATTCAAGAGCTGAGTAACTGACAAAAGGTTGCTAGTCAAGCCAGGAACATATAGTACCTTTGTAAGTGTACATTTTCGTGGCCCTAGAGGAATGGTCACATTCCCTATTCCTTCTGCAATGTACTCTTTGTCATCCGCTATCCGAACTCGATCTCCAGTTGGCTCTTCAGTGTAGTGAATCAAATAGCTTCTTGTCACCTGACATATGCTTGCTTGCACCAGAGTCTATCAACCAGACTTTCTTTGTGGGCTGAGAAGTTTGAGAGACGAGTACAAGATTCTTACTACAATGGGCTCCTTCTGATGTCTCCTCATCAGAGTCATCATCTTCTTGTTGGGCTGCAAGATGTCCTTTTTTCTTTCTCCAGCGGGGACGTCATTTGGACTTTTGAAAATATTCGCACCCGGATGTGCTTGTATGGCTTGAAGGCCCTTGTTTCAAGCTGTTGTGCCAGCAGTGATCAGTGTCGTGAGTATTGGTTCTGCAAATGTGACACCATCTCTTTGAATTTTGATCTTTCTGTTTGGGTTGCGCTGGATTTGGCTTCTCTGGGGGACCTTTCCGATTCTTCTGGCCACGATTAGGCTTTGAGAACAAGGCTTTGTCCTGAGACTCCCATGTGATGAAGTGATAGCCTCTTCCTGCTGCAGCAAATTCACAAGCTCTTCAAATGTCACTGTTTGTTTAGACACATTCAGTGTTGTAACAAACACTTGAAATTGAGAAGGGAGTGCTCTCAAGGTGATTGGGACGAGAATTTTATCGTCTACCATTTCACCGAGTGCTAATAACTCTGATCTCAACTCAGCCACACGACGCAAGAATTCCTCCACTTTCTCATCAGACCCCATAGAGAGGGTGTGCAACTTTGACTGAAGATGAAGAATCTTTGTCTGATTTTTGGCTTCATAAATGGTTGCCAACTTGTCCCAGGCCTCCTTGGGTTTCTCCACATTCCGAACATGCGGTTGCACATCATCACTGATACTGAGCATTATCAGCATCAAGGCTTTAGCACTAGCCATGTCATATTTTATTAGTTCATTGGGGGCTGTGGGAGCAGGCATAGACCCTGTGACAATTCCCCATAATCCTTCAAATTGAAGGATTGTCTTCATTTTTGTCTTCCAGGCCACAAAATTAGGCCCTTTGAGCAACTGAGCGTAAAAAAGTAACTTCAGAGCAGACATTGTAATAAAAAAATTATTTATTTGAAAATTTATTACAATTTGGACTCACTATCGAGAATTACTGGCTCGTAGATGCTCGCGATATTCGCGTGCTGTGAGACGGCGACGCTTTGTAGGGCGTTCTTCTTCGTCATCACAATCGGTGTCGTATCCGGCTTCTAATTCTTCCCGTACTCGCTTTGCTTGGCAGCTGACGTCGAAAAGAAAGTATTCAAGGAGTCCTTCTCGAACTAGTTTGTCGAATGCAAGATTGCCAGAATTTCGAAGCTCGTTCAGCAAAGCAAAGTAGAACCCGGAGCTCTCAGGAGCTTCTCCACGGTGTTCTCTGGCTGGCGAGTTGATATTGTGGCTTTCAGCTATGGCGACCGTGTTATTGACGCTCTCAATCGAGTTGTCTACACTCGACATTCGACGTAGTGTTGAAGAAACTGTTGTAGACTCAAAACTACCTCGACAGCGCTACACAGGTTGAAGGTCTCCGCGCACAGAAATAAGTTCTCTCTCCCGGCGAGATCTCCACGTTTTGCTTTCCACGCAGACAGTCTTTTCTCCACCCACGTGCTGCCTTCCTTCAGCAGGTGGCTGAGTAAGTCTCCACGTCCAGCTTGTGTTTGATCCTTAGATTGTTTCCACGTCCAACAAGCAAGTGCAGCTCTTCAACACGCTCAGCAGTCTCCACGCAGGTATGAAGGGTCACGTTTTGGTTGTGACTTCTTTTTCTCTAGAAGATCTCTTTGCCGAAGACTTTGTCAAAGTTCCACAAAGCGCTTTCATGGTAAAACTAGGATATGACAACAAAAATGATCTGTTAAGATCCACGTACAACCATGTTTGGGACCTCCATATTTCCACGTTTGGCTGAGATGTTATTCTCCTGCGCACCACGTATGCACAAAATAGACTAGGAGAGGTTGTATTTAGGCATCCATTCTTTCTTCCTCACGCAGGCTAAAAAGAGACTCCACCACGCAGGTTGCTGATAAAGCCAATCTTCTATGTTGTTTTTCTCCTCTTCCTCTCATCAACGACAGGCTTAACACAAGGCTCACTTAAACACCAGCACGATGCACTTCTCCAACACACACAGTGTCATAGGCTCACTCTCGATACAAACTGAGAGACAGCGAATGAAGGAGAAATAGAAGAGATTGTTTATCTCGTATTATTCTATCTAACACAAAGCTCACGTACAGTATTTATAGGACAATAATTTATACTTTGGACTCCCTAAATGAATGGATCAGATCCACAACAAGGTGAGAGAATGATGGAATAACAAAAGAAGAGATAAAGTGATAAGATAGACACCTAAGACAAATCTATTATCCAACGTATGCTAACATTTTCATGGGCCTTGGGTCAATGTTTGACTAGGTCAAATTGGCTCAATTACAACCAAAGTGGCTCCAAAAACTCATTGTCATTTGCAACCCATTTTTCAGTTCTCCATTCCATCGAATCTGGTGAATTCTCTATATAGGAGAGAATTTAAAAATTTCCGTTCACGTTCATCTATCAAAGGTCAATTTTGGATGATGTTTTCTTATCCCTCAAGCTAAAATTCATTGTTGTTGCAACTAGCCCAATTACAACAGCTGACCCCATAAAACTAATCACCAATTGTAAACCGTTCATCAGTTTTGAATTTTGTCAATCCTTGTGATTCTTGATATATAGCTAGAAACATAGGAATTCACTTGTCGTGATTTTCTTATCGAAGCTAATTTTCTAATGTACTTTCTTAGCCTACAAGTCAAAATTTCGATGTTTCTCAACTAGGAGGGAAAAAATTAAGGATGATCGTAAAACCCTAACCAAGTTATAAAATAAGAAATAAAACCTCTCAAAACTTATAGATAATTCTGTGAAACTCTATCTTGTGGCTTAGTGTGTGAACTTTGACTTTTAGAAAACCAATGTTTCTCTCTCTTTCCAATCTCTTTCTCCCTCATTGGCTAAGAAATGCAGTGAAACGAAATTAATTGAATATATATTTCTAACCATATCCATTTAAATACAAATTATTTCTATTATGTAAATGGGAAACTAAAAAAACATTTAGTATGCTAGATCTAGGTGGATGCAATGCTAGTGATTTATCATTGATTTCATGCTCACAAGGTTTTGCAAGACACAAGTGAGATAGAAAAACATATCGGTTTTGATTCATTCTATATTGTTGGAATTTTATGTATGTGTTAGACATGAAACCTCATTCTCATGTGGGTGAGTGCATTGATACACGAAAGCCACAAACAAACTCAAATGATGGAGGGATTAAGGTGCCTCGATGTGGATGTAGATCTACGGGTGCTATGAAGAGAGATGTATGATAATGCCTGTAAAAAATAAATTAAATTGAATAGATCGATGTATGTGGGGGTTTCCCAGACAATGTAGGTTTCAAGAATTTGTCAACTTCCTTTGACGGTGTCAACCCCCGTGTTCAAGAAGATAAAGATAAATAACAAGTGATAGATAGAACGGATTACATACGTAAATCGATATATGTTAGAAAATTAAAATAACAATAAAGAAATCACTAAATTAATCAAATAAAACAAAGCTTATGTGAACCAATGATAATTTTGAGGCCAAATATGCCAAGAAATGGATTTGTCAACGTAACCACAGAATAGTTTCAAATACAGATGGATGTGCTAAAATAATGTCTTTGAGAGGTGGATTTTCTAAACACATTACACATCCATGAGCATGACATCATAATGGAAATGAAAATGAGAAGATATAACACTAGAGGTTCAATATGATTTCTAAAACTTCATTGAAAGGAGGGAATAAGGCATGTATATATAATCCGGGAAGGGGATTCGCTGACGGATGTTAGGTAACCCTGGTTTACCAAAGTAACCTTGATTAAAAGACATGATTTGAATGAGAATAGATTTGATATGGATTGTATTTTACTGATCGTGGCTCACGAGTTGAATTATTAGATAAAATACAAAGGATGTGATATATAGTGGGGAGCATGATTGAAAAGGTTAGGTGTAATAGGGAATCCTATGTGGATTATTTAGCACTATTGAATATATGAATGGGATGTCAAATTTTGAATGCATTTGGGGTCTATAATTATTTAATTCATTGGAGGGGCTCATGAATTGAATAATTTTATCATATTAAATATTAGGTGAGGTGGTGTCAAATATTCATTATTAATCAATTAATTAAGAGTGATTAAATAAATTTTTATAATGGAATTTACTCAAATTTAGGGGAAAATGGAAGTGTGAGGGAAAGCTTACCGAATGATAATGAAAGAGGGTGAAGGAGATGATAATAAAAATGGAGAAACATCATAATTGACCATGAATTCTAAGTGTAAGGGATGTGTTGAAGGACGTAGAGTGTAACAAAGGAAAAAAATAAATGAACAAGAGGAGTGGTTTATTATGAGAAGAGAACTAAAGGTAAAAGTTAACGAGATAAGGGTATGGAATAGAGGGACGGAGATGAAGGAGGAGAAAAGGAATGAAAGAGGAGCAATATGATAACAAAAAGGAAGGATGAATAGGAAAGGAGAAGACAAGAAAATGACATATCGTAGAGTGAAATTATGAAAAAGGGAGATAGATATTCAAAACTAAGGGAGTGAAGAAGGGTGAAGCATATGAAGGGAGAGAAATGATGGAAAACAAAAGAGATGATAAAGCATGGAATATTGAAGGGCCTAGGTTACCGTGAGGAAAAATAAGGTAAATAATATGGATCTACCACATGGAAATGCATGTGGATGGTGGGATGATAAAGAAGATGGAATAACCCGAAGAGTCAAGTTATCCCTGGGAGATAAGAGGAAACACGAAGTAAAAAGGGGATGAAGATGATACCGAGGAAGTGAAATAAGATGAGGAGTAGAAAAGAAGAGAGGACAATGGAGAAAATAATTTAGAAGGAAGGGAACCAAGTTAGTGAAGAGTGAGCAAGATTCGGAATGTAAAGAGAAGTGGAGGGGAGGAATGACATGGATTGGAAATATGTGGAGATGCATAAGGTGATGATAACTTGATGAAGAGAAAATAGAGAGAGGGTGTATGATGAATAAATTAAAGAAATTGGCATGGAATAATGGAAGATGGAGAGGTGGTGAAGAAAAAGAGGGAGGAATAAAAGAGGTAATGCCAAGGAAGGGATGTTAGGAGTTTTCAATGATAATGATCAATAGGGAAGGATGGGAGGAAAAGTGAGAAGAGGGAAAAATTAAATGAGGAATGGAAGAGGAAACATTAATGAAGGGACATTAGGAGAATTCCCTCGATAATGATTAGAGGGCACATACGAAGAAATGAATGAAGTTAGAATGTAGGATGTAAAAATGAGGGAAAAGGTCACGCGAGAATGGGGATGAGTGAATTTTAGGATAATTCCACCAATAATCATTAGTGTGTAAATAGAAGAATATGATGAAATAATGTTAGGGGATTACCAAAAATAATGACGAGTAAACATGGAGGTAGATATGTGGGAGAATTTGAGAATATGGAGTTAAAATAATAAAGAAAGGAGGGATGATTAATTATGTGAGGATGAAGTGTTAGGAATTAGAGAACAAGTATGTAGAAACAATTCCTCAAACCACAACAGAAGAAGAAACTATATAGCAGAATTATACTTGCAGAAATATAACAACATAAATAAATAATGCACAAAATAAGACAAGACAAGATTTAACGTGGTTCATCCAATGTGGCCTACGTCCACCAAGAACTTGCTCATATTTTATTATCAACAAGAGTAAAAAAACTCTCACTTTCTTCTCTCGATTATTATGAACTCACAACAGAGTTCCAAAGATGCTAAACCACATATAAACCACAATTGACACCTAATTGCATAACCTTGATCACTTTTGATCACCTCTTGATCATTAAGACTCAAGCCCTCTTGAACACTCAAGATATCTTAAAGATACCATAAGACCTCTATTTATAAGATTAAAATCCTCTTAAGAAGGCCTAAAGCCGACCTATAATTTTGAAAGTCACAATCTTTCAAATTCCCATGGATGGAAAAATAGTTCCGACGTTAACATCCAATTAATAGCATGTTAACAACAATGTCACAATGAACGGTACAGCAACTACACATCAACGTCCACAATAAATGACTCAGTAGAATGCTCTTGAAGTCTCCAAACTTAACCGTTCGAGCTCCAACACTTCAACATTGATTCAAGAAGACCAAAAATAGGCTCCACACCCCAACAATATCCCACTTGGAGATTGTTTCCACTGAGAAAAGTTCTTAACCCTTCATTATCAACCATGAAGGCCAATCAAAGTTGAACACAACTTTAACTTCTCCCTTGTGACCACCTTGGTCATCATATCCGTAGGATTTTGACTGGTATGAATCTTTTCCAGCTTCAACTTATCTTCTTCCAAAGTTGTCCTGATGAAATGATATCTCAGCTGAATGTGCTTCATCCTAGAGTGGAAAGCGAGTTCTTTACCAAATGAATAGCACTATGACTATCACTGTGTAGTCTCCCAACTTCTTGCTTATGACCCAACTCATCAAGAAACTACTGTATCCAAATCATCTCCTTGCTTGGTGGCAGTAACATACTCAGCCTCTATGGTTGACAAATCCACAACATTTTATAACCATGAAATCTAACTCACTGTTGTATCACCAACCGTAAATACATAACCTATCATGTTCCTCCTACTATCCAAATCTCCTACCATGTCCGAATCTACATATGCATGTAATGCAGTGTCTCGATCCACTGAAACATATTTCTGCTCCCATGGTCCCTCTCAAATACTAAAGGATCCACTTTACTACCTACTAGTGCTCATGCACTGATCACTCATAAACTTGCTCACTTTGCTCCCATTGTATGGGAAATGTCATTCCTAGTGCATACCATAGCATACATCAAGCTACCAACCACCGATGAGTATAATACCTAGACATATGGATTCTTTCCTCCTCAGTCTTGGTACTCTCCTTTGATAATTTATAGTGACTTGCCAAAGGAGTACCAACCAGTTTAGCATCCTGCATACTAAACCTCTCCAAGACCTTCTTTATGTACTCTTATTGAGATAATACCAGCTTCCTCTCCTTCTTGTTCCGAGTTATTCTCATACCAAGGATTTTTTTTTTTCCCCAAATCCTTCATAGCAAAGGAGTCACCTAGCTATTTCTTGAGTACCTTTATTTCCTACATGTTCTTCCCTGCAACAAGCATATCATCTACATACAGGCACAAAATAATATAACTACCATCAAGAAACTTCTTGATGTACACACAATGGTCTAAGTGACACTTAGAGTAACCCTGCTCCTGTATAAAACTTTCAAACTTCATGTACCACTGTCGTGGAGCTTGTTTCAAGCCATACAAGCTCTTCTTCAATTTGTACACTAACCTATCCTTCCCTTTTACCTCACAACCCTATGGCTATTGCATGTATAATTCCTCATCCAACTCACCATGAAGGAATGCAGGTCTTCACATCCAACTCGTTCTAAGTGCGGTCTTCTATTGCAACTAAACCAAGAAACAGTCTAATAGAAGTCATTTTAACAACCAAAGAAAAAAATTTCATCAAAGTCTATACCTTTCTTCTATGAAAATCCTTTGACCACCAACCGGGCCTTATATCATTTCCTTCCTCCATCTTCCTCTTTGATTCTATACACCCACTTGTTTTGTAATGCTCTCTTGCCCTCAAGTAGCTCCACCAGATCCCAAGTCTAGTTTTCCATAAGATATCTATGCTCTTCATCCATGGCCTGCTCCCACTTCTTCCTGGCATCCACCTGCACTGCTTCCTCAAAGCACTCTAGCTCTCCACTGTCAGTGAGCAATAAATAATTCAAATATGGAGTAAATCATTCAGGTTCCCTTCTTACCCTAGAAGACCTTCTCACCTCAGGAGTTTGGGGTTCCTGATGAGTAGGTACCTAAACTGGTTGTGCCGGAACATGTTGAACTGAATCGCCCCTTGGACACCTTGTTGTCCGCAATGTCCTCTAACACTATGTATTCTTTCTTTGATTTCTCTTTCTATTCCTGCAACTGATCTTTATACATGATTTTTTCATTAAAGACAATATCTCTAGATTGAAATATTTTCTTGTCTTTAAGACTCCAAACATGGAAACCAAAATCATCTTCACCATATCCAACAAAGGTGCATTTCTCAGACTTAACCTCTTACTTGGTCCTATCATCTTTATCAATGTGAACAAATACCTCACATCCAAATACTCTAAGAAATGAGTAATCAATTTTCTTACCAGACCAAGCCTCCTCAAGTATACCTCCATCCAAGGCCATAGAGGGTCCTTTGTTAATCAGATAAATAGATGTGCTTACCGCTTCTTCCCAAAACATGAGTGGCAGCCCCACATGTAACCTCATGCACCTAGAACACTCCATGATTGTCATGTTCATTCTCTCTGACACTCCATTTTCCTATGGAGTATTTGGAACCGTTCTTTGCCTATGGATCCCATTTACCGAACAATAATCAAGAAATTCATTGTTGCAATATTCCCCTCCATTATCTAACCTGAGACATTTCAACTTGAGATCTTTTCATTCTCAACCAAGGATTTCCATATTTTGAAAGTTTCAAACACATCAGATTTCTTTCTAATGCAATATACCCAAACTTTTCTAGTTGCATCATCAATGAAAGTGACATAATAACATGAACCACTAATAGAGTTTACCTTAGCTGGCCCCCATACATTTGTATGCACCAACTCCAACTTATCCTCCTTCCTGGTAGGTCCAACCTTGAGGAATCTCACCCGCTTCTATTTCCCATAAACACAATCCTCACGGTAAGTCCAATATAACTCCTTTAATCTAGAAATCTATCCTTTATAATCTACATGCCCTTATGACTCATATGACCAAGTCTCTAGTGCCACAAATTTACATCTCCATCTGTAGCAACTAAATTACAATAATCAGCACCACTGGTTAAATACAAAGTACCAGTTTTCTTACCTCTTGCAACCACAAGAGATCCCTTGGTAACCTTCCAAGAATCCACTATAAAACTAACATACACACCATCACTACCCAGTTGTCCCACTGATATCAAATTCCACCTCAACTTAGGAACATGCCTGACATCCTTAAGTAGCCATGTGTTCCCATTCTACATTTTCACCTGAACACAACCTTTCCCTACTATGTTGCATGTTTCATCATCACCAAGATATACATGTCCAAAATCACCTCGAACAAAATCAATAAAGTAATGTCTATGTGCGTTGGCATGGAAAGAAGCCCCTGAATCTAACACCCAAGATTCAACAATATTATCTAAAGAAAGAATAAGGCATCTTGACAAACATCACCTCGCTAAATTTACCTCTTTAATTTCCTCCTTCTTTTCTTTCTATCCCGAAGAGCCGAACAATATTTCTTAGCATGACCAACCTTCCCATAGTGCCAACATTCTAACTTACTCTTGGAATTTTACCTTCTATGATCATTCGACCTCCCATGGTTACCTTTCCCTCTTTTCTTTTGTCTCCCTCTGCTCTTCACCTTCAAAGCATTTCCGAGTGAAACAATCTCTTGTGCTCTTCCTTTCCATTTCCTCGCTTAGGATCACACCTATTACATCCTCAAACTTCAGATTTGAGTTATTAGAGACTGAATTACTTACATCCATAACCAAGTTGTCCCAACTATCTGGTAAGGAGCACAAAATCAACAAATCCCTGACCTCATCATCAAATTCAATTTTTACTGAGTTTAACATACTCACAATCGTATTAAATTCATTCAAATGATCAGCATCAAAACCATTCTCAAACATCTTCATATTAAATAACGTTTTCATCAAAAATATTTTATTAGAGGTAGAAGGTTTTTCATATAACTTCCCCAACTCACTCATGAGACCTTCCGTGGTCTTCTCCTGCGATATGTTGAAAGCAATCAAAGATGCAAGGCATAAACAAATTGCCCCGAGCGCCTTTCTATCCAACAACTCCCAATCCTCATCCAACATGGCTGTAGGTTTCTTTACTTTTCTAGCCAAAGGAACATGGAGGTCCTTCTGATATAAGTAATCCTCCATTTGCATCTTCCACAAACCAAAGTTCTTCCCATTGAACTTCTCAACCCTCGATCTGCCCTCATCTGCCATAGCTCCCACTCAAGCTAAAATTTCCCTGTGATTTACAACTTCAACAAAAACCACCAAAGCTCTGATACCAATTGTTAAGAATTAGAGAACAAGTATGTGGAAAAAATTCCTCAAACCACAATAGTAAGAAACTATATAGCATAATTATACTTGTAGAAATATAACAACATAAATAAATAATGCACAAAAGAAGACAAGATAAGATTTAACGTGGTTCACCCAATGTGGGCTACATCCACTAAGAACTTGCTCAGATTTTATTATCAACAAGAGTAAAACAACTCTCATAGTCTTCTCTTAGTTATGAACTCACAACAGAGTTCCAAAGATGCTAAACCACATATAAACCACAATTGACACCCAATTGCATAACCTTGATCACTCTTGATCACCTCTTGATCATTAAGACTCAATACCTCTTGAACACTCAAGATATCTTCAAGATACCCTAACACCTCTATTTATAGGATTAAAATCCTCTTAAGAAGTCCTAAAGATGACCCTAGAAGTTTGAAAGTCGTGATCTTTCAACTTCCCATGGATGGAAAAATAGTCCCGACGTTAACAGCCAATTAACAACATGTTAACAACAATGTTGCAACAATGACACAATAGTGACTGCGCATAGCAACGTCACCGCAAAACAATTGCATAATGCTCCACGAAGTCTACAAACTTAACCGTTCGAGCTCCAACACTTCAACATTGATTCAAGAAGACCAAAAACCAGCTCCACACCCTAACATGAAGTCAGGAGAGGATGTAGTTGATGAGAATGAATGTAGTGAAGGTGAAAAAAAAGACATGATAATTATGTCAAGAAATGTTATGAAGGATGATGGATCAAGAAGGTGAAAATGGGGGAAAGGAATGTGTCGATAAGTGGAAGATAGGAGATGCACTTTGTGATATGACAAGTTGAGGAATGGATATGATAGGGTGAAAATGTGGTCATTAGGGGAAGTGAGAAGTAAGATGTGATCAATAGACAAAAGGAAGAATGAGGCAAGGGAGAAGTCCATAATGATGAGTTCAACTTAAGGGGGACCCTTAAGTGACATTATCTTACACCGGAGGTGGTTAAGTAAGATTCCCAAGTGAGGGATGGTGGTGATCATAATTGGTGAGGTTGGAGATGGTTTTGTAAGGAAGAAAGAAGAGGCAAGTGGACTGATGATGGGGAATGAAGAGAAAATATGGACGGTGGGAATGTGGAGTGATGGGGAAAGTAAAGATGATGGATCATTCTTAAGAGGGAGCCTTAAGTAAGATCACCATTCCACAAGAGTAGTTAAATAATATTTCCAAACCAACTATGACTATATGGAAGGTGAAAGATAGGATCATATTGGGTACATATTTGGAATGGTTGATTAGAGAAGACAATTACGACGAGACACGGGAGATATAAAATGAGGGAAATGTTAGTGCAAAATCACAGCACCCCTGGACGCACATCAGGCTTCTAGGTTGATGTTCAGGCATCCAGTGTGATTGCACAACATGGAAACCTCTCTCCAAGCGTGGGACTTGTAAAACCGAGAGAGGAATCTCCAGAGAAGGCTGGTTCCTGCTCCTAAACTACCTGCCACAAGCTATTCCAGTGCAGGCAAGCTAATCTAATCCTAATCTAACCATGCCAAGGAGACAGAGAGAGAGAGAGAAAGGAAAAGAACAAAATCCTACACTAAAACGGTGATACACCAGAGAAGGAGGATGTTGAACATCTATCAAAACTGCCATGGGACAAAGAGAGGTGAGCCATTGGGAAGGATGGACAGAAGCATCACAAACCCAAGGATAGATTTCACACAGAAAATGTCCCAAAACTCCATGAACACAGCTCCGAACCTGCAATGAACATTTAAACATGCACAGACACCTGCAATGAAGAGAGGCAAGAAGAAGACAAGCAAAAACGAGAGAGGATGGACAGATGCATCACAGAACACGTTTTGTTGCTCCAGAGGTTTGCACAGAACATCATTCCATTAATGGTAAAAGGTAGGAATGCCATTACAGAGAAAGGGAGGAGGTCCGAACTCCATTTTCAACCCTAGAGAAGAAAAGAAGGGAGGGCAGAGCAGAAAGAATGAACAACTCTCTTTTCAAAATGAGCCAAAATCGGCTTTTTACAATGCATGGGTCGAGCCCAGAGATGCAGAATGTAGGAAAACGTGTAATCCCATTCTTCCTCAAGCTGTAGGTGCATTAAAACAACATGGGAGGACCTTACCAACCCATACCTGTTACTCGACTGGATACGGGGAGAATGCGACCCATTCCGCATTAATTTGGCCAGCTAAAATGTCACTGGTCATTATCACGTGCGGAGACGTTTTCTGAATTTTCCCTCTCCAGACTACACCAAAACTCAAGATTAGCCCCAGAATCATGTAGAGGATTTCACTAGCTTTCCATTGATGTCAAGAACGTACAAATCCGAGCTCTGGGTCAAAAGATATGATGATCTGAAGATTTAGGGCACGCAAGCACTACCAAAACGGATTTTAAAATATTTTCCCGCGCTTCGCCACCTGGGACACGTGTCAGGCTCTGATTGGATAAGTGAGGTCTTCAGCCTGTCGGGTTCGGGATTCTCCTCTGCATTTGCATCGGGTTTGGGAGGTGGCTCGACATGTCTTCCTCCCATGCTTTTCCGACTTGTTTCCCCGATCGAAATCCGATTTTCCTTTGTAGTGTGTCGGGTTTACGGAACCCTCAAGCATCGAGACATGCCTTGCGATTCGCATGTTTCATGTCTCATGTTTCCCGAACCCAAACTGAATTCCTTTGTGTCGGGTTTTGGCGACTATGCAACATATTCTTTGGTGTCGGGTTTTGGACTCCCGACATGCTTTTTGCGCCATGCTTTTCCTACTTGCAAACCCGACTTGTCGACCCGATTTCCTTTGTGCGTCAGTTTTCCTTCTTCTCCCAGCATATTCCTTGGTGAGGACACGTGGCAGCTTCTCATTGGTCCTCGGCCCTGCCGGCTCTTTCGCGTCCTTCGCGTCTTTTTGGCCTGGATGTCCCAAACCGTTTGGGACAAAAACCTCCGATCCGCCCGAAATGGGCTTCCTTGTCCCTCTTTGCGTTGGACACATGGCAATATTTGATTGGCTTCGGATCGCCAGATTTTCACGTCCCACGCGTCCATTTGTCCCATTTTTCTTGTGCTCCTTGTGCTGATTTCGGCCGAACCGGCCGGTTCGCGTCCATTTGTCCCAGATGTCCCATTTGCTTTTGATTGCCTCGACTCTTTTCGCCCGGTTCGGCTTGTTTCGGTCCTTTTGTCCCAAACGTCCCACCAACACTTAGCCAATTTTTCTTACTCTTTTCGGCGAGATCGGCTTTTCGCGCGCCGCTTCTCGCGTACTTTTGTCCCAGATGTACTGTTGCTTATTTGGGCCGCTTGGAGGCTTTTCGGCGATCCGCACCTTTTTGTCCCAAATGTCCCGACTGCTCCTAGGACTAGGACTTAGCCGATTTTCACCATTTTTCCTGGATCAACCTTCTTGCCTTTCTGCAACCCTTTTTTTGCATTTTCTCAGAGCTTGCTCTTTTCCTCTCAGACAGGGGACTTAGAAAATATTTGAGGGGACTCTAGCAACATGATTTTTGGCCCCGAATCAATCAATTTTCCTGGGACTTGAATATTCTGATGCATGTTATCAAAATTACCCTGGGGGGGTGAATTTTGGATAACAGTTTGGCGACTCAGTGGGGTCATCTGCCTGCTAGATGAAAAGACCAGTAGCCTGAAGCAATCCATTGGGCATGGAGTCATAAGCAAGCCTGAAAACTGATCTGAACCTTGAAAATCTCCCTCTGAGCCACTTGGAAACCACCGGGCATGGAGTTGTTCTCACCAAAACCACTTAAAATGAACTCGCCAGAGCAAAACCAGCAACACCAAAAACTATGTACAAACTGAAAATCATACATGCCCCAAATGGAACATGCGAGTGTGCACAAGCACTTCTTCCTGCTGAAAGCAAACCTACCTACTCTATTCTTCTAATCGGAAGCAAAGGCAAGCTAAACAAACCTCGCAATGCATTTGGTTGTGCAAAATAGCTTCCTTTCTTCAAAATTGCAAACATGCAATTGATTTGGCAATCGATCATGGCTGTTTTGGATGGATGGAAAATCAAGAAGAAGCTGGTCTTCTATCCAAATCATCAAGGTATCAACTGAAAAATCCAATACCTCTTTTAGTTGCTCTGCATTTGGATTGGAGAGGTATGGCAGCTGATCCTTGGTACTTTGTAGCTCATCCTCATGCTCAGAAGCAAGCATGACTGGTTGTGGCTTCTCCTTTGGCTCCAATGAAGCCAAATACCTGATTGGGCAAGGTCTGATCCGTTTGATATGCCCATTGCTGTGATTTTCAACTCCAAGAATGGAGTCTTCTTGTAGACCTTCTTGAATGGATGATGTGGAAGAAATGGTGGGATTCTTTTGTCCTTTCTCTTCCTCCGATGAAGAACATGGAAGATTTAAATCTTCCAATTTTGACTCCAAAGGGCTGCTATAAGATGCAGGCTGCTGCAAATGAAAGCTCTCCTTCATGGCAGCAGGCTCTGGTGTTTGGAATGTGGATGATGAAAGAGAGAAAGGTGAAAGCTCAACCGGCTCTTCTCCATCAAAACAGTCCTCCAAATTTGTGACAGTAAATCCGCCTCATTGCTGTCCTGCTGCTCATTTTCAACTTCCTCCATGGTGTCCTCTTGATCTCGCAACTTGACCACCATGGTTTCCTTCACTCTCAATATTGAATTTGAGAGATCAAACTCCTTTTCAGTATTAGAACTTGACAGAGGTGAAGTAGAAAGAAGAATCAAGGTTCTCCTATAGCCTCGCTTTGTGCTCAAAGCCCTTGGATCTGCACTTTTCTCCTCCACAGCTAGAACGTGCTCCTCTTCTTTTTGATCTCGAGCGGCTTCTCCTTCCTCCAATGTTTGAAGACAATCTTGCTCTTGATTGAACTCCTCCTCCAGCATGAAGTTTTTCAAGTCAAACTCTTCAATTTGTTGCTCTAGAGGACAAGTTGGGACTGCAAGATCTTCTTCTCCAACAAAATCAGTCCTCACCACCATTTGTTCAACCTTAGCCTCTTCTGTAGGCTTAACCATCAAGGGGATCTTTGTCATCCCAAATCTAAGAGCCCAACTCTTCGATTTTGAATTTCTTCATCTTTGTTGGCACTCTCTTTTTCTGTTGTTTTCCTTGACTGGCATTCTGATTTTCATCCTCCCAACATGGATTTGGGAATGCAAGAGGAGGGATGGGTTGAAACTCAACTGATTTGACATTTTTTTGTGGTGGTGGAGGAGGTGAAACCTTTTGTTTCTTTGGAGGAGGGGTATTTCGTTAGCTCTTGTGGAGGGGATGAGTGTTTGGAAGGGAAAAGGAAAGAAGAATCAAGATGGGGTGGAAGACTAGGGGATGGAGGGATGGATTCAACACATGGGACAGCAGATGGGGAGTTTGAATGAGATGGTGCTGCTTGAGTAATGGAAAGAGAAAAACCAGATGATGGTGTAGAACTTACCCATTGACAAGGTTGTTCAACAACAAGTCTGTGTAGGCCTCTATTTCGTTGTCCATTGTGCAAGTTGGGGCAGCATCTCAATCATGAAGTCAAGCTTTTCCCGAGGGCTGTAATGCCTTGGAAAAGGTCCCACCAATGGACAGGTGCTCCATAACCGATTCCAAAAGCTTTCATTTGTGCTTGAGCCTGGTGCACCATGTTTGCCTCCATCTTTTGGATTTTCTCTAGCAGATCTGCATTTTCTTCTTCGTTGTCTTCATTGCATGCGTACCCTTGCGTTTGATATGCTTCATAGCCAAACTGATTTTGGCACTGCTGCTCATATGGGTATGCATACTGATCTTGAATCTGCTCAAAATGCTGATTTGGAGGATTTGTAAAACATGTTGGAGGTGGAATATACTGTTGTTGTTGATGTGAATTCCATGATGGAAATGAAGTCATGATTGCACAACTTCATAGAATGAAAGAATGATGGAAGAGATGGAAGGAAGAATGGATGAAAATGGATGGAAATGAATGGAAAGGAAGGTCTGCAACTTCAGAGATGGGTTGTTGACCAGATGGAGTCGCCAGATGTGTTTGCAAGTGCCTCCAAAGGCTGAAATCTTCACAGGAACACATCAACCTGCAAAAGATGAAGTGAAAGACCTCTAAGGTCCCACCGGGCATGCCAAAACTGTTAGTGCAAAATCATAGCACCCCTGGACGCACATCAGGCTTCTAGGTTGATGTTCAAGCATCCAGTGTGATTGCACAACATGGAAACCTCTCTCCAAC
This sequence comes from Taxus wallichiana var. yunnanensis, assembly GCA_018340775.1. Taxonomy (NCBI): domain Eukaryota; kingdom Viridiplantae; phylum Streptophyta; class Pinopsida; order Cupressales; family Taxaceae; genus Taxus; species Taxus wallichiana. Next base: position 776,740,671 of record CM031240.1, read on the forward strand.
TGTGGGACTTGTAAAACCGAGAGAGGAATCTCCAGAGAAGGCTGGTTCCTACTCCTAAACTACCTGCCACAAGCTATTCCAGTGCAGGCAAGCTAATCTAATCCTAATCTAACCATGCCAAGGAGACAGAGAGAGAGAGAGAAAGGAAAAGAACAAAAGCCTACACTAAAACAGTGATACACCAGAGAAGGAGGATGTTGAACATCTATCAAAACTGCCATGGGACAAAGAGAGGTGAGCCATTGGGAAGGATGGACAGAAGCATCACAAACCCAAGGATAGATTTCACACAGAAAATGTCCCAAAACTCCATGAACACAGCTCCGAACCTGCAATGAACATTTAAACATGCACGTACACACACAATGAAGAGAGGCAAGAAGAAGACAAGCAAAAACGAGAGAGGATGGACAGGATGCATCACGAGAACACGTTTTGTTGCTCCGCAGGTTTGCACGAACATCATTCCATTAATGGTAAAAGGTAGGAATGCCATTACGGAGAAAGGGAGGAGGTCCGAACTCCATTTTCAACCCTAGAGAAGAAAAGAAGGGAGGGCGAGAGCGAGAAAGAATGAACAACTCTCTTTTCAAAATGAGCCAAAACTGCGGCTTTTACAATGCATGGGTCGAGCCCAGGAGAGCAGAAATGTAGGAAAACGTGTAATCCCATTCTTCCTCGACCGTAGGTGCATTAAAACAAGCATGGGAGGACCTTACCAACCCATACCCTATTACTCGACCGGATACGGGAGAATCGACCCATTCTACATTAATTTGGCGGCTGAAATGTCACTTGGTCATTATCACGTGCAGAGACGTTTTCTGAATTTTCCCTCTCCACACTTTGCACCAAAACTCAAGATTAGCCCCGAGAATCATGTAGAGGATTTCACTAGCTTTCCATTGATGTTAAGAATGTACAAATCCGAGCTATGGGTCAAAAGATATGATGATCTGAAGATTTAGGGCACGGAAATGACCAAAGCGGATTTTAAAATATTTTCCCCGCTTCACCACAGGACACGTGTCGAGGCTCGATTGGATAAGTGAGGTCTTGACCTTCGGGTTCGGGATTCTCCTCTGCATTTGCATCGGGTTTGGGAGGTGGCTCGACATGTCTTCCTCCCATGCTTTTCCGACTTGTTTCCCCGATCAGGGAAATCTGATTTGCCTTTGTAGTGTGTCGGGTTTGCGGAACCCTCAAGCATCGGGACATGCCTTGCGATTTGCATGTTTCATGTCTCATGTTTCCCGAAACCCGAAACCCGAATTCCTTTGTGTCGGGTTTTGGTGACCATGCAACATATTCTTTGGTGTCGGGTTTTGGCGGACTCCCGACATGCTTTTGCGCCATGCTTTTCCGACTTGCAAACCCGACTTGTCGACCCAATTTCCTTTGTGCGTCGGGTTTTCCTTCTTCTCCGGCATATTCCTTGGTGAGGACACGTGGCAGCTTCTCATTGGTCCTCGGCCCTACCCAGCTCCTTCGCGTCCTTCGCGTCCATTTGTCCCGGATGTCCCAAACCGTTTGGGACAAAAACCTCCGATCCGCCCGAAATGGGCTTCCTTGTCCCTCTTTGCGTTGGACACGTGGCAAGATTTGATTGGCTTTCGGATCCTTCGGCTTTTCGCGTCCCACACGTCCATTTGTCCCATTTTTCTTGTGCTCCTTGTGCTGATTTCGGTCGAACCGGCGGTTCGCGTCCATTTGTCCCAGATGTCCCATTTTCTTTTGACCCGCCTCGACTCTTTTCACCCAGTTCGGCCATTCGAGTCCTTTTGTCCCAAACATCCCGACCAACACTTAGCCAATTTTTCTTACTCTTTCAGCGGATTGGCTTTTCGCGCCCGCGCGTACTTTTGTCCCAGATGTCCCTGTTGCTATTTGGGCCGCTTGGAGGATTTTTCGGCCGATCCGCACCTTTTTGTTCCGGATGTCCCAATTGCTCCTAGGACTACGACTTAGCTGATTTTCACCATTTTTACGGATCAACCTTCTTGCCTTTCTTCGCAACCTTTTTTTTGCATTTTCTCGAGCTTGCTCTTTTCCTCTCGACAGGGACTTAGAAAATATTTGAGGGGACTCTAGCAACATGGATTTTGGCCCCGAATCAATCAATTTTCCTCGGGACTTGAATATTCGATGCATGTTATCAAAATTACCACTGGGGGAATTTTGGATAACAGAAATATGATGGGATATGGAAGGGTCAGATGAAAACCAAGCTTAAGAGGGATTCTTAAGTAAGATTACCATACGAAGAGGATGGTTAAGTAGGATTACCCGATCGGGGATAATTTTAGCGGCGAATATTCGTAATATGGCGAAAATTTCATTTTAGGAAAATTTGAAAAGGCGAATTATTCGGAGTGGGTCGGTGTCTGTTTCACTTAAAATATAAAGTATATTTTTTTTGGGGGGTCGGCTTCGCCTTCATTTGAAAACATCTCCTATAAAAACCTATTTGATTCGCCGGGTAGTATACCTCAAGTAGCTTACCAAATTACCAATACTGTGAAATTTGAACTCGCATACCCTTTGCACTTTGAGATTCAGATTCATTCTCTTTGTTATCCTGTGATTGTTGACGCGCGACAAATGCATTATTGACGCGCGACAAGAGAAATACTGACGCGCGACTTGGGCTAAGGCTTGACGCGCGACAGAGGAAGGCTTGACGCGCGACAGAGGAAGGCTTGACGCGCGGCAGGAGGAAAACTTGGCGCGCAGAGGAAGGCTTGGCGCGGCATGCAGGAAGGAAGCGCTTGACGCTGAGAGGAAGGCTTGACGCGCGGCAGATGAAGGCTTGGCCAGCGCGACAAGGCGATATTGGACGCGCGACATCGGCGATTCACGCGCGACAAGACCTCGTAGATCTGACAGTCGCTTCTTGGTTCTTTTGCTGACGCACGACTCTTTTCAGAATAATGGAAGGTGCCACCTCAAAGAATACGAATAACCTAAAAGTAAGTAAGAAATCTCAGAAATCACTCTTCAAGTATTTTGGAAACTCTGCGGATACAGATAATGTAAATACCAATCATATAGATGCCACCAAAAAGAATCAGAATACTGACTGTGTGGAAGGCATTATTGAGGTGGACATGCATTCTGCACAGTATCACAGTCAAACAAATGAAACCTACGATAATATGCCAGATCTTGAAGATATTGTTCCTGTTGGGGTGCAACCAGAAGTGCAGCTAGATATCACAGATACAAACACTGAGCAAAATGGAAGACAGAAATCAATATCAAACTCTGGTCCAAGAAAGAGGAAACCAGGTGATTGCGATATTGCTCAAAATTCGACTCAAAAAAGTAAAGCATTGAAAACAAACAAGAATATGTGGACCATTGGCAGGACATACAAGTTTGATTGGGCAGCTAAATTTCCATTTATTGAACCTGTACAATCATCAAATTCTGAAGAAATCCCATGTGAATGTACATGTACAATATGTACGTGGAAATTGGGAAAGCAACAAAAAATGCAACTGAAGCTGGACACAATAGAAAAACATTGTGGAAAACAATATTTAAGCATGCTTGAGGCGGATGGCCGAGAAAATCAAAACACATAGGTGGAAAAGGCGAAAAGGAGTGCATGCATGTCGAGATACGCGAATGGAATATGAGGCGAGCAGAAAAAACACAGACATCTGTTGGAAAAGGGAGGAACAATCACATCGCATATTGGTAAGATGAAAGAAACAAATCTACATGCAAAATTCATACAATTCTCTACTCTTTTTCAAATACTTAAAAAAGGAAGGGCGATGTCAGATTTCCTTGATTTCAAAGTTTTGTATCAATTTAATGGAATGCTGAATGTACCTCAGTCTCATTGGTCTGAGAGTAGTGGATGGGAAATGGCAAAATGCCTCTCGATGATAGAGAAGGAAGATTTGAAAGAGAATGTAAAAAAAGCAAACTTTATCTCTGCTTTCAATTGATGAAGTGACAGCAGTCGACAACACCGCATGGGTATGTATCCACATCTATACATTAGAAAATCATATAAGGACACCTCATCTGTTGGGTGTTATGAAAATGGTTGAAAACTGCAATGCTGAAAACCTATACAAAATAGTTGTTTCTCATTTGAAAGATGTTGCTGGTATGACTGATTATGAAATTGCTACGAAGTTGGTATGCGTTGGAGCAGATGGTGCATCTGTCATGCAGGGTCACCGAACAGGGCTCTGTGTTAGATTGCAAAACAACAAGGTGGCCCCATATATGCTACCAATTCACTGCATGGCTCACAGAATGAATTTAGCGTATAAAATGGTAAGCAACCATGAAAATGTTGCTAAATTAGAAGACATAATAAGAGAACTCCATGCCTATATGTCAAGCAGCCCAAAACGTTTTCTGGAGTTCCAAAAATTTGCAATTGGAATTACAGACGGCAAAAAACTTCTGAAGGATGTGGAGACTAGATGGATCTCTTTGTATGAACCAGCATGCAGAGTTCGTGAGGAGTATCCTTCATTGGTTGGTTTCATGCACAAATACCGTCATGAAGTTGATAGGGCAAGGGACCTGTTGTTCCGCTTAACTGATTTGGAGACTTTGCTTACATTGCTTGGTATTCTTCCAATGTTAAAGGAGATCAATACACTGATGAAGCATGCACAGGGCAGATTGATCTATATTGTGGATTTTATAAGGATGAGGAAAATGGTATGTCAAAGTCTTGATATATTGTATTGTTCGCAGGATAGTTTTGATGCACCTGTTTTTAAAAATTGGAGAGATTTATTAGATCTTAAAAATCCTAACACCTATTTGAGATTTAATATTCACGATCACCTATGCATCTCTGTTAATGGGAAGGAAATACCTATGCACATTTTGCAAAGACGTCAAGATATTACAGGTTCGGAGCGAGAAGATGTTCCTGTAACACGTAATTTGTTTGAGTCTGTGATAGTTGAAACCAGAATAAAGCTTAAAAAAATTTCAGAAACCTTGTCGTCAGAAATTAGGGAACGTTTCTGTAAAGATAAAATTCTGGAAGCCATGGGTGTGATGAATCCGAATTTTTGGAATACAGAAGGTGGCCGTGCAGACTTTGTCAGTAAGCATTTCCATAAATCAATGGGTACAATAATGGAACAATTTACTAAGACGTCAGAGCTCAAGGGTACGGAAATCAAAGGTATACTGAATGCCGATTTATTAAAGTTTCAGTCAACCAATTTTGCAACAACAATGAGGAACCAATATAAGAATTTAGATCAACCTTCTGAAAGTGGTGCTATTACAAGGCTGTGGAGAGGAATCTATCAAAGTTCTATCTTACAAGAAGATATCAGTGAGTATTTCAGACTATATGAATTATGCCAGACAATGATTTTGGGTCTCAGGAGGATGAAAGAGTTTTCGAGTGCATTGTCATTTATAAAATCAAAGCCGAGAACAGGTTGGATAAAAATCGGAAAGTTGCATGAGGTGTTACGTTTCACGATACTCCTCGAAACCTTCCGCTTTGAGCAATTGCAATTAAGCACCGGAATTCCCTTTGCGAAAGAAGAGGTGTAAATAATACAGCTACAAGTACAAATATACCCAACCTTGAGAGTGTAATTGGCTCTTCGTCACATTCTACAGAAGACAACATCGACTTTGACGAAGCTATTGATAATGGATTGTTTCAACTTTAAGTAGGTATCTTCTTTATCTATCTTTTATCTTTATCATTTAAGATGTTACAGGTCTATATACTAAAAATATCAGGCGATTCACCCATCTATCTACTAATCCATTTCACGTGTTGGATTCTTTTAAATCACAGATCTAGCTCATTACCAATGGCAGTGATGATTTCAACTTTAAGCAAGTATCTTTTTCCCCTTAACCTTGAGAGTGTAGTTGGCTCTTCGTCACATTCTACAGAAGACAACATCGACTTTGATGAAGCTACTGATAATGGATTGTTTCAACTTTAAGTAGGTATCTTCTTTATCTATCTTTTATCTTTATCATTAAAGATGTTACAGGTCTATATACTAAAAATGTCAGGCAATTCACCCATCTATCTACTAATCCATTTCTCGTGTTGGATTTTTTTAAAACAAAGATCTATATTGTTACCAGTGGCAGTGATGATTTCAACTTTAAGCAGGTATCTTTTTCCCCTTAATCTTATTGTTTGTTACTATTCATTTTTTCAACTCTGGTTATAATTAAAAATGTTACAGGTGTATGTATTTACATTTAGTTAAATACAAAATTTTTATTTTTTGAAAACGTGGGTTGACATCCGTCCGAGGAAGTTTTTACTTCTCGGGACTGACAACGTCAGGCAACTCACCCATCTATCTACTAATCAATTTTTTGTGTTGAATTTTTTAAGACAAAGATCTAGCACATTACCGTTGATGATTTCAATTTTAAATAGGTATCTTCTTCAACATAATATTTATATTTACTTGACCTTTAAAGATATTGTTGGTCTATATATTTAAAGATGTTGCTGGCACTTCTCAGGACTGACAATGTCAAGCAACTCACCCCTCCATCTACAATGTCATGTGAAACAAAGATCTAGCACGTTACCCTTGATGATTTCACAGCAATCTAATACGCAAGAGGTAAGCTAAATCCTAGCATATTTGCAATTATGTTTAATTTCTTACCAGTGATGATTCTTTCTTGATTTCTTAGAATTATATTTTATTTATTTTTAATATATTTTATCTTCCTGTAGACCAAGGATTTTTTTTCTATTTACTATCTCTTTATTCTCCATTTGTTGGTGAGTGGTAGCTTCCCAAAAAATAGATATTCCTGCCACCTGATAGGATAAGGATACCTAAAATAACAAAAAATTAAATTGGAAAGTGATGTCGAAACATGTCACAATACTACCAAATTCAATATTCACATTTCCCTGATTCAAACCACAAGAGCCTTGGCTGAGTCACCCTCCGTTAATATTAAAGTACATTGATCAGAATTCTTCCCTCCTGCTTTGATTTGCATCAAGTTTGGGAACATCAATTAATTTCCCCTTCTTGGTTCCATCAGTTTTCTTAAGATCTTTTTTTTGTTTAAACTTTTCCACTGCACTCCTCAGGTCAAACAAAGTTACAAAGCTCATCTTAGATAACCTGACCATACACCATGAATCTTCTTGTACTGGAAGAGACTGTTTCCAATTACCACTTATACCACTTTTAGAGAATTTTCATCACCAACTAGGACTGAGTCAGCTTGAAGCACTGACAGAGTAACTTGCATTTGATTGAGCTTTACCAACTAGATAACAGGACAGATTGCTAGACCTTAGCATCATTGACTTGGCTATCTTTATTTTAGACTGATAAAGGTCATTCATAAAATCCAAACACACTTTGAAGTCCTCAACACGTTGAAAAATCATAGTACAACAGAGATTCTTAACCTATCAACCTTAAGTCTACTTTCATAGATTAAAGATAACCCCACGATACAATTAAAGTCCCACGACATAATTTTAAAGATAATTAAAGTCCCACAAGATATTCAGGCACTAAATTTTAGATTATACACATTAAATCGATCATCGTATTTCATCATCATCTATCATTGATTATCAATTGTCATCATTCATCATCTACGTCCACATACTATTCATGACAATGCAAGTAAACAAGAAACATACATATAATTCATGATAATCACCATCTAATCACCATGTAATTAAATTCAAATAGCATAGTACAAACTCAATAGTTGAAGTTTTCAAATTCAATATTAAAAGTTTAGTCAATAATAAAAGTTTCTAATTTTCACAACCATCTAATGTAATCAAAATTTAAGATTGTATATAATTAAATTCAAATACCATACTCAATATTAGAAGTTTTCAAACTCAATATTTATAGTTTCCCCAATAATAATAAAAGTTTCTAGTTTTCAACCCTCTTTTTCTTTATCCAACAGTACAACTCTGCTCCCCTTCCCCAACGGCTTCTTCCACTATGGTTGTAACCCTTTCCCAACAACAGAAAATAACCCCCGAACTTATAAGATCTTCTCAAAGACTCATCCGTGATTTTTATAATTCTTTCTTCTTGATTTGTTGCATCTCCATGAGACAGCAAATTTGGATCAGCAACTGCTTTGGCTTTGAACAAGATGTCAGGGTCGAGACCGTGCTCTTTAATGATCCGCTTTAGTGTATTGTTTTGTTTGTTAACCAAAACAATATTTTGCTTCAAATTTTTTGCTGCGGATAAGCTGGTTTTTGCTGTTTCCAAGTGAACTTGCAAAACCTTCGCCTGACTCTTCAAATTTTCATATTTCAACTGCACAAAAAGAGTAACGTCAATTCAAAGTATTAATGTAAATTCAAAATTTCAAATTAACAAAAATGATTGTTAGAATGTAATAGTACTTACAACCGCTCTATCTCTTTCGGCATTTGCGATTGATACCAAATCCTTGTCCTTTGACCATTTGTTAAAATATGCCTGGGCCTCGGCACTAATATTTTCCAATCTGTTTAGTGCTTTATCTAAAATGCCATCTTTATAGTCGTTGTTAAAAGTGACAGTCCCACATTTTACTTGGGTAAGTAGGGAATCCATCTTTGCAGGTTGATTCTGGACTGCAGCGTATAAACTATCCCTTTGCCAATAATTTTCATAACGACTAATAATCTCATTGATAAGAATTTTAGCCCTTTTTTCCCATTCTATAAGCTGTTGCATTTGAGGAATTATAAACTCACTGACATGGGATTGACAATCATTACCAATTAGGTTCTCCAAAGGAAAATGTGGAAACTCTTCACTTTCTGAATCTGATGCAGAAGATCTTGCTGGAGAAGAGTGGGGGCTTTCACCATGACCAAGATCAACTGCTCCTTGTTTCTGTCTTTGGGTGGGCTGATCCTGTTGTTGAAAAAATAAATCAAGATTTAGATAAATAAATTTGAAAACTGAATATTTAGATTTAGATAAATCAGAATGTAATTAAAAATTGTAAAGAATATTAAAATTGAAATTTGAAGACTGAAGTATACCTGCTGGCCTTGAATCATCTCGCGGGTATCGAAAAAACCAGTTGGGTCATTGCTATCAATGCCCAAATAATCTTCATCTAAATTTATATTGTTCAAAACAGATATGCCCGTTGCACTGGGCAAGCCACCAAGTGAGAGAGATGGAATTCGAAACGAGGAGTCAAGGTTCAGTGTCCCACTAGGGGCCGGAGCAAAAGGCATTCGTTTACCAATGGTCTTTTTCACTGTTCCTCTGGTTGGCATTTTAAAAATTAATGGTTGAGTGGGTGTCGGTGCCGTGGCTTGCTCATGACTGACATGTGCTGAAAAGTACAAGAAAAAATTAAAAATATTAAAACATTTCATAAACTAAAAACTACGAAATTAAACGTTCTATACAAAAATTGTACCTTGTTGTCGAGGGGTTGTTTTTTTCGGTGCTACGGGTGGCCTTGTAGGAGTTGTACTCAGTGGCTGTTCTGAAGATATCAATGCATGGGACTGTATTGAGTGAGTTGGGGAAGAAGGTTCCATAGTCCCTGCTATTCATCAATATTAAGTGTTGTCAATTCAGTTTGATAAAATTTAAATTGAAAAATAAATCTGCAACTTTGGAATTTGTAATTAATATATGAGAATGTATTACTTCTCTGGCGTTTAACGAGTTCAAATTGTTGAGGGTCTGGAGAGGAGTGAGCTTCCATTTCGGAATGGGAGTCCCCCGAAGCCTCCGCGTGTAGTTGGCCTCTTCCTCTCGACATCTTTTTTTTTTTGGGAATGGCTTCAAGATATCTTCTCTGCAAAACATTAAAATTTAAGTTTTAATAACTTCGCACTGTAATGAAGAAAATTGTAATACAATTTACAAACTAAAAAGTTTATACCTGTTGTTCTGCAAATGGAATTGAGAATTTCATCAAAGCCTCATCAGAGCAAGTAGGAATTTCTTTAGCTTTTAAATTTAAAAGTGCCTCATAGTAGAAGCCGAGGAGATAGTTGGTTGAATAAATGAAAGGTTTTTCTGACATTTTCGAATTTGATATGTCAGCTCTAATTTTTTTTGATATAAATGTGCACCAATCGAATTGTTGTTTTGAGATAGTGGCACAAATGTATGCAATGGCCCAATTTGGGATATCTGTTTGGCGACCCTGCATAACAATTCTGGCTTGAAAAAATGCAATAAGTGCAGCAAGAAAGTGGTGTGCAATTGATTGTGTATCTACACCACGCCTGGATTTATTGACATGGGCTGCAAATGCGAAACAGTGAAAATTAGCATCAATTTATAACAGCAAATTGTATCAGAATAAAAAACAGAATAAAAAACAGAATAAAAAACAGAATAAAAAACAGAATAAATTACTTACAATCAACATGGAAACCGTACTTTGATTCGAGAAATTTCTTGTTTTCTTCCACGAGTGTTGCTTTGGTTGTAACATTTGGTAAGTTTCTGATAGGAAGGCCGGTAAACCGATGTATGTCATTCGGATCGATAGAGAATTGGAACATGTGGCCATCGTTCAGAGTCACATAAAATATACCGTCCTCTGAATTGTAGCATGACAGAAGGTAATTCAAAATATCGGGATCTGTTTCGAAATGGGGCATATTAACTAACCCGGTAAATCCACACTCTTCTATTATACCTTGATATTCTGGAGACATCCTTAAAGCCGTATGGATGTGAGGGCATAAGGGATTCCTGTAGGTTATCTTGGAAATCGATTGACTTGGATTCTCTTCATTTTCTTGCTGAACTTGCAATTGGGAGGCATGTGAAGTCGACATTGTAGCTGAAATTGCGTCTTTGAAGAAGATTTCGACCTGCAAAAATTCAAGAATAGGAAAACGTAAACGAGAAAATGAGCGGAATAAGGGTATTTATAACCTAGATATAGGCGTCACTGCCCCTATTGACGCGCGTCATTTGCTTCAAATGACGCGCGTCAATAGGAAGCAGTGTCGTGCGTCATTTGATTATAGTGTCGCGCGTCAATAGATTGCTTTGGCGCGCGTCAATAGGTTGCTATGTCGTGCGTCATTTCTTCATAGTGTCGCGCGTCAATTGGTTATAGTGTCGCGCGTCATTTGTCTAGAGTGTCGCGCGTCATTTGATTACAGTGTCGCGCGTCATTTGATTACAATGTCGCGCGTCAATTGTTTACAATGTCGCGCGTCAATTGTTTACAATGTCGCGCGTCATTTGTTTACAATGTCGCGCGTCATTTGTTTACAATGTCGCGCGTCATTTGTTTACAATGTCGCGCGTCATTTGTTTACAATGTCGCGCGTCATTTGTTTACAATGTCGCGCGTCATTTTGTGACTGTGTCGCGCGTCATTTGTTTACAATGTCGCGCGTCATTACGATCTAGTGTCGCTCCAGTGTCGCACGTCATTAGGAGCTATTGTCGCGCCTGTGACGTGCGTCTTTAAGGATTCTGATTTAGCCTTGAAAAACCAGGCGAAAATTTTGTTTTTTAATACTGTCAAATTCGCCTTTCGCTGAAAGTGGTTACGGGGATATTCGCCAGGTATTTTCCACCTTCAATTTTATAGGGGTGTCTTAAAATGAACCCCGTTGCCAATCGAAGAAGAAGAAGAGTGATGAAAATACTAAGTGATGTATAACAAAATGGAAGAAGAGATGAAAGGACATGATAATAAGGTGATAATAAGGAAATAAAGGAGTGTGACATGAGTGGATGGAGGAACATATACAATGTAGATGGATACAATAAGGGAAATCCTTAATTGGGATGCCCACGTTGTGAGAGTGATGAAGCAGAAGTGATAAGTGGATAAGGCCGAGTTGAAAGAAATTTGTGGTTGTAATTATCCTCCGATGAAAGAGGAGATGGTGGAGAAGTTTCTATAGTGGGAGGATCTAAGGAAGAAGATATACCTTAACCAAGATTCCTACACAAAAGGGATGATTAAGTAATATTGTCAGCCTAAAAGTGGAAGAGTGAAAAGGAAAATTAGGGAGGAAAGAAAAAGATACACAAGTGTGGTGAAAGGGGACAGAAAGGTGAGAAGGATGATATGGGGATAAGTGGTGATAGTGTAAATGAGGAGCAAAGAGAAATGGATCAAAAACATCATTCATCATGGTGGGGTATGAGAAGCTATGTGATAAGTAACTCACCTTGAGAAGGATCCTCAAGTAGGATTCACAAACCGCAACAAAGATCAAGAAAAACTCCCAAAATAAAAAAGTGTATTTATGAGAGCATTCAAGGAAATCATGGATAGATATAGAGTTCATGGTGTGAAATTTGATATGATTTTTATAAAATATGACCTTGATGATATGAATGAAACATAATTGTAGTAAAGGCGGATATGGGGAAACCCCTTTTTGCACCAAATTGGAGGTAAACAAGAAGGGGTACCACTCAAGGCATTACACTTGTAGCCAATAACAAGTACTAACACATAACCAATGATAGTTAGTTATACCAAAATATCATGAGGGAAATATGGATGAAATATTCTCGAAACCGAATGTTGACATGTCAAAGGGAATTCAAGTTATACCTTGTATGCGGGAAGATGATTCTCCATATGTGGTTGTTTCTAGGAGTATGCCCCAACTTTAGGAATGGGGAAGATGCAAATTGATCAATGCGAAAGTCTACAATGTATATGAGAAAGCTAATAAATGCGGGAAGATTTCTTACGATGTGATGACAAATAAAAGGCTTATCAATATGGGAAGCCTTTCCCGCCATGATAAGAGAATAGCCATCCTTCAACGGTATGGTCTACATTTTTTTGGCTCTTAGGATTTTTGAGTTTTACTTTTAGATGACAGGATGATATGCATGATAGTTTTCCTTCAGGGGAACATTCTATACTTGTTGTATATACTTTTTGTTTGTGAACAACTATCCTTCAAGGGATCAATCTATTTTTGGATAAGATAGCATGAGACATGAGCATCCATAATTTTTGTTTATTTTCTTTTATTTAATCTGGAAGAGTTGGGTATAACTAGGTAGACCACTTAAAATGGGATAAAGATGTATTAGAGACATCACTTGAATGATATGAATGGCTTGAATAGGAGAATGAGAGGGTGATGGATGTAATGATCACGATTTATCACAAAAAGGGAGAACCTATACAAAAGAAAAATTCTATAGAAAGAGCCATGGTGACCATATTTAAGGTCATAACTAGGAAGTGATGGCGTGTTGAGTTGTGGAGCTCAATTTCTTCAGATTATCATGATGTAATAAAATTGTAGAAAACCACAAGTAATGGACATTAGTTATGGAGGTACCAACATTGGTCACCTATGACCAGCATCGGTTAGGGCTAACCAACGTCGATTACCTGTGCGTGAGTGTTTTATTTAACTCACGGGAATTATATTTAATTTTAGCATTAAAATAGATCTATTGATTGTAATTGGATGACTTATTTATTGTGGTAGAATATCCACTTTTATTACATGTATGCTTAGATCTGATATATTATCTATACAACCTTGTGCTAACCCTAATAACTAGTATCAAAGATTTTGTTTAACGGTTTTATGTGTTAATAGATTTACTCACAAAGGGTTTTGTGATTGAGTGGGAGCTACAACAATGGTAGAAGAAAACAAATACAAGGTAGAGAAGTTTGACGGCTGAAATTATCAATTATGGAATATGCAAAGTGAGAATTATCTTGTATCAAAGAGATTTGTACTTACCATTGGATGAAAATTCTAGACCTGTGAATATGATGATGAAGAATGGAAGATTCTTCAGAGAAAGGATTTGGGATTTATAAGATTGAGCCTGGAAGCATCAATGGCTACTAATATTACAGAAACAACATCTATGGTAGAGTTAATGAAATCTCTTGCTAATTTATATGAAAAATCTAGTGCTTCAAATAAAGTTTATTTGATGAAGAAACTATTTAGTTATAAGATGGATGAAGGTAGATCTGCATCTAGTCATTCAAATGATTTCTAATCTACCGTAAACAAGTTAAAATCAGTTGATATTATGTTTGATGATGAAGTGAAATCACTCTTATTCTTATGTTATTTTCCTGATAGTTGGGATAACTTGGTAATGGTTTTTAGTAATAAAACCTCTGTTTGTCATATTTTTAAGTTTGATGATGTGTAGTACAATCGTTAATGAATAAATTCACAAGAAAAGTATAGAGGAATCATCATCTAGGAATGCTTTGAATGTAGAAAGAAGGCGGGTAGAAGGAGAGATCCAAGAGTAAGAATAATAGAAAATAAAATTCAAGGGATGGAAGATCTAAATCCATAGGTAAGGGGATTACCTATTGGAAATGTCGAAAGAAAAAACATGCAAAGAAAGATTGTTGATCAAAGGATAAAGAGAACCAACACCCAGAAACAGGTAAAGAGTCAAATAAAGAGATACATATTACAGCAAAGGTAATGCAAGATGCTCATATTCTTTCTTTTGATAATAGAATAGAATCATGATTTTTAGATTCATGAGCTTCTTTCTATGCCACCCCTAATAAGGGTTATTTTAGAAATTATGTCCAGGGAAAATTTGGGCATGTTTATTTGGGTGATGATGAACCTTGCAGTATTACTGGTAAAGGGGAAGTTCATCTAAAATTGTTGAATGGAAATACATGGGTATTGAAAGATGTGAGGCATGTGCAAAGCCTCAAGAGGAATCTTATTTCTACAGGGAAACTAGGTGAAGCTGGTTATATGGTTACATTCATAGTAGACTCTTGGAAAGTCACCAAGGGGGGTTTTATTGTGGTAAGAGGCAAGAAAGTAGGAACATTATAATTATCTACTTGTGTTCTTGATTCCTTTTCTTTGTTATCTACTTCAAATTTAGATGCATGCATGTGGCATAATCGGGCCATATGAGTAAAAAAGGAATGCAAATCTTAAAGGCTAAGGGTAAGTTATCATATTTGAAAGATTTAGATCTTGATTTCTACGTGAGCATGGTGTCTTTGGAAATCAAAAGAGAGTGAGATTTCTCAAATTTTGGGAAACTAAGAAGGAGCAAAATTTTAGCTTGTACACTCAAATGTGTGGGGAACACCCTAGGTAGCTTCTCATGGAGGATCCTAGTATTATGTTACTTTTAGTTGATGATGCTACAAGAAAGGTATGGGTTTATTGTATTAAACATAAATCTGATGTTTTTGAGACTTTTAAAATATGGAAATCCCTTATTGAGAATGAATGCGATTCAAAGTAGAAGTTCCTTAGATATGAAAATGGTGGTGAATATTGTATCAAGGGTTTCAATCATTATTGTTCAGTGAATGGAATACGTAGAGAAAGGACATTACCAAGAACACCATAAGAGAATGGTGTTGTAGAAAGAATGAACAAGACAATCATGGAACGTGTTAAAAGTATGAGGATACATGCTTGATTTCCCTTGCAGTTTTTTAGAAGCAGTTGATACAATGTTTTATTTGATTAATCGTGGGCCTTCAAGTTCACTAGATGGAGGAATACCAAAGGAAGCTTGACCGAAAAAGGGTAGATTTTTCTTTTCTTAATTTTTTTGGTTTCAGAAGATTTGGTGCATATTGATAAGGAAAATAGAAAAACATTGGATGTAAAATCCAAGAGATGTACTTTCATTGGTTATGGATCTGGTAATTTTGGATTCCGTTTTTGGGATTTAGAGAATTCTAAAAATTTTAGGATTTGTGACATTGAATGGAATCAAAAGAGAATGTACAGGATAAAATTTGGTACCCAAGGACGAACTAGTTGAGAAGTTTATGAATGAAAATGAACTCTCTAGATTTAAAATTCATACCTACAGGGTTACATAGTAACCAATGTTAGTTGACCCCTAGTTAACATTGGTCGATGAATCGGTATTGGTTACAAGAGAGCCAAATTGGCATTGGTCAGTAGAACCGGCGTCGGCTACAAGTTACCATTGTCGGTCACTATCAAAATTGGAAACAAATGTCCAGGAGGTCCAGAATGAGCCTCCGGTACCCTAAAATCTTGTGAGAAGGTCACAAAGGGTAAGTAAATCTCCAAAAATATTTACACCTTCTCTATCTTATTTATTATTGATTGATAATGGTGAACCAGAAAGTTTTGAAGAAGTAATGCAAGATGAGACCCACGTTCAGGGAGCATGACATGGATGAGGAGATGGACTCCTTGGAACAAAATCAGACTTGGGATTTGGTTAAGTTGCTAGCAGGTAAGAGGACATTGCATAAAAATGGGTTTACAGGATCAAGGAAGAAGAGGGTGGATAGAAAAGGTACAAGGAAAGGCTTTTTATAAAGGGATTTACACAGAAAGAAGGTATTGAATTTGGTGAAATATTTTCTCCTATTTTTAAAATGACTTTCATGCGTATTGTATTGAGTTTAGTTGTAGTACATGATTTTAATTTAGAGCAACTAGATTTTAACATGACTTTCCTTCATGGTGATTTGGATGAAGATATTTATATGCAACGCATGCTTGAGTATGAAATCAAGGGTAAGGAGAAATTATTGTGTAGGTTGAAAAAGAGTCTATATGGGCTCAAGAAATCTCCAAGGAAATGGTAGATGAGGTTTGATAGTTTCATGTATGAGCATGGTTATTTGAGATATGAATCTAACCATTGTGTTTATTTCAAAAATATTAAAATGGGAGCTATATTATTTTATTAATGTATGTGGATGATATGTGTATTACAGATCTAGTATGCAAGACATTGGTGAGCTTAAGGGAAAGAAAGCTCACACATTTTCTATGAAGGATTTAGGATCTGTAATAAGAATCCTTGGCATGAAAATACACAGAGACAGGAAGAAAAAAAATTTTATTTGTCTTAGGAGGCTTATATCAATAAGGTGTTGGAAAGTTTTAAAATGAAAGATTCAAAACTGGTGTGTACACCTATGGTTAGAACTTCAAAATGAGAAACGTTCAATGTCCTTCATCACATGAGGAGGTCAAATACATGACATGAGTACCATATGCTTCAGCACTTGGGATTCTCATGTATGTTATGGTTTGTACTAGACCAGACATTACACATGCAGTGTGAGTTGTGAGTAGAATTATGGCTAATCTAGGTAAAGAGCATTAGAAAGTAGTCCAATGGATTATCAAGTATTTCAGAGGGACATCTATCATATAGTTATGCTATTGTGGTTGAGATATTTTTTTATGTGGCTATGTTGATTCGGATATGGCTGAGATCCGATGGTATAAGGAGCACTACTAGATATATTTTCATAGTAGGTGGGACACCGGTTAGCTAGATTTTTAGATTGCAGAAGGTGACAACTTTTTCTACTAAAGAGGTAGAGTATGTTGCAGCTATGGAGGCTAGAAAAGAGATGATATGGATGAGAAGGTTTATGGAAGAGTTGGGAAAGGAACAAGATGATTACAAATTGTTTAAAGTGACAGTTAGAGTACAATTCATTTGAAAATAACTTATCATTTCATTCTATTGAAACACATTTAGTTGAGGTATCACTTCATATGACATGTATTAGGGGATGGGTAGGTGAAATTTGAGAAGATTCATATGAGGGAGAACCCTGCGGATATGCTAACGAAGCCATTAGAAAAAGATAAGTTGGAGATACACTTCCTTCTATTTGCTCTTCAATTTTGTGACTTGAAGAGGAAGAAAAAAAGCTAAGGAAAGGATCCAAGAATGACGTTGTATAGGTATATTGCAGTAATTTATCTCCAAGTGTGAGATTATTGAGTGGTGTAGCTCAATGAATTTAGATTATCATACTATATTAAACTTGCAGGAAAGCACAATAACCGACATCGTCTAGGAAAGGAGGAACCAACATCGGTTAGGGCTAACCAACGTCGGTTACCTATAGGTGAGTGTTTTATTTAACTTGTGGGAATTAGATCTATTAATTGTAATTGGATAGCTAAGTTCCTAAAATTTTGTATATGTCTATATAAGCATGAAAGCTAGGGTTTGGAAGTAGAGGATTGTAATAATTGTTTATTATTGTGGGAATAATTATGAGAGAGATAATTCTTGGATAAGCTTGAGAGAAAGAAAGTAATGCACATCTGAAAGGTGTGAAGGATTTTAAATCTTCATTGTATATCTTCTGAAAGTTTTTATAATAGATTGGATTATTTTTGGTGGATGTAGCCCACACTGGGTGAACCACATTAAATATGGTTTTTATTTATATCTCTTGTTTTGTATATTTATTCTAGTATAATATCCACTTTTATTGCATGTATGTTTAGATCTAATATATTATTTGTACAACTTTGTGCTAACCCCAATAGGTAGACCACATAGTTCCATATAATTAGAATGATAGATGGAAGAGGTTCATGATGGAGGAATTATCTAAGGATATAACTAAGTTCTCATTGGTAAATATGCTAACAATGGAGTGGTCGCGAGAGCAATGCATTAAGAGGTTCTTTCTCTAGTTTACCACCAAGGGAGGGAAGACATTAAAGTTGTGAAAGGATGAGATGATAGCTTGCAAAGGATTAGATGTGATAGATAAGTGATAAATACAAACTATGTCCTTAAGGAAGTGAGAATATGACCACAATGGTGGATTTTGCTAAAAATAAATGGTGCCCCAAGAGAGATACTAATATGGCCACAATGGTGGACCTTGATGAAAAAAAAGGGGGCCCTCAATGGAAGAATAAAAATGGCCACAAATGTGGACTTGATAAAATAGATGGTGGCCCAAAGGAGGCAAAAATATAGCTAGAAAGTTGGACTTTGATAAGGAAATAATAAAAAAATGGTCCCTCAACGGAAGGGGAAACATGGCCTCATAGGTGGAATTAGATGAAAATAAATGGTCCCTCAATAGAAGGAAAAATATGCCCTCAAAGAAGGACTTTGATGAAATAAATTTGGTGCCCCAAAAGAGGCATGAATATGGCCACAAATGTGGATGGTGTAATAAATATGGCACCCCAAAAGAAGGGACACGTATGGCCACAACGATGGACTTAAAAAGAAAAACATGGTCCCTGAAGGAAGAGATGGATATAGCCACAAAAGTGGGCTTTAAAAAGAGATGAAGATTTGGACAAGAGAAATTTGGATTTAAGATTGGATGATATTGTTAGAATGATACTAAATAAGATGATGTCAAAAGTGAAGTCCCCTAGCATCAAGGGATTTGTATGGATGGATGTTAAGGATGAGGTAAGGATGTACCTCTAGCGAGGGAGATCATATTAGATGCAAATGGGTTAGAGGATGTCGAAGAAGTTTAGGTAAGAGTGTTTTGGATTTGGATTAGATAATGAATTAGAGATCATGAGGGTGATTTTGAGACATAAATAGTATCGATGAACAATGAAGGACCTTTCATAGGAGGAATGTCATGTGCAGGGAGAGATGTAAAGGGATGATGTGGATGGATGATGGGTTGAGAGATATGATGTGGATGTTTAGGGATGATGATGTCTCTTGAATTAGATTTAGATGGAGAAGGATGTTCCCCCTGAATAAGGTTATGGATGATGGTTTGAAAGTCCTTACAATGTTCAATATTATGGCCGGGGGTATGATGATAAGCACAAATACAATTGGGATTAAACCTCAATGGATTTAGACTATGGGGATTTAAATATTTAATTGGAATAAGCGTGATGACAAATACTTGAATTAAATGTTGAAGGATATTCACATAGGACCCAATTGATGTGTCATGGGAAGATAAATCTTATTGGTTTTGATGGGATATTTTGGCTTGGAGTGAGGGTAAGAGATGGGCATAGATCGGATGGATCAATTAGATGTCTTAAAATAAAAATAAATTTTGAGAGGAGGGTTAGATTGTTTGGATTGGGATTTAGGTGAGGATGTACATTGGATAGGTATATTATATGTCTTAGATGAAAAATAAAATTTGGTTAGAGGATTAGATTGTTTGGATTTGGATTTATCACTGAAAAATGTCATAGATGACGGGACTAGCCCTCAAATAGATGGTGCAAAATTGGATTGCTGAAAAGGGGGAGGACATGACTTATGAAAAGGGTGCACAGAAGACTGTCAGGGATGTTTACCACGAGCCTTGGATTTTGATCGAGATGGTTTACTCTTAGGAGGGATGACAATAATTTCAACTAGAGGATCTAAAAATGGTGTGGTGGTCTAGATAATGATGTAGAAATTGGTGCTTGTCGATGCAATTAATAAGGTCTATGTGAGATTTAGATTGTGTAGGTACTTGTTTGGTTAATTTGGAAATTGTTGATTTTTTAGAGAGAGAATGGATCCCCTTTATATTGATCTCGGTGAAGTTGCTAATTGAGAGGATTTGGATAGTGTGGTAGAAGGATCAAGTAAAGAACATTGGGATAAAACAGGTGATGTGGCCATGGGAAAGGATATAGGTATAGATGACGAATATGTCAAGATAAGGGTAAGTGGATTTTCTGATACAACATACATAGGGGTAGTTGGGATTGATATATAGGTGGGTGTAATTAGGATATTTGGAGATGTAAGTGATGTGGTGATGTGTATTTTGATATAGATGTGGTTAAGGGGTCGAATATGATAGGTTTGGGTACATTAGATGTGGATAAAGTGGTATATATAGTTGAATTTGATGTCGATGTGACAAAGGTAGTGTGTACAGAAAAAAGTGGGGAAGGAGGAACTGGGATTGACTTTAAGGATGGTTTGATGGGTAATTATGGAATGGATGTACGTAAGGTAGTCAAACCTACTTAAGGGGATGTGGTAACCGATGGAGTAGAAATGATAGGTAATGCAGAAAATGCAAGAGTACTATTGGGTGTAGAAGTAGGTGGGAATGGTTGTTTCATAAATGTGTCGAATGGGTTTGATGTTGTAGGTGGGGTTGCAAAGGTACATGTGGTAGAAATGAATTTAGTTGAGATGGTTGTAGAGATGAGTGAAGTAGGAGTAGTAATATGTGTATTTGATGCAAATGTGGGTGAAGGCATAAATGTGAGAGATGTAGGGATAGGTGTCGATATCAATGGGGTAAAAATAGGTGCTAAGGATGAATCGATTTGGTAGATTTGGAAATTATTGAAGTGGATAAATTAGATGGTATAGTCAAATTTAATGCAGATGGGGTAAGGTTAGGAACAAGTATAGGTATAGGACAAGTAGAAAAATTTGATATAAGTGTGATAGTTGTGTATACGACAGGTTACGAATAAGGAGTGGGAATAATTTCCAGGGTAGGAACATGTGGATTTGTCGACGAGATGATATTTTATTTCCGGTGTTAATGGTGTAAGCATTTGATAAATGAGACGTAAGGGGGGTGGCTTGATTCATTGGTGTTTGATTAGGAAAATTTTGTGTAATTTCTGTCAAGGGTTGGCTACATGAAGTGGTGGAGGTGTTTATTTGTATATCCCCTTGATTTATAAGTTGTTGGATGTGATCTTTGAAGGAACTACATTTCTCAATGTCGTGACCTTTGACTCGATGATATTTTAAATAGTGGGCTTTATGATACCACATAGGATTGGGTTATGAGTTGTCCTTGGGTCATATGGGAGGAAATTGGATGGAATTTACTACCACCAACTTGTCAAATAAAGAACTATAGGATTCCCCCAAGGGGGTATAGTTGGTTGTTTATTGAGGGATCATTGTGAGGACACGTGCTTGATTAGGTGCGAGATGAGGGCTTAACAACCAAGGTGTTGGCCATACCCTTAAACATTTAGTTATGTGTGGATGATTTAGTAGATTGTATTTTAGGCTTAGTTGATCTTAGTTTAATATGACCTTGCACAATAACACGTGTTTTAAGTTTGTGAGCCATGGTGAAGGCTTCATGAAAGGTTAGAAATGATTGGATTTGCAAGGTAGATGATATATGTTTCATACATGAACGTGAGAAAAGCTCGATGAGTTCAGTTTGCAGAAGAGAAAAGGATAGTTGGTTTATAACACCACACCATAATGTGAAGAAGTTGGCGATGGGCTCGTCTTCAAGTTGTCAGATGGTGTATAGGTCAGCAATAATGTTTTTACGTGAAATATTGATTGAAAAGTTTTCTAAGAATAACTATGCAACTTGGGTGAAAGAGAATATGGAATATTGTGAGATACTATTATACTACTCCAATGCGGGACCAGGCAAGGGACATGGGGAAAGTGTGGAGCAGTACGTCTTAATCATGCGAGATAAGACAACATGTGTGTTTAAATGTGTGGAGATGTTGTTAGAGATCTTCCTTACTGTTGAGTTTAATAAAATCAGGAAGTTTCAAATGATTAGGGGAAGGTTTGATAGGAACCGATAGATGAATCAATTCATTAAAAAAATT
Source organism: Taxus wallichiana var. yunnanensis (assembly GCA_018340775.1). Lineage (NCBI taxonomy): Eukaryota > Viridiplantae > Streptophyta > Pinopsida > Cupressales > Taxaceae > Taxus > Taxus wallichiana. Next base: position 776,762,962 of record CM031240.1, read on the forward strand.
AGGATAAGGTATTCTTGGGTGTTGTTGACAATTTTTGCACTTGTGCAAAAATGGGAAACTCAAAACTTTGTTATGATGGATAGCATTGGTGAAGTATACCTAAGCTAGGGAGATCACATCAAATTATGTCATTACTACTAATTTATTTAAAAGATTACATGAAATCTGCAACTATGTGTGCTATTACAAAATGTAACAGATCACATAGTTTGCAATTTCATGACCATCCTCAACAAAAGAACACAAGCCTCAAAGGATAGTTGTGTTGTCTTGATGAGGACATCCAATTGCAGAGTACGTGAAGTGTAAATTTTGGAACAATGAACATAAGTGCAGATCACAAGAAAATCAGAGTTCATTACTTGAATGTTACAAGTTCTATTTAATGTTCTTTCCTTCATGATTAAGACATTCAATTATGTTATTGAGTTGTTTAGTTCATTATACAATCCATACAGAAAGTAGAAATGTAGAAAGAGATATACAACTCATTTACAAAATTCAATGTTTTATTCACAAGGAGAGTCAAATGTTTCCCACACAAGCCGTGGGATGTAACTGAAAAGTAAAATACAACTACTAAAAAGAAAGATACACATGCATGAAAGAGAAAGCAAAGGAGTATGAGTGAACCCATCATTGCCTTGTATATTCTTTATTGTGTAGAGCATCTCCTTGCCAACTCCTTTCATCCTCAAGGCATGGTACCTAAAAAGCAAAAATAAGGAAATCATCAATAAAGAGCTCAGGGTTAATCCATATTCCTACACTATCCTACTTCATGCATATGAATCTTCCCCTAAGCAGGAGATGTATTCTACTTGAAGGACAAACTGCATGCATGTTTTATTCACTCAAAAGAAGAAAGTAAAAGAAAGAAGAAAACATGGACATAAGAGAGGCCAAAAAGCCTAAATATTTTCTAACTATTTTCCTAAGTGTGCAGGTACAGGTTGCAGCCAAAGAGAGAAATAAACAAGTCATAAGTACATGCTAAGAAGAAGGAAGAGTGCAACTCAAAGTTCAGCAACCATTCTACAAATGGAAGAAGTTAGAGTACAAAAGAGAGAATGGAAGATAGAAGTACATTTTTCAGTTTGCAAAGAAGAGGGAGAATCAGATTTCAAGAAGCTGAAGCTAAAAGTAAAAAGGGATTACAACTGAAACAGGATGAGAGAGAAGATTCTGGGAAAATTTTGATAGGGCTTTGCCATGTAAAATGGACATTTACAACTTTTCATCATGTTGTTTCAATTACTACATGCTTTAAAAGAACTATGCAAATCAAATAAGTGATACAGAAAGCAGAAAAGCATTACATGATCAAGATAAACAACTATCATGTTTTCAGTTCTCAATTGCTATATCAGTTCAGCATGAAAAGTGTTACTTTTTGTATTCTGGATCAGAAAATACAACTATTATTTCTAGAAATACATTAAAGAAAAGATTCTGGGAAAAAAATTTCCAGGGCTTCACCATGTAAAATCAACTTTAAAATTTTCCAGAATGCCAAAAATACTACTATCAAGGAAATAAAAGCATCTAAGTAAAAGAAACAAGTTACAGTATTTCAACAAAGCATCTAAATCAAGGCTTATGCCTAAAAATGGTGTTACAAGGGTGAAGAATTGTTTACAATTTCCAGAAATCCACTTACAATATTACAAAGAACCATCTCAGAATTTGAAATAAAGGAATACAAAGAATGCAAGCTCAGACTTTCATTAAGGAAATCATCAAATTTAGAGTTTGTTTTGCAAACAAGTAAACAATATTTCATACTATCAAGAAAAATAAGGCAAGCATGTAGAACATCATTACCTACTCCAGGAAAAGATCAAACTTGGAGTAGAAAGGTTAAATTGTGCATCAGATCATCATCTTTGAAATACAAAGTAAATACCCATAAAAATGGCTCTCATATCCAAGTCAAAGAGTTGCGGAAAATTCAAACAATACAGATATAGTTTCGAGCAAGGTAACACTTTGTTTTCTTCAAAATAACTATATATTGCAGTCCCAAGATGATGGCAGAACTAGTTTCTGAGTTTGGAGGATTCACAAAGTACAGGCAATGTAATAAGTGAAAGAAACTATCAAAGTGAAGCCACTGTTCTAGTTCTGAATGATAAGTAAAAGAAAATTTCATCATTAGAACAAATTCGAGCTATAAAAAGTCATAATAACCCAGATCTAAAATGTAATTATCTATCAAAAGGTATATCATTTCAAGCTCAGAGTAAAGGAGATGAGTATAACTCAAGACTATAATCAAAGAAGCAACTCTCAGCTGAAGAAAAAAGTATTTTTATTAATGAAGGAAGTTTTGGAATAGCATTTCATATTAATACAACTTGAAGAGCTATGAAAAACAAAGATACAGATATTCAAAACAACCTCCAAGGAATGTATCAAGGAAACATGCAGAGTAAATTTTTTATCGCAGACCCATCAATGGGTATGAAGGGAATCAGAATAAGGAAATAAGTACTTACTACTTAAATCAAATCTAAGAAAACCTCGAATGGTCATCAAGTTTAGCAAAAAAGAGCAACCCAACATGGGTTTCAACACGAAGACAACCAAGGCCAAGCCATAAAACCAGAGCATGCAAGGAAGAAATGAATATCAATATTCCAAAGTAGAGGTGACAATGAAAATTGATTACCATGCTCAAGGATCAAGAACTTACCAAACTTCAACACCATTTTCATAGTCAACTCAAAAACAATAGTGGCTATAACTAAAAGAATAAACACAAAAAGGGTTACAGAGAGTTTGAAAGCTCGCAACAACAGAAGCTAAAAGAAGTCAAGCTCATGAACTCCTTTGAGAGGCCAAATAGAAAATAAAAACAACACAAACCAAGTTTGAATCCCATACCAAAAGAGTTGCAGAAGCTCAAAGTAAAATGAATATCCAAAAACCTCCAAAACAAAGCTCGAAGGATCAAAACATTGTTATCATGTTTAAAAAGTGCTCACAGCCAAAAGAAATAACAAAAGGAACCAAATGGGTATGAATAGATCACAAGAATGGAGGCAGAAACCGCAAGTAATCATTTCTTCGAAGCCTCATCAATGGAAGAATCTTCAAAAAGAGCTTGCAGTAGAACTCAAAAAAAAACAGGAAATGACACAAGTGTTCAAATCCTTCACACTTTTAGAGCTTCAGAGATGGAGTAACCGAGAGCTCAAATCCAAATAGTGGCAGTTGTGTTACAGAAAACTCACTCGAGACCACATAATAGCGCAACCAAACTCAAAATAAACACAAAATGTAGAGGCAAGAAATATTCATAATACCATGAGAAAATTCAACAAAAATCCAACAATGGCGTGTCAAAAAAAAATTTTCACAGGGATTCACCCGAAAAGATTAGATGCGAAAGTGGGAAAAATGGATGAGTTTGAGTGTTTTAACTCACCCACCAAAACTTTGGCTTAACCTAACCCTAACCAAGGGTCAATAATCAATGGCTCGAGATCAGAAGGACAAATATCAAAGGCCGAGGATCAAGCTCAAAGATCAAAACAAGCAACCACGGTCAATTCCACTGACCAAATTAATTACAAGGGGTAAGCCCTAACTCACAGTCAAAGATCAATGGTACAGGTCCATCATGGACAGAGATCAGCTGGTTCTCAATCAAAGAACTAAACCCAACCAAGTTTTAAATGCATATACGTGGTGAGCAAAGCAGAAAAACCCTAGTTAGGGTAAAGTTTAAAATATCACCTCCAAATGCCAAGGGTCGACTCATCATTCAGAAGGGGCCGGCCCATGTGTCTTTCAAATTATCATTGCATTTTGACTTGTAAAAGTCTGACTATAGTCCAACTCCATAATATAAAGTGCCATCATACATGCAATGATCACTCGAAAAGGTAAATCTTTAAACTATACATTATCCAATGTGCAAAAGGCCGACAAGTATATACATGTTTGTATTTATCAAAAGGTGGTGAGACTATAGTGACATGTGCAATGTAAAAATGGTCGACCCTTTTATGTTTGCTAAGTCCACAAAGGTGGCCAAACCATGGTGAAGTGCAAAGGTGGTCCCCACTATTGAAGGAGCTAGAGATGATTTGCAGAATGTCACCCTTGTGACCATTAGAAGCCAAAGAGATGTCAACATCAGAGCATGTGCACATGGCAGGTGGCCCCACATTGGGTTTTTGTTTTGCAAATATTGCAAATATTTTGATTTATTTACTCACAGGTAGAGAGTTGTATTTTTGCATGCTTCACAAGAAGACAAAACAGAGAAGAGACAATTTGCATGCCATGGAGGGAGACTTTCCTAGCAAGCAATTTTATTTTTGGCAAAATTATTCACCCAACTTTATTTAAAAATAGAACAGTCAACTTCAGTTGACTGAGATGTAATCAAAGGCTATTAATGCCTCTTGTACTAGTTTGTATTATTTTATCCCTTTATTTAATAAAGGATAAAATTAGGATGCATGGGTGAGTACAACCTTAGTCTATTTTTAGGAAGGGTGGGAAAATTTATTTTGCTATATATTGTGTGCCTTTGCAAAGCACAGGATTATTATTCTGGAGGACTTTTGGATATATGAGTACTGAAGAAAATTTTTCCAGTTTTTCCCTCTGAGTGTGAAGTGTTTTCTACCTTTCCAAGTTATTTTGCAGTCTTGTGTATGTTTCTATTAGTCTTGTGAATGAAAATTCCCTGACCAATCATCTTACCCTGCTGCAAAATTTAGTATTTTCTGCTAAATTTTAATGTGCATGTTAACTTATCAGTACTATTGTGATTTTCCCTCAGTACAATCAAGTGTTTTCCCTTAGATATTCTACAAAAAAACTATTGGTTCATGCATCAAGAATCCTTCACAAATTAGTTGTGCATATACTCAGTCAAAGCCCTCATACAAATTTGGTGTATCACCTTAGTTTTAATCATTTTTATAGTTATCTTTTACCCTCAAACTTACAAAGTAGTTTAGGATACACCAATAAGGAACCGGCCTTGATACCGAGAGACTCACCTCGAAATAGGTATACCCACAGACCTGAGGTGTTTCCATTGTATCTACGAAAGAGAGAGATCATTTGTGCAAGCTTAGAAAACCTGTAGCCATCTCTCTATAGGGTGCACTTTCGAGAGATAATAGTTTTTGGCACACCGGTGGGATAACGAATCAGATCTGCATGCAAGTTTCAGATCTACAACAGATCTATGCAAATTTACAATAAATTAAAAGTCACTTTCGGGAGAAAACTGCAGCTAATTTATTCTAAATATTTTATGATCTTTTGGCGACTCCATAAAGCTGATTTCAGACTAGTATTACAGCATGTTCCATGCCTAAAGTGACTACAAGATCATCGGTAAGAGGAATTCCTTCTGATTTTGTTTCTTTACCTTTGAATTCTGCTAGAAGGAGAAGAGTTGGTAATACTTTACCTTATAATAGACCTGGTTTTGGTAACCCTCCTCCTAATATTCCTTCACCACGTGTCAATTTTTCTATCAATATCCCAGTTTTTCCAATGGCCCTTCAACCACCCAGGAATTTTGTGCCCTTTACTAATGGCAGCCCATTAGTAATTCTAGTTTATCATGATATTCCCAATGCTACCATGAAAATTTTTCCATCATTCACGGGTGAAAATCAGGTTACACCAGCTGAACATATCAAAGATGTTGCATAGCCTATGTGCAGTCCATAATATCACTCATGAAGACGTAGCTCTAAGACTTTTAGCTACATCTTTTAAAGGGAAAGCCTTGCAATGGTATAGAAACCTAGAAATTGGAAGCATAGGAACTTGGGATATTTTAGGTGAAAAATTGTTGAAATAGTTCCAGGACAATTCAGATCATTTGTCTCTCATTGAATAGTTATCTACTATTAAAAGAGCTCCCAACAAATTTATGTCTAGTTTCAATATCCATTTTTCCAGAACTTGGGAGAGAATTCCAGCAAGTGTCAAGCCTCAAGCTGATCATGCTTTCCTTTATTATCTTAGAGCATTAAACAGTGATATCTCAACTATGATTCAGTCAATGGGTGGAGAGACACTCCCAATAGCTTATGATATTGCTATCCGAGCTGAAAATAGCCTTATTCAAGCTGGAAAATTGGCGCCAAGGCCATCAATGCCTTTTTCGATAGATTTAGCACCTATTCCTCAGCCTATTACAATCATAGAGCCCACTATTGTAGCTCCATCAGATGATGTATTCAAAGCTTTGTAGACTATGGGAAATAAATTGACTTCAATTGAGAACAAAATTGCATTACCTAGCAGACCCTACCAGGCTCCTTATCAGCCCTACCAATAGAATCAACAAAATAGGCAGCCCTATCAATAGAATCAAAATTATAGGCAGCCTTACCAGCAAAGGTAGTTTGACCCAAAGGCTCCTAGTTCTTCTAACGCTTTAGTTCTAGTTAATATGGCTATAGAAGAGTGGTGTCAACCTTGCAATCAACCTCATTCAGTTGCAACTTGCCCAAATGCTTTTCTGAATCTGAATCTTGTTGCACAACCTCAATCTAAAACATTGTTTATGCCTCAAATGGAGGGTGGGCAGCAAGAGACTCATGTCCAAAAAACACCTGAACAAATTTAGTCAGTTTTAATGAGGAGGATTTCATTGCAGTCACTACTAGGGCTCAAGGGAGGGCTGCTGAAAATCAAAAGCAACAAAATAGGCCTATCCTACCTACTGTCACTGACAAGACAACATCTACAGCTCCAAAGTCAACTAACAACCCTGTTGTTCCTAAAAATCAGCAAGTGTCCCAGTTGATAAAATTCATCAAAGACAACTACAACCTGATCCAAGAAGACTGTTTATACCTCAAATATCCAAGGCAGTTGAAGCAAAATCAGTTTTCACTAAGGCCTACTCTAAGATAGTTGATTTTGTCTCTAAGACAATTGCTTCTTTTAACATTGTTGATGTAATGAAAAAGCATAATGTTAACATCTCAATGTGGGACACTCTAAGTATTCCTAGACAACAAGATTTACTTTCTCATGAACTAGCTAAGCTAGATTTCTTCAAGTACAACAGAAAGGAAGTTCAGAAAACGATACATGGTCCTTGGAACGTTTGAGCAAGACCGTATTAAAGAAGTTAAGTGGATGGTTCAGAAAGTTCTAAATGCTCATGACATTAAGAAACCACCACCATTTTATTTATCACTGATTATTGGAGAACATTTAGTTCATAATTGCATGGTGGATAGTGGCGCAAGTAGCACAATTATGCCAAAAGTGATTGCAGAAAAATTAGGCTTGCAGTATGAGCCTACAGAAAGGAGTGTCTTACAACTTGATGGAACTACAACTAATACGGTTGGTATAATAAAAAATTTAGAGGTAACATTACATGCTTGCCCAAATGTTTCTATTCTGCAAGATGTTACTGTTGTGGATCTACCTCCATACTTTGCCTTGTGCTTATCTAGAGATTTCACAAAAAAATAGGAGGTTATCTCTCTTCGATTGGTCCTTATTTTTCACTACACGTTATGGAACTAAGGTTACTATCAATTCAGAACCATTGGCCAGATTCCATATTGAGCCTCATTCTCTAAATGCAGTAGTAGCTAATTACTCAACTTTAGAGCAATATGATTTTGATGATGTAGCTCAGGTTTCAGCATTAGATGGTGTTTCTAACATGTTTATGGATGAAAAGATAGTTGAAGAACATGCCCATGATCCTTTTAAGGAAGTTGAAGAACATCTTTTTGGTGTGTATTGTATGCATGAAGAAAATACACCACTTCCCTTGTTGTCTAAAATAGAAAATTCAGCAGAAGGGATTTGGAAGCTTCATTTTGATGGAGCTAAGAACAAGAAAGGATAGGGAGTAGGTTTGATGCTCACTTCCCCAAAAAATAAAAGGTATTTCTCAGCTTTGAGTCTCCAATTTACATGCACTTGTAATGTAGTTGAATACGAAGCATTAATTCATGGCTTACTTTGGGCCAGAAAGAAAGGTATCAACACATTACAAATCTTTGGTGATTCTGAGTTGGTTATCAATCAAGTAAAAAACTTCAATGTTTGTAAGAATCCACTAATGAAGTCTTATAGACATAGAGTTTCAGACTTAATGGAAGATTTTGAAGCTATTAATATTCAATCTATTCCTAGAGCTAAAAACAAGCATGCAGATAGACTTGCAGCAGTTGGTGCTAGTTTTGAAGTGCTGGAATAGATGGAAAACAAAAAATTCAGCCTCATATTAAGCTAATTGTTAGGCCCTCAATACCTGATAATGATTTAAATTGGTAGGTTTTTGAAAGTGATGATCAAATCTATAGGTTTTTACAGTAGGAAGCTGAATTTTCTATAGTAAATCAGATAAGTTACAACATTTATACGGTGATCAGATTGTCCAACTAAAGACAAATAAATTGCCTCGAGGTCTTGTCACTTTGGAAGACATCTTCAGTACTGATGATTAGTTAAGAAAAGATAAAACTAAGTTGTCAATGCATGCTGATAACTATGAAGAGATTTCAATTGATGAAGGGAAAAATTTATTCTTGGAAAGGTATGTTCCTTAACTGAAAAGTAGTCATTTATTAATCTTTGCAAAGAGTTTAAGGATGTTTTTTCTTGGAAATACCAAGACCTGAAAGGGTTTGATCCCAGTCTAGCACAACATACAATCGAGTTACATCCAAATGCTAAGCCTGTAAGATAGAAACAAAGGCTTGTAAATCCAAAAATAGAACCTCTGATGAGGAAAGAGTTATCCAAGTTGATTGAATCAGGTATTATCTTTCCAGTTAAGCATTCAAGTTGGGTAGCCAATCTTGTTCCTATTAGGAAGAAGAACGGTGAAATCAGACTATGTGTAGATTTCAGAGATCTTAATAAAGCTTCATTAAAAGATCATTACCCACTTCCGAATATGGATCAGATTTTGAGAATAGTCTCAGGTTCAGATAGACTATCTCTTCTAGATGGTTACATAGTGGCTATAATCATATTTTAGTCCGAGAAGAAGATAGATACAAAACAACTTTTACCACCAAGTGGGGTACCTATGCTTACAAAAGAATGTCTTTTGGTCTTTCAAATGTTGGTGCAACATTTCAATGTGCAATGGACATGGATTTTCATAGCTTATTAAATAAATGCATCTTTTCTATTTAGATGATGTGACTATATTTTCAAAAGATTCTGAAGAACATCTAATGCATTTAAGGTAGACTTTTCAACTATGCAGGTAGTTTGGAATATCTTTGAATCCCAAGAAGTCAATCTTTTTAGTACATCAAGGTAAATTACTTGGCCATATTGTTTCTAAGAAAGGTTTAGCAATTGATCCTTTTAGAATCGAAGCCATATCACAACTATCATTGCCTCATCATAAGAAGGCATTACAAAGTTTTCTTGGAAAAATCAACTTTGTTAGAATATTTGTCCCAGATTTTATAGCATTGGTTAAACCACTCACAACTATGCTAAAGAAAGAAAAAAATTCTCTTGGACCAACGAAGAAGGGAAGGTTTTGAAGTAATAAAATCAGCTATCTCTCAGGCTCCTACTCTTGCAAATCCAAATTTCGATAAATATTTTACAATGTATGCACTTGCAGGAGCTGAAACAATCTCAACTATTTTGACTCAAGTTAATGATGAAAATATTGAGTAGCCAATTGCTTTCTTTGGACAGAGTTTGCATGATTACGAAACAAGGTACACATTTCTTGAAAAACAAGTACTTTCAGTAGTCAGAGGACTAAAGAATTTTAAGTACATGCTTTCAAACAATAAAATTCACGTTCTTGTTTCTCATCCAAGTGTGAAAGATTTCCTTTTAAATAAAGAATTGAATGAGAAAAGAGCAGGATGGATAACAAAGGTTATGGAATATGATGTTGATATCCAGGTTGCTAAGATGGTTCGAGGTAAAGGTTTATGTGAACATCTAATTGCTGATATGGAAAAACAACAAGCTACAGAACTAGATGATTCAAAACAACATGCTGAAATTGTGTATCAACAATCAAATATCATGGTCCAACTAGAAAATCAACAACCTGAACTTGCTCGAGAGATCCAAGAATCAAGGTGGATGACTGATTTGGTTAACTACTTACAACATGGTACCTATCTAAGGTATGGATAAGAATAAATGAAGATATTTCAGATTACAAGCTATTCCTTATCTTTTCATTGATGGTGTATTGTTTAAAAGGGATATAAATGGGATCTTGCTGCGATGTGTTGATTACGATAAAATTTAGAAAATATTATCAGAATTCCATGAAGGACTGCAGGAGGTCACTTCTCAGCACGTACTACAACCTTAAAAATTATGAAAGTAGGTTACTATTGGCCTAAAATATTCAAAGACTATTTTGAATGGATTAGAAAGTGTAAGAAATGTGCTTTCTTTGTTGGAAAAGAACGTCTTGCTTTGTTTCCTTTGCAGCCTATTTCAGCTGATCAACCTTTTATGTAGTGGGGTCTTGATTTTATTGGCATGATAAACCCACCTTCATCACAAGGACATAAGTGGATCTTAACTGCTACATATTATTTTACATGATGGACTAAAGCAATAGCCTTGAAAGATGCTAATGAAGCTTCAATACTATCCTTTTATGAAGGAATAGTTTGCAGATTTGGTGTTCCAACAACTATCATATCAGATAATGCTTTAGCATTCCTTGGTGCAAAGATAACAGATTGGGCTGTCAAACATGGAATATATCTAAGTTCTTCATCTAATTATTACCCACAAGGTAATGGCTTAGCTGAAAGTACTAACAAGAATCTATTAAGAATCATCAGAAGAACACTCAAGGATAATCAAAGAGCTTGGCATCTGATGTTGAATTCCACACTTTGGGCTGATAGAGTGACTCCTAAAAGATCAGTTGGCAATTCACCATACAAGCTTGTGTATGGAAAAGAAGCAAGAATGCCTATTTCAGTTGAGTTACCCACATTAGATTTGCTGCATCAAATGGAGCTACTTGAGAATGAACCATTGCAGGTTCGTTATGCAGAGTTAATGGAATTACAAGAGCTAAGAGATCAAGCTCATTTAAATATGGAAAAGAATCAGAAACAAATCAAGAAGACTTTTGACAAGAAAGCCAAATTCAGAGTCTTCAATGAAGGAGATATTGTGTTAAAGTGGGATGTTGATCGTGCAAATCTAGGAAGACACTCAAAGTTTGATACACTCTGGAGTGGCCCTTACATGATTTCAGCTTGCAAGGAACACAACACTTTTCATCTTTCGAAGCTGAATGGAGAGGAACTTCCCATTCCTGTGAATGGTATGTTTCTCAAACACTATTATTGAAAATCTTACAGTGATTGTTAGAGTAGGATTTCCCTTCAATAAGTGCAGTTTCTGCACATTGCATCATTTTTCAATTCAATAAGTGCATTCGTGCACGTGATCTGGTTTACCAGATCCTTTCCCATTTTAGTTTTGTTTTGGAAAGGTTGGAATTTTTAGAAAAGGAAAATTGTTGTTACATGTTTGGACTCCATGCCCAATGGACAAGAGCAAGGCACTGGTATATAAGCTAGCAGGTAGCTTTCCCCATAGGATCACCAGAAATGTTGACAATTTTTACACTTGTGCAAAAATGGGCAACTCGAAACTTTGTTATGATGGATAGCATTGGTGAAGTATACCTAAGCTAGGGAGATCACATCAGATTATGTCATTATTGCTGATTTATTTAAAAGATTACATGAAATCTGCAACTATGTGTGTTGTTACAAAATGTAATAGATCACATAGTCTATAATTTCATGACCATCCTCAGCAAAAGAACACAAGCCCCGAAGGATAGTTGTGTTGTCTTGATGAGGACATCCAATTGCAGAGTAGGTGAAGTGTAAAGTTTTGGAACAACAAACATAAGTGCAGATCATAAAAAATTAGAGTTCATTACTGAATGTTACAAGTTCTATTCAATGTTCTTTCCTTCATGATTAAGACATTCAATTATGTTACTGAGTTGTTTAGTTCATTATACAATCCATATAAAAAGTAGAAATGTAGAAAGAGATATACAACTCATTTACAGAATTCAATGCTTTATTCACAAGGAGAGTCAAATGTTTCCCACACAAGCCGTGGGATGTAACTGAAAATTAAAATACAACTACTGAAAAGAAAGATACACATGCATGAAAGAGAAAGAAAAGGAGTATGAGTGAACCCATCATTGCCTTGTATATTCTTCATTGTGCAGAGCATCTCCTTTCCATCTCCTTTCATCCTCAAGGCATGGTACCTAAAAATCAAAATAAGGAAATCATCAATAAAGAGCTCAGGGATCAAACCATATTCCTACACTATCCTACTTTGTGCATATGAATCTTCCCTAAGAAAGAGATGTATTCTACTTGAAGGACAAACTGCATGCATGTTTTATTCACTCAGAAAGAAGAAAGTAAAAGAAAGAAGAAAACATGGACATAAGAGAGGCCAAAAAGCCTAAATATTTTCTAACTATTTTCCTAAGTGTGTAGGTATAGGTTGCAGCCAAAGAGAGAAATAAATAAGTCATAAGTACATGCTAAGAAGAAGGAAGAGTGCAACTCAAAGTTCAATAACCATTCTACAAATGGAAGAAGTTACTGATATAAAGAGAGAATGGAAGATAGAAGTACATTTTTCAGTTTGCAAAGAAGAGGAAGAATCAGATTTCAAGAAGCTTGAAGCTAAAAGTAAAAAGGGATTACAGCTGAAACAGGATGAGAGAGAAGATTCTGGAAAATTTTGACAGGGCTTCGCCATGTAAAATGGACATTTACAACTTTTCATCATGTTGTTTCAATTACTACATGCTTTAAAAGAACTATGCAAATCAAATAAGTGATACAGAAAGTAGAAAAGCATTACATGATCAAGATAAACAACTATCATGTTTTCAGTTCTCAATTGCTATATCAGTTCAGCATGAAAAGTGTTACTTTCTGTATTCTAGATCAGAAAATACAACTATTATTTCTAGAAATACATTAAAGAAAAGATTATGGGAAAAATTTTCCAGGGCTTCGCCATGTCAAATCAACTTTAAAATTTTCCAAAGCATGCCAGAAATACTACTATCAAGGAAATAAAAGCATCTAAGTAAAAGAAACAAGTTACAATATTTCAACAAAGCATCTAAATCAAGGCTTATGCCTGAAAATGGTGTTACAATAGGTGAAGAATTGTTTACAATTTCCAGAAAGCCACTTACAATATTACAAAGAACCATCTCAGATTTTGAAATAAAGGAATACAAGGAATGTAGGCTCAGACTTTCATTAAGGAAATCATCAAATTCAGAGTTTGTTTTGCAAACAAGTAAACAATATTTCATACTTGTCAAGAACAATAAGGCAAGCATGTAGAACATCATTACCTACTCCAGGAAAAGATCAAACTTGGAGTAGAAAGGTTAAATTGTGCATCAGATCATCATCTTCAGAATACAAAGTAAATACCCATACAAATGGCTCTCATATCCAAGTCAAAGAGTTGCGGAAGAGTCAAACAATACAGATATAGTTTTGAGCAAGGTAACACTTTGTTTTCTTCAAAATAACTATATATTGTAGTCCCAAGATGATGGCAGAACTAGTTTCTGAGTTTGGAGGATTCACAAAGTACATGAAATGTAATAAGTAAAAGAAACTATCAAAGTGAAGCCACTGTTCCAGTTCCGAATGATAAGTAAAAGAAAATTTCATCATTAGAACAAATTCAGAGCTACAAAAGTCATAATAACCCAGATCTAAAGTGTAATTATCTATTCAGAAACAGGTATATCATTTTAGGCTCAGAGTAAAGGAGATGAGTATAACTCAAGACTGTAATCAAAGAAGCAACTCTTAGTCAAGAACAAAGTATTTTTATTAATGAAGGCAGTTTCGAATAACATTTCATATTAATACAACTTGAAGAGCTATGAAAAATAGAGATACATATATTCAGAATAGCCTCCAAGGAATGTATCAAGGAAACACGCAGAGTAAAGTTTTTATCATAGACCCATCAATGGGTATGAAGGGAATCAAAATAAGGAAATAAGTACTTACTGCTTAAATCAAATTTGAGCAACCCTCGAATGGTCATCAAGTTCAGTAGAAAAGAGCAACCCAACATGGGTTTCAACTCGAAGACAACCAAGGCCGAGCCACAAAACTAGAGCATGCAAGGAAGAAATGAATATCAATATTCCAAAGTAGAGGTGACAACAAAAATCGATTACCATGCTCAAGGATCAAGAACTTACCAGACTTCAACACCATTTGCACAATCAACTCAAAAAACAACAGTGGCTACAACCAAAAGAATAAACACAAAAAGGGTTGTAGAGAGTTCGAAAGCTCGCAACAGTAGAAGATAAAAGAAGTCGAGCTCATGAACTCCTTCAAGAGGCCAAATAGAAAATAAAAACAACAAAAACCAAGTTCAAATCCCATACCAAAAGAGTTACAGAAGCTTGAAGTAAAATGAATAGCCAAAAACCTCCAAAACAAAGTTCTAAGCTTCAAAACATTGTCAGTCATGTTTAAAAAGTGCTCGCAACCAAAAGAAATAACACAGAACCAAATGGGTATGAAGAGATCACAAGAATGGAGCCAGAACCCACAAGTAATCATGCTTCGAAGCCTCATCAATGGAAGAATATTAAAAAATAACTTGTAGTAGAACTCAGAAAAGAACAGGAAATGACACAAGTGTTCAAAGCCTTCACACTTTTAGAGCTTCAGAGAAGGAGTAACCAAGAGCTCAAATCCAAATAGTGGTGGCTATGTTACAGAAAACTCACTCGAGACCACATAATAGCACAACCAACTCAACAGAGAATAAACAAAAAATGCAGAGGAAAGAAATATTCATAATATCAGTCTGAGAGTAAAGCCAAGCTCAACAGAAATCCAACAATGGTGTTGAAAATTTTGCCAGGGCTTTCACCGCAAAACCAGATGTGAAGTGGGAAAAATGGATGAGTTCAAGTGTTTTAACTCACCCACTAGAACTTTGGCTTAACCTAACCCTAACCAAGGGTCAATAATCAATGGCTTGAGATCAGAAGGAAAAACATCTAAGGCCGAGGATCAAGCTCAAAGATCAAAACAAGAAACCACAGTCAATTCCACCACCAAATTAATTACAGGGGTAAGCCCTAACTCGTAGTCAAAGATCAATGGTACAGGTCCATCATGGACAGAGATAAGTGGTTCTCAATCAAATAACTAAACCCAACCAAGTTTTAAATGCATATACGTGGCGAGCAGACATGAAACCCTAGTTAGGGTAAAGTTTAAAATATCACCTCCAAATGCCAAGGGTCGACTCATCGTTCAGAAGGGGCCGACCCACGTGTCTTTCAAATTATCATTGCATTTTGACTTGTAAAAGTCTAACTATAGTCCAACTCCATAATATAAAGTGCCATCATACATGCAATGATCACCAAAAGGTAAATCTTTAAACTATACATTATCCAATGTGTAAAAGGCCGACAAGTATATACATGTCTGTATTTATCAAAAGGTGGTGAGACTATAGTGACACGTGTAATGTAAAAATGGTCGACCCTTTTATGTTTTCTAAGTCCACAAAGGTGGCCAAACCATGGTGAAGTGCAAAGGTGGTCCCCACTTTATTGAAGGAGCTAGAGATGATTTGCGAGAATGTCACCCTTGTGACCATTAGAAGCTAAAGAGATGTCAACATCAGAGCATGTGCACATGGCAAGTGGCCCCACATTGGGTTTTTGTTTTGCAAATATTGTAAATATTTTGATTTATTTACTCACAAGTGGAGAGTTGTATTTTTGCATCTTTGTTATCCAAAATTCACCCTCAAGGTAATTTGATAACATGCATTAAATTCTCAAGTGCCGAAGCAAATAGATTGATTCAAGGCAAGAATCATGTTTCTAGGGTCCCCTCATATTTTTTCTAACTCCTTTGTCAAGAAGAGAGGGACATCCGGGCGCGAATCGGCCGAAAATCTGCAGAAGCGATCTGCAGCTTTGATTGGGACGTTGAGACACATGGGGCGAAAAGTGCGAACTGCCAAAAATGGAAAAAATCGCCAAGTTTTGTTATCGTGCGGTTTGGGACATCTGGGACAAAGGTACGCGAAAACGCGGATCGGCCGGTTTAGCGCAAGTCGATTCATTTCGGCGGTTCGGATAAATGTGTCCCAAGCGATGCAGGGACAGTTGGGACAAAAGTGTGCGGAGGGTACGCAAACCGGCTGGTTCGGCCGAAGCAGAGGACTTTAATCTTTGGACATCCGGGCCAAAAATACGCGGGACGCGGAAAGCGAAAGTGCCAGAGTGAATGGAATCTTGCCACGTGTCTTCACCGCAAACAAGAACAAGGAATCCTGAATTGGCTGAAGGAAGAGATTTTTTCCGGACGGTTGGGAAAAAGGTACGCGCGGGCGCGAGGGACACGAAAATCCGAGGGCGTGAAACGCGAAGAAGAAAAGTCAACGTTTGACCCATGAAACTTCAAACGGCCATAACTTTTGACTCCGAGCTCCGATTTTCACAAAATTAGACTTTCTGAACGAGCATGACGTCCTCTACGCCAAAGGGTAGATATATTTAAATAATATAAATAAGATAAATATATTCGGCTCCAGTCAGCTAATGCTAATTCGAGTCAAATGACGTCATCGAAGCCCAAAATAACTGCCCGCACTCGAAAGGACATAACTTTTGCATTTCTCAACAAAATCACAAAAATTTGTACCGTTGGAATCGTGGCTCCAATCCCAACACACAGAAATCAATAAATTCTGGATTTGATGAGATATTGATTGATATTTTCAACAAAACGTGGCCAGGTTCATAACAGTGTTTTATTTGGTAGTTGGGAGTGCAATAAAGAGGCATGGTCATCATTATTTCTCTGCTGCAGCACCTGGGACAGTATGGGGAGAATTTTACAAGTAATATACAATAATTTCAATCCATTTAATACCTCTTACAAGTGGTTGAAGAACAGATTTTGAGATTTCCATTTTTCCCTCTCTCTTTCTTCTAATCTTTTCTATAAATTGGAGTGTTGGGCTCATTGTAAAAGGGGGAGTTTTCAGATAGAAAAGCTCTGTCAAAATTACTTTGTGAAGCCAATGTGCTGCAGGCCCTTGTAGTGGACTCCTTGCATGGTGATCCAGGCCCTTATCTTGTAATAGATTGAACTGTGCATATCATGAAGCAATAAAATATCAGTTTGTGGATGTATCTTCCCTTAAGTTGTGTTTTCTTGTATCCTTCTTAATCCTTTAATCTTTCTACAAGAATATTGTGTCTATTATTATGTTCTTGCAGGGATTCATTATCATTGTGTATGCTTGGAATATTGTTGTGAATGCATTTTGCTAGATTATGGAGAACTGTCATCACCTCTTCTAGTGTGCACTTTGCCTCTGTATTTCACACATTTGGAGACTACTCTCACACCTCCTTTTAAGTGTATCACCGCTTTAGTGTAGGATTTCATTTTATGCACTCTCTCTCTCTAGTCCCTTGGAAATTTAGATTAGAATAGTTAGTTTCCCCTCCATTAGAGTAGATTGTGGCAGAGTTGTTTAGGAGTAAGAACTGACTTTCTCACGGAGGTCTATCTCAAGTAGTAAGTCCCACAACTTGGAGATAGTACCCATGTTATCCAATCACACCGTGAGTTCAAGTATAGGCACTTGCACAACACAAGGGTGATGTGATGCGGTGATAACACATGCTTCACAAGAAGACATGATAGAGAAGAGACAAGTTGCATGCCATGGAGGGAGACTTGCTACCAAGCAATTTTATTTTTGGAAAAATTATTCACCCAACTTTATTTAAAAGTATAAATCTCACTTCAATTGATTGAAATGTAATAAAGGCTATTAATGCCTCTTTTACTAGTTTGCATGATTTTATCCCTTTATTTATTATTAAATAAAGGATAAAATTAGGATGCGTAAATGAAATACAACCTTAGTCTATTTTTAGGAAGGGTGGGAAAATTTATTTTGCTATATATTGTGTGCCTTTGCAAAGCACGGGGATTATTATTCTGGAGGAATTTTGGATATATGAGTCATCTTGAAGCAAATTTTTCCAGTTTTTCCCTCTGAGTGTGAAGTTTTTACGCCTTTCCAAGTCATTTTGCAGTCTTTTGTATGTTTCTATTAGTCTTGTGAATGTAAATTCCTTGACCAATCATCTTACCCTATTGCAAAATTTAGTATTTTCTACTAAATTTTAATGTGCATGTTAACTTATCAGTACTATTGTGATTTTCCCTCAGTATAATCAAGTGTTTGCCCTTAGATATTCTACAGAAAAACTATTAGTTCGTGCATCAAGAATCTTTCACAAATTAGTTATGCATATACTCAATCAAATCCCTCATACAAATTTGGTGTATCACCTTAGTTTTAACAATTTTTACGATTATATTTTACCCTCAAACTTACGAGAAGCGGATTAGGATACACCAATAAGGAACCGGCCTTGATACCGAGACTCACCTCAAAATAGGTATACCCACAGACCTAAGGTGTTTCCATTGTATCTACGAAAGAGAGAGATCATTTGTGCAAGCTTAGAAAACTTGTAGTTATCTCTCTAGAGGGTTCACTTTCGACAGATAACAGGTGCCAGGTAGCGGCTTTTGAATTGGCCAACTGATTCATTAAAGCATGAATTGAATTATTTGACACGATGTTAGGTTGGGATTCGATTGGTTGTTTGTCATTAAATGTAGCTTGATAAGGTGGATTATATATTTTTTAAGGTGTGGGTGTTTGGGGAATCATTTGATAAGGTGGTTGATAAACTTGTGGGTGAGATGTTTGCAAAATCATTTGATAAGACAATTGATTAATTTTTGGATGTGTAGGTGTTTGGGATAATGTTTGATAAGGATTAACATATGTCATTGGTTGAGATGAGATATATTGTTGCATAGGTTGATGTTGAGAAATATGGATGTGACGTGATTGTTGAATTTGGGTAGGTTATTGTGGTAAATGAGGAGTGTGGATATGAGTTTTACGAGATATTGATGGTTGGGGCATATAATGGGTAGGAACGTAAGATCTAAGAGGTTGCGATGGTTGGATAGGTTTTGTTGTAGAAAAATCACAACACCCCTGGATGCGAGATCGGGCTTCTAGGTTGATCACTCAAGCATCCGGTGTGATTGCACAACATGGAAACCTCTCTCAAGCGTGGGACTTGTGGCGACGAGAGAGGAATCTCTAGAGAAGGTTGGTTCCTACTCCTAAACTACACTGTACAAGCTATTCCGGTGCGGGAAAGCTAATCTAATCCTAATCTAACCATGCCAAGGAGACAGAGAGAGAGAGAGAAGGGAAAAACAGCAAAAGCCTACACTAAAACAGTGATACACCAGAGAAGGAGAATGTTGGACATCTATCAAAACTGCCATGGGACAAAGAGAGGTGAGCAATGGGAAGGATGGACAGATGCATCACAGGCCCAAGGATAGATTTAACATAGAAAATGTCCCAAAACTCCATGAACACGCTCCAAACCTGCAATGAACATTCAAACATGCACAAATACCTGCAATGAAGAGAGGCAAGAAGAGAACAAGCAAAAACGAGCAAGGATGGACAGATGCATCACAAAACATGTTTTGTTGCTCCAGAAGTTTGCACAGAACATCATTTCAATAGTAAAAGGCAAAAACGCCATTACAGAGCAAGGGAGGAGGTTTGAACTCCATTTTCAACCCTAGAGAAGAAAAGAAGGGAGGGAACGAGCAGAAAAGATGAACAACTTGTTATGTTCTTTTAAAATGAGCCAAATCTGGCTTTATACTGATGCATGGAGTCGAGCCTAGGAGACAGAAAACATAGGAAAACGTGTAAGCAGCCCAACCATTGACCAAAACACATTCTTCATTACAATCGGTGGTTGAGACATCACTTCTGGCCATGCTGAAGAAGAATGCGACCCATGTGCATTAAAACTGGTTGTTGAAACGTCGCTTCTGGCCATTATCACGCGTCAGATCCATTTCTCAATTTTCTCTCTCTAGACTACACCAAAATTCGAGATTGATCCCAGAATCATGTAGATAATTTCATAAGCTTTCTGTTGATATAAAGAACGTGCAAATCCGAGCTCTGGATCAAAAGATATGTTGATCTGAAGATTTAGGGCACAGAATAGACCAAAACGGATTTTGAAATCTTTTCCCGCGCTTCGCCACCTGGACGACACGTGGCAGGCTCTGATTGGATACGTAATTCTCTCTCCTCTGCATTTGCATCAGGTTTGGGGAATGCCTCGACATGTGTTTGATGCTTGTGTTTTCCCGACACCCGCTTCCGCCGGTATTGCCAAGTTTTCCTTTGTTTCGGGTTCGGAAGTGTGACTTGCATTTGCATCGGGTTTGGGAGGTGGCTCGACATGTTTTCCTCCCATGCTTTTCCGACTTGTTTCCCCGACTCCAAGACCTGATTTCCTTTGTGTCGGGCTTTCCAACCCCTCCGACACATTTCTTCCTTTGTCGGGTTTTCCAACCCTTCCGGCATGATTTTTTCCTTGTGGGCCCTAGCTTGGACACGTGGCACTATCCCATTGGTTCGGGTCAGTGCTTGAGACCTCACCCTTTGACTTTTTGAATTTTCCCTTGTGATACGTGTCATCTCCTGGTTGGCTCGCGGAGTGCTTGGATTTTTCGTGCCCTTCCAGCGTCTTTATGTCCCGGATGTCCCAAACTGCTTGGGCCAAAACTTCCGATCCACCGAAATGGGATTCCTCATCCCTCATTTGGCGATGGCGTTGCATTGTTTGATTGGCTTTCGGCTCCTTGGCGATCCGCGTCCCACGCATCCCGCCGTCCGGATGTCCCGATCACGAACTTCTCTATTTGGCGAGCGAAGTAGGTTCGCGTCATCACGGCCCAAATGTCCCAATTGCTTCCAGGTGTTTGTTCTCATTTTGGCGATCCGGATGGTTCACGTACTTCACGTACTCTTGTCTGAACTATCCCGCTCAGCGATTATTCGTTTTCTTCCTCTTTCGGCCCGGATCGGCTTCTCGCGCCGCGTACTTCTAACCCGATTGTCCCAAATGCTTAGCGGGCACTGGAGGATTTTCGGTGATCCACGTCTTCTGTCCCACACGTCCCTCTTGTAGCAAGGACTAGGACTTAGTCATTTTTATGATTTTCCTGGCACTTTGAGCACATGTTCTCTGCAACTTTTTCACATTTTCTCAGAGCTTGCTCTTTCCTTCTTTGGCCAGGGGAGTTAGAAAAAATCTGAGGGAACCCCAGAAACATGATGTTTGCTCTGAATCAATCAATGTGCCTGGGACTTGAATATTCTGATGCATGTTATCAAAATTACCACAGGGGTGAATTTTGGATAACGAGAAGTTTCTTTAGTGTAGCGGATGGAATAGAGTTAATAAAAATGAACGTGTGTGGAATATGATCCATCAAATGAGTAGACCAGTTTGATTAATAAATTTTGGGATATTTTTGTGTAAGAAATCATATATGGGGTTAAAGGGGGTCTAAGAGTTTTTAAGGAGTAGGAGATGGTGGTGTGATTGGTTTAGGAAGATTGGATTGGTGAGAGATATGAGGAGAAGTGTGAAGATAGGGATGATTATTGATAACATGGTCCTCATGAAGAAATGCCATGGAGACAAGGGGGTTTGATAACTAAAGGTGTGGTATTTAAGTTTAGAATCTTGTTGAGAGATATCGTCATTTGATGTAGCATATTGTTCCATTGTTTTGTTTTGAGAGAGAGTGACAATAGACATGAAATATATAAACTTTTTTATGAAATTTGTTATCAAATAGATCAAGCAATAATATTTTTATCATCTTGATTAATTATGAGATTAATTATTTTTTATGATTAATTACCAAAATCATTGCTACCAGCTTCAATTTATTATGAATGATTTAATCTCAAAGGCAGCAAAATGGATTCATTAAAGGCAAGATTATCCAATATGGAGTGATTATGGTACATGAAACCATACACTCTATGGAAAATAATAGAAAAGTGAATATGGTCCTTAAGCTTGATATGAATAAAGCCTTTGACAAGGTCTCTTGGATTTTTCTAGAAAAAGTTTTAATTAAATTTGGTTTTCCTGCTAAATTCAGAAAAATTATTAAGGCTTGCATCTCTATGGTCAAATTCTCAGTGGTGGTTAATGGTGAGCCGGTGGGCTTTTTCACAAGTAGTAGAGGGCTAAGACAAGGGGACCCCATATCCCCCCTGCTCTTCATTCTTATGGTAGATAGTCTTAGTAGAACAATTGGTAAAGTAGTTATTGATGGTCTTCTGAAAGGTTCAAAGCCCACTTCCATCAGCCAAGTAGCTTCTCATCAGCAATTTATGGATGATACAATCCTTATTTTAATGGCATCCGTCCTTGAAGCTAAGGCTACCAAGGCTATTCTGCAACTTTACGAATCTACTTCTGGGTAAGAGATCAATTATGATAAAAGCTCCATTTTCTTCTTCAACACTCATGAGGAAAGACAACTTAAAATTGCAAAAATTTTGGGTTGTAAAATAAGTGCACTTCCAACCACTTACTTAGGACTCCCTCTTGGCACTAAAAGTTTCTACCAAGGTGTGGAATGATCTATTGGTGAGATTTTAAAAAAATGGCTGGATGGAAAGGAGCCATTCTATCTAGTCTTTGGTAAGTGCACCGCTCATAAAAGCACTCTTCAAAATCTACCTATCTATATCATGTCTCTATATAAGATCCCTTCTCCCTTCAGAGAAAGAATTGAGAGGATTCAGAAAAACTTCTTATGGCAGGGCATGGAGGAGAAGTTTAAATATCACTTAGTTGCTTGGGATAAGGGTTGTACTCCAAAATCTATAGGGGGCACAGGGCATAAAATACATCAAGAAAATGAATGAGGCTCTTATTGTGAAAATGGGCTTGAGAATGCTATCGAGAAGCAAAAGCTGGATAGAATTAATTAAGGCTAAATACCTTAATCAACAAGCGCCTTGTCTTTTCTTCAAGATGATCATCTTCCTTATGGTTCCATTTTTTGGAATAATTTAGTGAAGAGCAGAAATTTCATCAAACAAGGAAGTAAATGGAAAGTGGGAGATGGTTGTGATATAAAATTCTGGGATGATAATTGGTCTAATGGCAGCCTTATGGACATATTTGGTGTAGTCAAAGACAGTCTTGAAAACAAGTATGACACTAGAATCAAGGATTATATTGAAAGAAATGGTAACAAAAAGAAATGGAAAAAAATTTATGTGGATAGAGATGATCTAATCCAAACTATTTCCTCCCTGCAAGATCAGTTGGACCTTATCCCCTTAAGTCAGTTGGAAGTTAAGGATGAATTGGTCTAGAGAAATTCTATTGATGGGGACTACTATGTTAAAACTAGTTATAATACTTTCTTTGAAAATAGTCAAACTGAGTTTAAATGGAGTAGAATTTGGATGACTGAGCTAACACCTAAAATTAATTTTTTCTTTTGGCTTTCTCTCAGGGGTAGAATTCTTACCATTGATAACTTGATAAGAAAAGGATTCATAATGCCTAATAGATGTCAACTATGTAAAAAGAGCGTTGAGGATATCAGGTCATTTGTTTATCCATTGTGAATATGCTACCAAAATGTGGAGTTTTTCCATCTCTAATTTTAAAGCTTCTAGGTGGTTCTCGAAGGACTTTAGTCATCTCTAGACCCAATGGAGCCCACTCTATAAACATTGTGTTATGAGAAGGCTCTGGAATTGGTAATACCTCATGTTATTTGGAGGATATGGAAAGATAGAAATGATATCATCTTTAGAAATAGTAAATGCAGATTATAAGCTCGGTATTGGGAAAATTTCTAATGCTATTAAAGAGAATATTGCTAGATTTAAAGCCCTCAAGAACAAGAGTTATCCGTAAAAATGAAGAGCATATCTTGTCCCAATGGCGATTGAGCTGACAATATCTAAAATAATTATGGTAATAATATTGATATATCTTTGATACATTGGTCTCCTCTTGATCTTAAGCTGGTATAAGTTAAAATTTGATGGGGCCTCTAAGGGTAACCTTGGAATTATAGGCAGGGGAGGATTGATCCAGGGATGATAAAGGCGGTTTGATTGCTTATGCTTTGGTAAAATGGGAATACAAACTAATCATTTTGCTGAAGGATTATCCACTTTAAGGGCCCTTAGAATTGCTCGGACTCATAATATCCAAAATCTCATTCTAGAAGGAGACTCACTTAATATCATTAATCATCTTAATCGGTGTTCGCCTCCAAGTTGGAACATGAAGGACTTCATCTTAGATTCCATAAGTATTTTCCAAACCTTCAATAATATTTGGATCAAGCATACTTACCTAAGGGTATCAAGGTGGCGAGATGCATTGGATAACTATGGCATAAATGTTAATCACATTATTTGGGATAATAGTGATCACATTCTGAGTAGATTCAAAACAACATAGAAGCGGATACTTATGAGCATTTGGAGTGGGTCTTTAAGAATAAGACTTTCACATGTGCTGATAAGTTTAAAACAACACTCAAGCAGATCTTGATGGGTAATCAAGGATATAGAAAGCATAATGATGACTTAAAGTGGATTTATATGAAGATTAAAGCCACACATGCAGGAAATATTGTTCCTATAACAACTTTTAAACTAGGTTTTTATGGATTTTCAAGTCCATAGTAAGGATGATGATGATTTGGAGTGGGTTTCTAAGGGGGCTGAAGTTCACACATGTGGGATTTCCTAGGTACATAGCAACATTCATGCAGGCATTCGTGGAAATGTTATGACAGCAATGGCTACACTATTCATCATTCTCATCACGTGAGAAAAAATAGAGAAATCCAGGATTGAAAACTACGCCTACTATAGAATTCCTCATAGGGATTTTGAAGATTATATTTGCAATCACTTAAGCATGGTGAAAATGGGAGGAGCCCCTTGTCAGATCAAGCCCAGCGAGGACCCAGTGGAAGAATAATGAAGAGATTTGGAATCTTCTCAACTAGGCAGGCATCACAAATTTTATTGAAAAGATATAGGGTCATGACGAAAGCATTTCCATACAATTTGTGAAGGATTGGAAGGATCATAAAGTAAAATATGGTGGAATTTTTTTTTTTGATCGGTGAAGAGTTAATAGCCGAAGCAATAGGCCTTACATGGATGGGTACTACTTTTTTAATAAAAGGATTGACAGGGCTGCTGAGGAGAGGAAATTTGTTGAGGGTAATGAGAAACTAGTCTTCATCATGGTGGGTTTGCAGGTCAGCTCTATCCCTCTACCTTTTGACGAGGTCACCCGTATGATGGTGTGATACATATCTTTGGAGGAGATTTGTCACAGTGCCCTTAAAACATCTTATGTTCCTCAATCACTTCCGTAGTAGTTTCATGGTATGTTTTCCTCATTATCTGTTTAATTCTCTTGATTTCTCCATTCTAGAGTTCCAAAAGCATACACATGCGGTCCCTCTACATCAAGGTCTCATCTTCTTGTTGCATAAGCTTTGTCTTCTTAATTTTCCCGACATCCCAACTTCCTCCATCTTTGTTCCATCTTTTCCCGCACCGCTGCTGCTACCCCCATCTCTTCTCCTTCTATCCCCATCACCGCTGCTGATACCCCTTTTCCTTCCTTCTCAGCTCCCTCTGTCATCCTCCCCACCTCTTCTCCCACCCCCTTCGCCTCCACTTCAACCAGACCTATAACTAGGTCTTCTAAAAGACTTAACCTAGATACCCCTGTTTGGGGAACATTCCTCAGGACTTGGAGGTTTCTCGTAATCTCTTTCATATTAGTAGTAATGGTTCATAGGAGGCACACACTGAGAGTTCCATAAAAAGGTTGGAAGCCTTAGAAACTAATATGTTGTTGTTAAAAGAAGAAGTTAAACACTTGGCAAAGCAAAAAGGTAAGAGGAAGGAGGAGGAGGTTGATATTGACAATAAACAAGTTGAAGATATCTACAAAAAACTAAAATCCCTAGACAACCGTCTAGGGAAAGCCAAGACTCACCATGACCATAATATGGCTATATTTAGTGCAATCGAAGAATTTATTGAGCAACATGTCTGCAACGTCTCTAATCTCAGTGGAATACCAACAACTCTTTAGGGCACGGAAAAGGAAAGCAAACAGACCATTCAACAGTTGGATATTTCTGACCCTACTCATATGATGACATTAGCTATGTTCACCTCTTGGCAGACTATTAAATCTAGAATCGCCAAAGCCACCAAGAAGTAATTGTGGATCTTTGCACTGCTCTTGTTGCCTTCCTTCATGTTTTTTGCTATTTTTTTTTGCTCTTCTCCGTAGTGTTCGAGATGGTTTGATGTTTTAGGGTAACTTCTCTTTGGTTACATTGGGATTTTATGTCTTATCTGGATCTTGATCCTTTTTGTACTGATTTTTATTCCTATTGGCTTCTAGGCTACAAGGGTATTATCCCTTTCAAAAAACTATTTACCAATAATAAAAAAAAATTATGAGATGTGAAAAGAAAAGAAAAGTGGATAATGAAGGTGCTTAGAAAATGGAATTCTAGGGTTGTTTTCTAGTAGTTTTCACTTGTGAAATGTCTGAAATGGTTTCCTATTGGCTGTTAAAATCCCAATTAGTGAACCAAGGGAAAGGAGTGTCTTGTTATGTTGATTTCGTTCATGAATTTTCAAGTAGTGTGTGATAAGTGAAATGTAGAAGGTTAATTCCCCTATTTAAACTATCTTATCAGGAAGGATGCATGGGGTTCATTTTAAACTAAAAAGAAATGTGAAATTTCAATGAGAACACACACAAGAAAGGGGAAATTGTGATTGAAAAGGATAAAATAGGGAAAACATAGAAGACCTAGAGAACAATTTCTCCCATTATTTGATTGCATTAAATAGTGATGTATTTTGAAAGTGTCGTCGATTAGTGGCCAGAATGTCCGGTACCCTAAAATTGCACTATTTACAATCTTGGATGGGGTTGGTGAAAGGAGATTGGTAGCGTGTTTATGTTTCAACAAGTGATCTTTGACGACGTAATTTAGTTGTCGTAGTATTGTAGATGTTACCTTGTAAAAATAAAATAAATACTATTATTCAAAGTAGTTAAGAAAAATGATATAAATGTTGTAAATATGTTGTTTACAAAAATATCTTTAAAAAAAAATAAAAATAAAATTAACAAAATCATAGTTTAACGTGTTTCTATTTTAGTTGAGTAAGTAAGCAATGAAAATTAAACGATAAACTATAAAATAATATAAGGGAATAAAATGAGTGAACTGAGTTGAAATGATAGACTAAATTAATGAAATAATAGCTTCTATAAAAGCTAAAAGAATGTAGTGATATGACTATAAAAGCCTCAACTAATGAAATGATAAATATGAACTATCATTCATACATAATGAAACCTACAAGAATTAAAGCAAGGATGAAATGATATGACTATAAAAGCTATAATAATGAAATGACATGACTATAAATGCCCAACTAATGAAATAATAGATTCATAAAACCGACCTAGAGGATGAATGGATTAAAATTGGTCATGTGAAGGGTAAAAGCGTCGGTGGGTCATACTTGCACATGGACATGGATTTTCACATGTACGTTGACATAATGAGAATC
The DNA here is from genome assembly GCA_018340775.1 of Taxus wallichiana var. yunnanensis. NCBI lineage: Eukaryota > Viridiplantae > Streptophyta > Pinopsida > Cupressales > Taxaceae > Taxus > Taxus wallichiana. The sequence continues at coordinate 776,790,628 of CM031240.1, forward strand.
ACAGGAAATTTAAACAAGAAATATATAATTGACTATGGTGCTACGAGCACTTTTTATAAATGTGTGGTAAAGAATTATAAAGAAATTTCTATAAAGAGACTGTACATGCACTAAATTACACTTCAATACTAAAAGACACTTCATTAAAATATTTCACCCAACCAACACCGAACTTATTACTCTTTATCAATGTATCTTATGCCATTTAAACAAATTTGATTATGTTGAGCCATCATACACTTGTTAATTAGTCACATAATTCTCGTTTGTGAAGGGATAATCTTTGGTTGTCTAAAATTAAGAATAAGTTGGTTTTTCTTAATTAAAGAATCATAGAAAAATCTAAATGAGAAATAAATAATTGGTTAAAGTGCTAAAAATGATGTTTATAAATGTGTTCTAAGAATTGGAATTCAATTGCGATAAAGAGATCTGTATAATCACTATCAACAAAGCTTGCATGAATTTAAAACTGAGTTGTAAATAGTTGAATGCATCAAGCTTTGGAATCTTGTGAGTCAATGTAGATGTTCACTTTCTTCTACATGGAAAATGGAGGTGGAGATCACCGCCCACAAATATTTATCTTGCAACCAAGGTCAATATTGAAATGCTTGTCATAGGGTGTGGACGATCCTTTGGTTTTCGAGTACTATGACGAAAGGTAACAATGTGTATAGACCTATTCAATTTCCTATGAAGATCATTCTGAAATCATTCTTTTAAATATGTAGGGGGTCCTCTTCTAATTAATGGGGATGGATCCAATGTTAGAAGCTATCTTATGAGGATTTCATAGAATATTTTGAGGTTGTTTTTCAAAGAAAGATGTAGGACGTGTTTATATCATTGGGCCAAAGAAGGAGGAGGATCCTACATGATGAGTCAAGTTTAGAGGAAAAATGAACTCGCAGAGAGGAGTTGTTAGTTATAGCTCATAGAGGATTTGTGTGGAAGTGTCGAGATGTGGGATGGGACAGGGTTATGAGAGAAAAACTTCAGAGAGAGGTCAGAGGTAAGATTTTGTGGACAATGAGCCAAAATGAGGGATCAATGAGTGAGGACGTGGGGATTTGGGATTTGGGTAGAGAGTAGGTGGATAGGGTGAGTGGGATGAGGGGAGAGAGGAGATAGTATCTTGGTCGGAGTGGAAAGTGGAGACCATGAGAAGAGGATAGAGGTGGTAACTTAGGTTCGACCAGATGGGAATGTGGAGGACTCAGTGGGAAGTGGGATTGAGTTGGTAGTTGCAAGATGGGACAAGTGAAGAGCTTGGTGAGGGGATTTGAGATTGGATATGGAGTAGTGGAGTGAGGTGAGTTCGGTGGGAGGAAGTTAAGTGGATGGGTTAATAGGATAGCTTAGGTAAGGAAGGAGTTGGGAATTGGGTGGGTATTAGGATGTGGGAGAAGAGATAGATAGAGGAGTTGTGTGGGTGGTAGCTCATGTAGGATAACTCGACCGAGGAGGATTCGGTTGGGAATTAGGAGTTAGGAGCTCGGCGTAGGGTGGGGGATGGATACGCGGATTGCATGGAAAGTTATGCATTTGACGTCTATAAGAGAGGTGATGAGGATGGGTGTGGATAAATGGGGGATAGTTTAGGATAATAATATTTTTTTTTTTTAGAATTTACTCATTTAAATAAATAGATATAGATGTAAATGTAAGATCTTAGATATACAAGATAGAAATATAATACCAATAAAATAATAAGATCTATATATACACAATATTTACTATAAGAAAAGCTCAAAAATCGTGATTTGTTGAAAAGAAAAATATATATTGATTGTAAGGTTAAGATTGAGAACATAAGCCAAACAATAAGATCAATTTCTGGATTTTTTTCCCATGCCCGTAGAGCTCAAAATAATTTTGTGGTTTATGTTTGCTTTATTTATATTTCATAACAATGATTTTTGTTGTTTTTTTACAAGTTTTTATAAGATATACTTACAAAACGAATAAATGTAGTAATATCAAACTAGAAAATAAGCAAAAAATAAAAAAAAATCCTCATACCTCAAGGTGGATATAAAATACCAAAAGCAACATAGAAAACTAACGAAGACAACATTAAACCATATAAACAAGTGAGTCGGAGAAATGAAATATTTGAAACAAATACCTAAATTTATGAGAGCTAATCAAAATGACTATTATACTTACGACACCTATATAAGACAAGTAAAGGAACAAAACAAAATGACCGGATTTTGGGTCTGGTCCCACCGGTGTACCAAAAATGTTGTAAAGGAAACCTCACTCTCATGTGGGTGACTTTGTTGATACTAAAAGCCACCAAGAACCTCAAATGATGGGTGGCTTAAGGTTTCTTTGATGTGGATGTAGATTTGCAGGCGCCACAAGAGAGATGTGTGATAATGCCTATAAAAACTCAAACAAATTTATTACATCAATGTATGCGGGGGTTTCTCGGACAATTTCGTTCCAATAAGTTGTCAACTTCCTTGGAGGTTGTTAACCATCATGTTTAAGAAGATAACGATAAAAGACAAATGATAGATAACATGGATTACATACAAAAATTGATATATGTCGAAAATTAAAATACCGATAAATAAATCAATGACTTAATTAAAGAAAACCAAGCTTATGTGAACTAACAACAATTTTTAGGCCAAATCTACCAAGAAATGGATTTTTCAAGAGAACCATTAAAGACTTTCTAGGAGATGGACGTGCTAAAATAACATGCTAAGAGGTGGATTTCCTGAACACACTACAAAGGCATGAGCATGCAATCAAAATGGAAATGAAAATAAGAAGCTATAACACCAAAGGTTCAATATGATTTCCAAACCTTCATCGAAAGAAGGGAAGAAGGCATGTATATATAATCTAGGGAGTGGATTAACTGAAGGGTTTTAGGTAACCCTTGTTTAATAAAGTAATGTTGATTAAAAGACATGATTTGAATGATAATAGATTTTGATATGGATTGGATTTGATTGAACGGGGCTCATGAATTGAATTATTAGGTAAAATGATGTGATATTGAGTGGGGAGCATGATTGAAAAGGTTAGGTGTAATAGTGAATCCCATGTGGATTATTTTGCACTATTGAATATATGAATGGGATGTCGGATTTTGAATGCATTTGGGGTCTATAATTATTTAATTCATGGGAGGGCTCATGAATTGAATAATTTTGGCATATTGAATATTAGCCGAGGTGAAAGGGGTATTGATTAATTAGGTGAGGTGATGTAAAACATTAATTATTAATCAAATGAGCCCATTAATCAATTAATTAAGAGTGAGTAAAGAAATGTGTATAATGGAATTTTATCAAATTTAGGGTAAACCGGAAGTGAGAGGGCAAGCTTAATGAAGGAGAATGAAAGTATAATGCCCACTCCTCTTCAACATTGTTGAACCATGTTTTCAATTTCAAATGAATATAATCTTAAACGTTGCTGTTGTATTTTAGTTAGCATACTAATAAGATGTGCGTGACATCATGATTACCATTGTGTTTTGATTATTATTTTGACTAGATGGTTGTATTGTGGACCTTGATGGGAATTTAAGGATATGATGATGATCTAGAATGGTTTCCTTGTTACATGATGATTGTGATATCGTTACTATTTTTATATTGTTATGTCTCTTCTCACCCTGTATAGGATCCCTATACCTTGATATCGTATTAGATATTAGACAATGCTAGATGAGCATTGATACACTTGTTTCACTTATTTGATAGACAATACAGACATGTTAGACTTGCGACATGATGTGACTATTGCGATGAATTTTATATGCTTGATTCATATATCAATATTTGATGTTCTAACTGTTACTATTATATTGACATATCGGACGTGATTTATGGATATTTTTGGATGATTGTTGATGTATGATCTTAGTGCAAATTAATGGATTGGTAGAATCAAAATGTTAGAAAATTGAATGATTGGTGAATTACTTGATTCTAACATTGGTTTAATTATGATATTCAATTATGTAAATTGTTATGTATACATGTATGTGTTTTATGATTTTGACGTCATTAATATGGCCATGAGGCCAGAAAGGTATTGTTTGATTTTGCAGGAAATTATAACACAACAAACTACAAGGGATAGGAGACCAACAATGAAGGAATGTGGGGTATTGGAAACAGGTCACCATGGCAACTCATGTATTCATATGTTGTATGTTGTATTTTATTAGGAGGTCCCCATTGGGGGAGGTGGCCCTAAATGTGCCCTTGGGAATATTTGAAACTTTGTCTTGTTGATTTTAATTAATTGTGAAGTTATTGTATTTTTTTTAGTATGTGGAGTCACTTTTATTATTTGGTTTAGCACCCCTCTTAAGTTAAATTTAAAAGTGTTTAACTTGTGCTTATTAGGATGTGACTAAGGGGGGAATAAATTTGAGTTAGTAGGATTAATGTGTATTGGATGAGAATAATTTTTTTTTTTTGAAGTAGTGTGTACTCAATCTCTCATGTGAAATTCGGATTTTGACCTTCTAGGCCATTTTGGTGACTTGTGGGACAAGTTAAGCTTGTCCCACACCTCTTAAAGTGACCCACCCACTAGGCCTATGATGTGAGGGACTTATTTTAGGTCCTATTTTGTGTTTTTATGGAGGAAAAGAGCAATTATGTGCACTTTTCTTACATGGGTATTTAATTTTGTCCTTAAGGGGTGTGGGTTGGGTTGAGTGTGTAAGAGGGTGGTCTTTTCCCCAACCACCAATTTATTATGCTTTGGGGTTTGGGTTTGACCTTGGTGATGTGGGTTGGAGGAGAGATGATGTGGCATCCTACATGGAGCCACATCACCCCTCTCTCCCTCTTTTCTATTTATTTCATTTTGTGTGAGGATTTTGTTGAATGGGAAAATGAATACAAAAATTATTTCAAATGTGTACCATACCTTCTTTTACCCAAGTGAATGTGCAAGAAGGAATTAAATAAATCAATTCTCCATTCTAGTTCCTTGTAATTACAATAGAAATTTGTTCCAAGTAGATGAATTTAATTACAACTAAATATACCCTTATATCATTATACAATTTTTTTTTGAATGATATGGTTTATTCACTAGTGGGCAAATAACAAAAATAATGTAACTTTAATACTCATGTGTAACTGATTTCTTAGTCATATAAACTTCAAATCTCCAATGTTATTGTCTTACACTAATATACAATTTTGTGTTTTATATGAAAAAGAAACAAAAGAAAAGAATCTAAATTTCTTTTTATACGAATAAAATATTAATTTATAGAAGATACATTATTAATATATATTATATTTATATATATTAATAATATATGAGATTATATTCTAGATTTACAATAATAATATATATACATTATCATTAAATATTATATATATATACATATACCAATAAGTATATATATATATATATCTGTAATTATACATAATAATATTTAATAAATATATAATTGGGACATATATGAAAAGTGACCAATGTGGGGAACCGTATAGATTTAATTTGTAAAAGAGAAAAAAAATATTAAAATTAAGATTTGTTTTTAAGGCCTTTGAATAATTAAATATATTTTAAAAGTGGAAAGGAAGTGGTAGTGGTTGGCCAAGTGGGGGACCACTCCATGTGGGGATAGGTTTAATAAATTACCCCAACTTTAAACCTCCATAATACAACCAAACCTCCCCCACCGAAATTAAACTTTACCTTTATTAATTTTGCAACCCATCCAAACAATAATCAATGTGGCTAATACACTTTTAGTCGGCCTTGGTATGTACTGCGACCATTATCAACAGAGTCGGCTTGTGTAAAAAAGTATAGTCCGCGACTTAGGTATTTAACCATATGTGAATACACTGATATATATATATATATATATATATATATATATATATATATATATATATATATATATATATGCATATAAACAAGTTAAGTATTTATTCATTACTATAAAACATATAAAAAATAGAATAAAATGAATACATATGATATATATATATATATGTATATATATATATATATATATATATATATATATATATATATATAGATATATATATATATATATATATATATATATATATATATATGTATGCATATAAACAAGTTAAGTATTGGTGTTATTCATTACTCTTCTATAAAACAATAAAAATAAAAATAATAGAATAAGATGAGAAAATTCCCACTACCCATGGAGGGCATATTTTCTCGAGATGAAATTCAATAACAGGGAAAATAGAAAATAATCAACAAGTGAACTGAATGAGAGGGATGCCAAACTAGATCTCCATCATGTGAATCTCCACTCAAATGGGTAGATAATCATGGTTTATACATTCAATCTATAACTAAAATACAACATGGAATAGATGTAGAAAGGAGGAAAAAAACCCGTAAAAAAGAAATGGGTAAAAACTTGATTCAAGCTCAAAATCGATAACCAAGATAGAACTTCAATCCTATTTAATGGCCTCCATGGCTCAACTTTCTCTTCTCCCTTCAAACCTACAACCAAATAAAAGAAAATGGAAAAAGTTAGAGAAAAATGAGTAATAATAGAAATCATAAGGATTTCTAGGGTTTCTTTAGTGCAACCTAGATCTAAGGGCTCAGATAGAATAGATCCAATGGTGTAGGATGAACCCTACATCACTTAAGTGATGGGGTATTTAAGTGGGAGTGAAATAATTAAATGATGGGTGTAATGTTTTGAAGGGGGCCTAAGGGGTTAGACTAAGTTGTGCACCCCTTACCTTTTTAAAGAAATAATCTAAATATTAAGGAGCATGATTTAAGACTAAAGGATATTTAGTCTTGTTTATTATAATAAATTTAGAGGGGATTAATGGGGCTATGACATGAAAATAAAAATGAGAAATATTAAAATAATTATTGAAGCTTAGTAAGTGAATTTAATTCCTCATTTAATTTTGGAAATTGGGTCAATGTTAATCAGTCATCTTTTTATTTCCGACTGCCTTGAAAATTATATAAAATGTTATTATCAAGAATTTAATTTAATTTCAATGAATGTTATTGTCTTTACCTTTAAAACAAAATTATTCCATACTTTTCCATGTTTGTTATCAACTTTATCATGTTTTCTTGTTCAAAAACATGAGGGTGTTACACTTGGTATCAGAGCCGTGGGTTCAACGCTTGGACACTGGGCCGACATTGAACCCTAAAACCAAGCTTAAAAATTTTGAACCTCCATATTTAAAATAATAATAAAATAATAAAGTTGTTTGAATTATTGTACTCACCTAGTAGTGTGTTTTTTCGAACTGGTTAACTTACAACGTTGAATTGGATTCATATTTTTGTGAACTTTGTGTATAGTAGGAACTTGTTTCCCCTTTGCAAAAATGTTGTTTGATGGGTCCTAACTCTTTTTTTAGTCATATGATACGATAAATCCATTGAGACTCTTCCTTGTTGGAATGCTAAATTGTATGGTGTGATTCTTTTGGATTAGCATTAGTGATTGTGTTCAAGGGTCAGACAAACTAAATTACAATTTGTTTAGTTATCTAAAGCTCCCATTTTCCTTTAGTGGTTAGAATAGTTAGTTTTGGTTGCCTCTTGAGTGAATTAATCCATGTATGAATAAGTGGATATTAGGTCTTGGTGTCGCATTTGATCAAGTTTTGTGCATGCGTTCTTAGATCCGAGATTGATATATAGTACCACTAATGGTAGTCCAAACAAGGGTGCAAAGTGAAAGTGATGTGGACTTATCTATATTTTATATTCGTAAAATTATGTTATTTTATCAAGGACCAGCAATTTATTTTAGAATTTGATTGAGAAGCTCTAAGGCTCATTTTGTTATTTATATTTTTGTGAGATTTTAAAGGATTACAATGTGGATACTTAGCCATTTTATTTGGTTTTTGATATTTCTTGTATTTTACTTTTTATTGGTGACTCGGAGCTTGTTTATCTTGTTGGCTACTTAACTAAATGTTACAAGATTTCTTCTTGTTTGTTGATGAGATGGTTCTACACTGGTTTTATTGTGATCTCTTGTCATATGGGGGTACAACCTATGTGCCTTGATTATCTTCTTAGGTGCTTCAAGTTATGTCTTTGGTCTTGTAAGGATGGAACCTTGTGTGTGTTTAGGATCTTAAAGTGGCTCTTTCATTACTCCACCTTTCTAGAGAGAGTTCACGTTGGGTCGTGCATCTAGTTGGAAGTTTAATTGATAGTAGTTATGAGCTCTTGGAATCAGTATGATATATGTTCCTCGTCGAGTAGATTTGTTTGGTTATGGACTTTGGGATTGTGTAGGATCGAGACTCACTCTTGGATGATTGTATATTTTAGTGGATAAGTGTTTTGTTTGGATATGACGTACCATCGATGGCATCTAAAGTTTTATCATTGTTTCTTTGTTGTATTTAAGAAATGATTGATAATTGGAATATATGTATCTTGGTAATTATGGTTAGATTTAAGCCCATTCGGGAAATGTGCTTAAATAAGTGAACTTGTTCTTCTCTCTATGACACATAAATAGTTCTACCATTTCCTTAACATTTTAAATTTTTATTATACCACCCTATAATATACTAGTATTGGGTAATGTTGATACACTTATGGATGCTTTTGGGTCATTTCGACCTTGCTCTTATAGATTTTGGGGGTTTTTAAATATAAATAAATAAAATTATAATCTTGGTTCTTCCTATGAAATACCCTTTTTCCTTTAAAGCTATAACTCTTGGCATAGAGGCTATGTTTTGTGAACTCTTGGTGTAGTAAGAACTTGTTTACCCTTTGAAAAAATGTTGTTTGATGGGCCCTAACTCTTTCTTTAGTCGTATGATGCGATAAATCCACTGAGACTCTTCCTTGTTGGAATGCTAAATTGTATGGTGTGATTCTTGTGGATTAGCATTAGTGGTTGTGTTCAAGAGTCACAAAGAGTAAATTATAATTTGTTTAGTCATCTAAATCTCCCCTTTTTCCTTAAGTGGTTAGATGAGTTAGTTTTTGTTTCCTCTTTGGCGACTTAATCCACGTATGAGTAAGTGGATATTAGGTCTTTGTGTCGTATTTCATCCATTTTTGTGCATGCATTCTTAGATATGAGCTTGATATATAGTACCCGTAATGGAAGTCCAAACAAGGGTTGTGAAGTAAAAGTGATGTGGACTTATCTCGTATTTTATATTTGTAAACTTATGTTATTTTATCAAGGACCAAAATTTATTTTAGAATTTGATTGAGAAGCTTTAAGACTCCTTTTTTATTTATATTTTTGTGATATTTTCAAGGATTGCAATGCAGCTACTTAGCCATTTTATTTGGTTTCCGATATTTCTTGGATTTTACTTTTGATTGGACTTGGATCTCATTTATCTTGTCGGCTACTTAGCTAAATCTTACGTGATTTTTTCTTATCTGTTGATGAGTTGGTTCTACACTGGTTGCATTTTAATCTCTTGTCTTATGGGGGTACACCCAAGGTGTCATGATTGTCTTCCTAGGTGCTTCAAGTTATGTCTTTGGTCTGGGAAGGACGTAACCTTGTGTGTGTCTAGGATCTTGGAGTGGCTCTTTCATTACTCCACCTTTCTAGAGAGAGAGTTCACGTTGGGTCTTGCAAATCTAGTTAGAATTTTAATTAACAATAGTTGTGATTCTCTTGAAATCTCTAAGAGATTTGTTCCTTATCGGAGGAGATGTGTTTGGTTGGGATTGTGTAGGATAAGACTCACTCTTGGATGATTGTATATTTTAGTGGATAATTTTTTTTTGATACGACATACATTGATGGCATCCTAATTTTTATCATTATTTATTTGTTGTATTTCGAAATGATTGATAATTGGAATATATGTATCTTGGTAATTATGGTTAGATTTAAGCCCATTCGGAAATGTGCTTAAATAATTGAACTTGTTATGCTCTCTATGACACATAAATAGTTCTACCATTGCACTGAAAATTTTAAATTTTTGTGTATACCACCCTATAATATACTAGTATTGGGTAATGTTGATACACTTATGGATGCTTTTGGGTAATTTGACCTTGCTCTTCTGACAGATTTTAAGGTTTTGTAAATAAAAGAAAATTATAATCTTGGTTGTTCCTATGAAATACCCTTTTTCCTTTAAAGCTATAACTCTTGGCCGTAGAGGTCAAGTTTTGGGTAAATTGGTTGATTTTCCTCTTGTATTTGATGTCTTCTAGATGGGAAGTGTGGTTTCCTTCAAGTAAAATTTTCCTTGTCATCATGTTGTTTCATTGGTGTATCTTGTGGGAATATGACTGTTGTTTGGAAACTCTCCTTGTCTTATTAAGAAGAACTAATTTTGAGCCTAAACAATAACCATGGTTTTCTTTCCAAACCGATGTAAACCTCTTAAACTCGTACAATTAAATTTGCATCTCTAATGGGTTTATTCATTGTAACTTCTCTTGATACTTGTAGGGAACCACTTGGAATGTTTTAGTGACGCTTGAATATTCTTTGGTAAACTCTTGAAATCTTGGTGTGTTGCATTTTGGTTGATTTATCTTTGGTATCGAAGAAATCAATGATGTGATATGTTGAATGGCCTCTTATGCCTATAGAATTCAAAGTGTGGTATGATAGATTTAATTTATGTTCCTATATTAAAAAAAACAATAAGGTGATATGTATGACTCTTCCTTCTCATTAACATCTATTTGGAAATATTATTAAATTGATGGGCTTGGACTTTGAAACCAAACAAGTAAACTGAAACATTAACAAAAGGAAAATGGTTCTTTATTCTAATCTTAGTGGATTAATAGAAGAGATAAAACTATTTGGAAATAACAAGAACTTTATTCTTTTACCTTCCCTAGAAGAAAAATAAATAACTACCTTTCCACCTATATAGAATGGTGAGATATCATGCCAACATTGGTGGCATTCCTTAATAACGTAAATAGGTGATATCATAATCAAATGGATGCATTAATTAAGAAAATTTATAAGGTTTGTGCTTAATGAGTGTAATTATAACTTGTGTCTCATAGTTTGGAATTTTGAATGAATAAGTTGTTGAGATTGAGCACAAATGTATAATTAAACAACCTTGATCGTATAAATGACTAGTGCACGCCTTAGATTTATAGAATACATAATTTTAAAAACAATTAAACTAATTGAAAGGTTTCCTTGAGCTAGTGTAGGATTACCTAACCTCTTTTGTGACCTTCTAGGAGTGGGTCTCATCTTTTGTTTTAAGAATAACATCATGCTTGTGTGTTGATTAAGTCCTTGGTGACCTAGTTTATTGGTAATTTTAAGGCAACATATGTTAATGATATGAAAGAAAATTTAGAAATTATTTGTTTCTTCTTTTCGGAAAACCTTGTTGAAGTTTGGTCCCTTTTGTCCTTGGGGAGGGTAAGTGTGAGTTGTTTTCCTACGTAGTTGCTTGAGTATTGGTGTGTTACGTTAGTAGATTGTTCTAGAACCCCTCTTGTTACCTAATTTTCTCTCCTAGCTCTCTTGAGTGCACTTTTGTGTTACAAATTAAGCATGTGTGCTCTTTATGATCATTTGAGCTTGGGTAGGATTTAAAATAATTAAATTCCATTGAAATATATATATATATATATAGAGTGATTGTTGTATCTTGTATTGATATGTTAGTTTTTGTAAGGATTGGCTCCTAAGTGGAAATATTATCTAAGTGATTGAAGTTTCTAATCAGATTAGTGTTGTGTGTTCAACTTTTAGTGCAAAATCAAGTTATATAAAACCTTGTGGTCATGATTTTGCTTAGTATTACCATGAAAATTTAATTTAATCCTTTCGAGTTATAAAAGTGCTTTCAATGAATAGTTTACTTGATTGAAAATGTTTTACTAATTTATGTGTTTTCCTTGTTGTTCAACCTCATCTTGTGTGATCTTAAATTTGTGAGGTCTTTGAGTAGACATGTCCTCTCATATAAAATTGATGGTCATGATTGGTATTTTTTAGCCTTGTTTAAGTAATGAACATTGAAGTTGCAACTCAACCTAAGTGGAAGTCTTAGAAATAATTACTATAGTGTGTTGTATCCTTTTGTGGCTATGTGGTCATTCTGAGTGCATGGATTTCTCTTTATTATTCTTTTACCTGGTAGATGTTCTTGAGTTTTCATTAGCAATTTCTGTCTAGATACTATGTGTTGTAGATTAGTTGACCGTGTAGAATTACTCTGTAAAATTTAAAACTTACAACCTTGTTTAAATGAATTTTAGCATTCATGCCTAGTAATATCCCTTCTTCTTGTTGATTAGCGCTGGACCAAACTTGGGTTTTGAGAACCCACTTTTGTTTGAAATTAAGAAATCTCCTAGAATGTGTGAATTTTATTCTTATACATTGTTTTCCCTACCTCTTCCCATGACTTCTAGGAGAAAGTCAAATCTAAGGGGAGGGGGATGTAATGCCAACTCCTCTTCAACACTGTTGAACCATGTTTTCAATTCCGAAATGAATTTAATCTTAAACATTGATGTTTTATTCTAGTTAGCATACTAATAAGATGTACGAGACATCATGATTACCATTGTGTTTTGATTATTATTTTGACTGGATGGTTGTATTGTGGACCTTGATGGGAATTTAAGGATATGATGATGATCTAGAATGGTTTCCTTGTTACAGAATGATTGTGATATCATTACTATTTTTATATTGTTATGTCTCTTCTCACTCTGTATAGGATCCCTATACCTTGATATCATATTAGATATTAGACAATGCTAGATGAGCATTGATACACTTGTTTCACTTATTTGATAGATAATACAAATGTGTTAGACTTGCATGACATGATGTGACTATTGTGATGAATTTTATATGCTTGATTAATATATTAGTATTCGATGTTCTAACTATTACTACTATATTGACATATCAGACATGATTTATGGATATTTCTGGATGATTAATGATGTATGATCTTAGTGAAAATTAATGGATTGGTAGAATCAAAATGTTATAAAATTGAACGATTGGTGAATTACTTGATTCTAACATTGGTTTAATTATGATATTCAATTATGTAAGTTGTTATGTATACATGTATGTGTTTTATGATTTTGACATCATTAATATGATTTCGATATCATTAATATGATTTTGATATCATTAATATGGCCATGAGTCCAGAAAGGTATTGTTTGATTTTACAAGGAATTATAGCACAACAAACTATGGGGGATAGGAGACCAACAACGAAGGAATGTGGGGTATTGGCAACAAGTCACCATGGCAACTCATGTATTCATATGTTGTATGTTGTAGTTTGTTAGCAAGTCCCCATTAGGGGGTGACCTCAAATGTGACTTTGGGAATGTTTGAAACTTTGTCTTGTTGATTTTAATTAATTGTGAATTAATTGTATTTTTTTTGTATGTGGAGTCACTTTTATTATTTGGTTTAGCACCCCTCTTAAGTTAAATTTAAAAGTGTTTAACTCTTGCTTATTAGGATCTGACTAAGGAGGGCTGAAATAAATGTGAGTTGGTAGGCTTAATGTGTATTGGATGAGAATATTTTTTTTTATGTAGTGTGTATGTTGACAATTTTTGCACTTGTGCAAAAATGGGCAACTCGAAGGTTGTAAAGTTTCTCAGATTGTTCATTCTAGTCTAGTTAAGTTTCGGACAACCACCATTGATTTAGATGTAAGTTTTTAATTGTTTGGTTCTCGGACAGACTTGGAAGTCATTTGGAATCAAAACTACAACTTGAGTACAGTTTAAGAATGCCATGCCTCATAGATGCAGCCATTCCATTTAAAACCCTCTTCAGAACTATGCAACAGCTATAAACAACCATTGCAGGGCCCTGAGGAAGGTAGGAAGAGCATCATGTATCAAACATGATGTTCTGAAGCTATGAGACAGTGGCAATTTTGAAGGACAATTTACACTTTTACAAGCAGTTTGCATTTTCAATGTGAGCGACAATAAGGTACACTTGATTGTTTACTTATTTCTATGATTAAGTGAATTATTTAACATTTTTGAGTTGTATAAGTTCATTAATTATACACACAGATGAAAGAAAGTATAGAAAGGAAGGACATACATCTCATAACATGAAAATATTTTCATTTATTCATGAGGAATAATAGTACATATTTTTCTCACACAAGCCATGAGAAATAACTAAAAGGAAAAAACAATGCATATATTTATGAAGCTGAAAATGTAAAGAGGTAAAAGAAACCTGTCATTTCCTCGAGGGAGTGTTCTTCTTCTTTCGAAATTTTGTTCAATCTTGTCCACTACAACTACATCATGGTACCTGAGAAGGGAGAAGAAAATGATCATCAATACTGAGCTCAAGGTTTAGTTTAACTCTTTATACTTCCAACTTCATAAATTCATGCATTGAAAAGTGTGACAAAAGTGAAGCAGAAGAAATAGAATTTAAAGGTTGAAGTTGACTAAAATGAGATAAAATTATAGAGCTGAAACAGAATGAAAAGAGAATTCAGGAAAATTTTGATAGGGCTTCGCCATGAAAAATGGACATTTATGACTTTTCCAGCATGCATGTAAAGCTGTAATGAAGCTTAAATACAATATTCAATCAGAAAAGGAAGTGAAATTATAACATCTCAGCAAAAACAATCCTACAGAGAGGAATTTAATACAACTTTCAGAAAGAAGGATTTTCTGATTATCTTAGCAAGAATGTATTATACAAACTACTACAGTGAAAGACCCCATTCACAATAAAGCAAACAAGTTGTGTAATCACAATGATCCAGGGTAGAGTATATTTTCAAATTTTTGGTTATCGGCATGAGTTACAAACTTATTGCTCAGAGGTCAATGACAAACTCAATAGCATGAAAGGATAAGTATTGAGCTCAAATATAGATACTCAGAAAAACATAGCCATATTTGCAATCGAATGGTAATTTTGATGCAAAAGAATATCAAACAAGAGAATAGAGGCGAGAAAATTTAATACTTTCATGTTTCCGGTTTATCACCATTTAACAGAAGAAAACAATACAGAGGTTCAAACTATGAATCGGAGACAAACACATGCCCAATTTGAAAATGACAAGTCCATTAATGGGTATTAGTGGATCTAGGTATTTTGATCACTTACCCGAAATCAAAAGGAAAACGACTTCACAAACATGATCCAAGATCACAAAACTAGTCAAGAATGTATGGCCACCTTCCAATATGTGTTGAAGGTTTTTCCTCTTGAAGGAATGAACTTTCCATGAGTTTCTCAAGCAAACCACAGACCAAGTAAAATGATCAAATTTCATTGATACATAGTACAAAGTCACCTGATTTAAAAATAACACGAAATACCAATTCATGGTCATAAAACCAACAGAAGATTCACAGAAAATACACTACCTGGGAGTTGAAGATTAATGGGCTCTCAGATATGAGGAAACACAAAGTGTAGGTTTGAAATATCGCATCCATGACATCAAATACAAGATGGACCATCAGAATAGAACATCCAGAGTCCCCTTATGACAAAAGACCCAAGTTTCATGAAGTGCTATCATAGGTGCCAAGTAATGAAGCTTCAGTTTTTGAGAATGGCAAAACAAAAATTTCACAGAGTTTCCTTAGCTCGAATGGAGCTCAAGTGAGAATGCAAAAATGACTAGGGTTTGGAGCTTTTACCATGTCTAACTTAGTGGGTTAGTTTAATTCAACCTAAGTTATGAAAGTATGCACATATCACATGTCAGAAACCCTAAAACCATGCTTCATAGATCAATGATCAAAAATCAATAGGCACAAATCAAGATCAACGCTCACAAATGGATCATCATAATCAATGCAAAGTAGTCCAAGAAAAATGGTGGTTGTTGACCAACTTATTTAATTTTCAAATTTGTAAAGTGTCAAAATTTCCTCCACAAAACTGAAAGTCCACATAGAATACACGTGGTATAACAATGCAATGATAGAACAATGGAGATCAGGAGTCTCCTTAGTTTCAAAACTTTAAAAGTCCAAAAATTTACAAGCTCAAAAGTTTCCCATAAAGCTTCCAGCCTCTAGCCTTGAATGACAAATTCAATATCAAGAGAAAAGTCAAAAATAGATTCCACATAGTATCGGTGGAGTGGCGGGTTTTCTCAAAGTTTTGAGACTTTATGCAAATGTGGTTAAAATTCCAAGTTACCCCATAGACCCACAATTCCCCTGAGTAGGAGATCGGAGTAAATGTTGCCTTTAAGGCCCAAAGCGAAAGAGTTTAAAATGCTGAATTTTTCCTGTAAATCCACCAAAGGAGTCAAAGATCAATAATGCAGGTCCATCAAGGACAAAGATCGATGGTGTCGATAAAAGACCAAACCCGACCAGAGTTTAAAAACACATATACATGGTGAGTGAGTTACAGAAACCCTAATTAGGGCTGAGTTAAAAGGAATCCACCGACATAACAAAGGGTGAATCATCATGGTGGAGTGGGACCTTGTCCCATTAAAATAAAATCATTGTCATTGACCTATTTAAGGTCTAGAAACATATCAGTGCCGATAAGATAGTGATAAAAAAACATTATGTTATGCATGATTTTTCAAACACCGAAAATACTATAACATGTGCATCAATAATCGAATAATGATCAATATATGCCAAGGTCAATACAACAAAATTAGACCTATAGTCATCATGTGTTATTCGAAACCCAAAAGCCGATAAGAAAATTACAATGCAATGTAATCAAAAGGTGGCAGAGACTAAAGTATGATGGCATGTATATTTTAAGTCCACCAAGGTGGCCAAACCAACCAAGTTGGGAGGTTAGCTAGGAAATATAGCACATGGGTTCATATTGAGGTAATTAAAATTAATAAAATTAAATTCAATATACCGGTCCCCACTAGTGGGAAGGTTAGAGATAATTTACACTATGCTATCTCATGTGATCACTAGAAGAAAGAACAAGTGTCAACATTAGAGACAAAAATGGTCCCCAAATAAATTAGTTTGGATGAATTATTTTACAAGTATTGAAATTAATGTAATTATTTTTTTCACATACACACGAGTATTTTTGCATACCTTCACAATAGGATAAAATAGAGAAGAAGACAAAAAGTTGCATGCTCATGGAGAGAGACTTGCCTAGTAAGTAATCTTATTTTTAGCAAATTATTCACCCTTCTTTCTTAAAAATAGAATAGTCAACTTTAGTTTGACTATATTGTAATTAAGGCTAATAATGCCTATTTGTAATTGCATGCTCTATTTTTATTCCTTTATCTATTATTAAATAAAGGATAAAATAAGATGCATGGGTGAGTACAAGCCTTAGGCTATTTTTAGGAAGAGGGTGAATTTTATTTTTGCTATATATTGTGTGCCTTTGCAAAGCACAAAAGGAACTTTTTGGAGAATTTTTGGATATAGGAGTATTGAAGCAAATTTTTCCAGTTTTTCCTTCTGAGTGTGAATAATTTATGCCTTACCAATTATTTGTAGTCTTGTGTATGTTTCTATTAGTCTTGTGAATGCAAATTCCCTGATAAATCATCTTACCCTACTACAAATTCAATATTTTCTACATAATTTTAATGTGCATGTTAACTTATCAGTGTTGTTGTGATATTTTTCCCTCAATACAACAAAGTGTTTTCCCTTAAATTTTTATAGAAAATTGTTGGCTCATGCATCAAGAATCCTTCACATATCAATTGTGCATATACTCAGTCAAATCCCTCATACAAATTTGGTGTATCACCTTAGTTATAATTATTTTACAGTCATCTTTTACCCTAAACCATAAAATCAATTTAGGATACATCAACAAGGAACCGGCCTTGATACCAGAGACTCACCTCAAAATAGGTATACCCATAGACTTGAGGTGTTTCCATTGTATCTATGAAAGAGAGAGATCAAATTTTGCAAGCTTAGAAAACCTGCAACCATCTCTCTACAGGGTGCACTTTCGAGAGATAACAATTTTTGGCACACCTGGTGGGACACTCACACAACTAAAAGTTTCACTTTCAGAGGTGTTTCATCATTCAAGTAGATCAGACACCATGCATAGCAGTTTTGGAAAGAACTACTATTGATGCATTCTGAAGATTCAAGATCCAAAGCAGAACTCATCTGGCGACTCCGTAAATCTGATTCCAGATCAGTATAGCACTTTTCAACAAGTATTAAAATTTTCAGCTATAGTCTTTAGGTATTTTTCAAGAAATTCAGATATGTTATTTTTTTGTTATCAGTTGTTTTGTGAACAACAGACCTATTTTCATAAGTTCAGTATTTTATGAGGTCTTGCAACCATGAATCCTCACTTTCAGCAATATTATCAGCCAAACCAACAGTCCTTTTATCCACCTTCTCCTTCAGATCAGTTTTATAACCCTTATCAGAATGAATACCCTTATAACCCAAACCCTATCTATCAAAATGATTATCAATATGAGGTTTTGTTGTTCAAGGTCAAAGTTATGCAGAGGGTTATGCTGAGTATGAAAGGAAAAAATCTTAGAATTGAGTTTAATAGTTTGAAGCAACAATATTTAGCTATCAAGGAACAAATTGAGAAATCAAAAACAATGAAGAATGATAGGTGTCAGGATAGGGAACCCTATCAATGGGATGTTCTTGCTTACCCTCCCTATGAAAATTCAATGCCTATAAATTCTCCTTGTCAGCCAATGCAACTTATTCCTCCATTTCCTAACTATCAAGCTGACTTGCAATTCCTACTTTTTCTACCCCACAATCACATACTGAAGTCAAAATTAAGTGTCCAAGTTGGTGTTTAGAAGTTGTTCTAAATGCAGATCTTATACCCCAACCTCTTGTCCAAAATTTTCCAGTTGAATCTGAAACTAAGCCCACTCCTTCTTTACCCATACTTCCAGTTCAGGAAATAGAGAAACAAAAGATCAAGCAGGAGGGGAAGCTATCAAAAGAAAATGATAGGATGGAATTTTTTGCAGAAACTTGCATGGATGGACGTCAAAGTT
The DNA here is from genome assembly GCA_018340775.1 of Taxus wallichiana var. yunnanensis. Classification (NCBI taxonomy): domain Eukaryota; kingdom Viridiplantae; phylum Streptophyta; class Pinopsida; order Cupressales; family Taxaceae; genus Taxus; species Taxus wallichiana. Next base: position 776,809,617 of record CM031240.1, read on the forward strand.
TTAGTTTGATTTTATTCTAGAATTGGAAAAAGAACCATACAAGAGGTGCAACCTATTTTTCAATAGATCAAGAGTGTTTGGAAGATGATCTACAATCTGCATATTCTGAGTGTAGTGTGCATGAAGGCACCATACTCACGTAGCTTACAGCCATATCAGAAGAGGATAGACCAATTTCGAATGAAAAGGAGGTTGAAATTCAAGAAAATTGTGTTTCAAGTTTACAGCTTGAGGTTGATGATTTCTTGTCAGATTTGGAAAACTGCATAGGTGAAGAACAACCTATAGAACTAACTGATTTTGTAGTTTCAACATTCAAAGAACCTCTGGTGGATAAGGTCCTCTTGTACTTAAAAAAGAGGAAGAGATGCTATTGATTACAAATCTTTATTTTCCCTCTGGAAGAACCATTTTGGGAGAATAATGTCTCAGAACAACATGCTACTGAAATCAGATCTTGTGCAGAAAAAATAGAAAATTTTGATCCTACAGATTGTTTGTCAAAACAAAATGATCAAGATGAAAGATCAGTTGTGGAACAATAGTTTGAAGGAGCTGAAGTATGTTCAGATCAGTTTTAGAATGCCCAACAGGCTAATTCAAAACAACAACTTCATATAAGTACCTATGAAAATGAAGAAGATGATCTTCATTTTTTTACTACCCATGTATCTGGATAGTGCCTATGAAGAAGAAGAGAAGGAACTTGAGTTTTTAGACTACATGGAGGATCTAAGAAATGCAGAATCATTTGATAGAAGTGTTGAAAAGTCACTTACAATAGTCATTGAACAACTTACGAGTAGAAGAATATCTCAAAACACTTTCAAGATGAGTCACAATGCAGTTGGAAGACACAAAATAGCCTCTAGGATAGCTTCAAAAAGAACTCATTGTTGTTGTCAACAATTTTTCTATGAAGAGGCCTTGTCCTATCTAGTATTTGTCTGATTCTCACCCAACTATGGTATTGCCAGATTTCATGCTTGCCTTGGAGCACAAAAGTGAGTCATTTGTTCTCAATATAAAGCCTCAAATCATGCTAGAATAGATTATAGATCAGATAGAGGTGCTTCCCAGTTCATGGACTGATCTGATGAGTGAAATAAAGGTACATGTCTCATTCCTAGCTATGTCACTTTGTTGGTTTCTAGATATGAATTCATGGCCTCAGCTTTGGAGAAAAGGGAGCTACTTTTCACTACCTGTTTCAGGTTTTGTTTAGCCTCAGTTGGTGCTGGTTAGAGTAGGTTAGATTAGGATTTCCTTTCAATAAGTGTAGTTCTTGCACATTGTAATGTTTTTTAATTCAATAAGTGCATTCATGCACGTGATTTGGTTCACCAGATCCTTCCCAGCTTTAGTTCATTTTGGAAGGGTTGGACCTTTCGGAAAGGTAGATTTTGGTTACATGTTTGGACTCCATGCCCAATGGACAAGAGCAAGGCACTGGTCTACAAGCTAGCAGGCAACTTTCCCCATAGGATCACCAGAAATGTTGACAATTTTTTCACTTGTGCAAAAATGGGCAACTCAAAATTTTAAAGTTTCTCAGATTGGTCAGTTATGAGTCTGGTTATGTTTGGGACAACCACCTTTGATTTAGATGCAATTTTTAATTGTTTGGTTCTGGACAAACTTGGAAGTCATTTGGAATCAAAACTACAACTTGAGTACAGTTTAAGAATGCCATGCCTCATAGATGCAACCATTCCATTTGAAACCCTCGTCAAAACTATGCAACAGTTGTAAACAACCATTATAGGGCCCTGAGGAAGGTAGGAAGGGAAGCATGTATCAGACATGATGTTCTGAAGCTGTAGATAGGTGGCAGTTTTGAAGGACAATTTACACTTTTTACAAGCAGTTTGCATTTTTAATGAGCGGAATAATAAGGTACACTTGATTGTTTATTTATTTCTATGATTAAGTGAATTATTTAAGTGTTTTGAGTTGTATAAGTTCATTCATTATCCATACAAATGAAATAAAGTACAGAAAGGAAGGACATACATCTCATAACATGAAAATATTTTCATTTATTCATGAGGAATAATAGTACATATTTTTCTCACACAAGCCGTGAGAAATAACTAAAGGAAAAAGCAATGCATATATTTATGAAGCTGAAAATGTAAAGAGGTAAAAGAAACCCATCATTTCCTCGAGGGAGTGTTCTTCTCTTTCTAAATTGTTGTTCCAGTTTATCCACTACAACTACATCATGGTACCTGAAAAGGGAGAAGCAAATGATCATCAATATTGAGCTCAGGGTTTAGTTTAACTCTTTATACTTCCAACTTCATAAATTCATGCATTGAAAAGTGTAACAAAGGTGAAGCAAAAGAATTAGAATTTAAAGGTTGAAGTTGACTGATGAAATGAGATAAAATTGTAGCTGAAACAAAAAAAAAGAGAATTATTGGAAAATTTTGATAGGGCTTCACCATGAAAAATGGACATTTACGACTTTTCCAACATGCATGTAAAGATGTAATGAAGCTTAAATACAATATTCAATCAGAAAAGGAAGTGAAATTACAACATCTCAACAAAACTTCAATTTCAAAGATGAGGAATTTAATACAAAAATTTCCAGAAAGAATATGTTTTCTGATTATCTTAAACAAAAAATGATTATTCTAATTTTTCATTTCTCATAATCAAATGACCCCATTCAAAATAAAAAATAAGAAACAAGTTGTGTAATCAGGCAATGATCTAGGAGTATATTTTCAAATTTTGGGTTATCAGGCATGAGTTACAAACTTATTGCTCAGAGGTCAATGAAAAACTCACCAACATGAAAGGATAAGTATCAAGCTCGAATACAGATACTCAGAACAACAATAGCCATATTTGCAATCGAATGGCAATTTTGATGCAAAAGAATATCAAACAAGAGAATAGAGGCGAGCAAGGTTAATACTTTCATGTTTCTGGTTTATCACCATTTAACAAAGAAAACAATACAGAGGTTCAAACTATGAATCAGAGACAAACACATGCCCAAGTTAAAATGACAAGTCCATTAATGGGTATTAGTGGATCTAGGTATTCCGGTCAAAAACCTTAATCGAAAGAAAATGACTTTACACATATGAGCCAAGATCATTTAAAATCAAGAATGTATGGACACCTTCCAATTGGTGTTGAAGATTTTTCATCTCAAAGGAATGAACTCTCTGTGAGTTTCTCAAGCAAACCAAAACCAAAGTAAAATGATCAAATTTCATTGATACAGAAAGTAAAAAAAGTCTCATGATTTAAAAATAACACAAAATACTAATTCACGGTCATAAAAAACCAACAAAAGATTCACAAAAAAACACTACCTGGGAGTTTAAGATTAATGGGCTCTCGGATATAAGGAAACACAGAGTGCTTGAGGTTTGAAATATCGCATCCCCAACATCAAATACAAAATGGACCATCAAAATAGAACATCTAGAGTCCCCTTATAACTGGCAGACCCAAGTTTCACAAAGTGAATCACAGATGCCAAGTAATGAAGCTTCGAGTTTTTTGAGAATAAAACAAAAAAATTCCACGAGTTTCCTTAGCTCAAATGGAGCTCAAGTGAGAATGCAAAAATGACTAGGGTTTAGATATTTTACCATCTAACTCAGTGGGTTAGTTTAATTCAACCCAAGTTACGAAAGTATGCACGTATCACATGTTAGAAACCCTAAAACCATGCTTCATAGATCAATGATCGAAAATCAATAGGTACAAAAGATCAACGCTCACAAATGGATCATCAGAATCAATGCAAAGTAGTCCAAGTGAAATGGTGGTTTTGACCAACTTATTCAATTTTCAAATTTTTAAATTGAAGTCAAAATTTCCTCAAATTCTCAAAAATTCTCAGCAAAATACACGTGTGGTAACAATGCAATGGTGGAACAATGGAGAGTGGGAGTCTCTTTAATTTTAAAACTTTAAAAGTGAAAAAATTTAAAAGTTTCCCACAAGCTCCGAGCCTCCAAATGACAAATTCAATATCAAGAGAAAAGTCAAAAATAGATTCCATATAGTATCAAAGAAAGCGATCTCAAGGTTTTTGAAACTTTATGCAAATGTGGTTAAAATTCCAAAATTACTCAAAGGCCCGCAATACCCATGGCCCAAAGATCGAGTATATGTTTCCTTTAAGGCCCAATGGAAGAGTTTAAAACATTAATTTTTCCATAAGTCCGCCGAAGGAGTCAAAGATCAAGTGAAAAATCCATCAATGAAAGAGATCGACACCTTTTCCTCCATAAAAGACCAAACCCGACTAGAGTTTTAAAAATGCATATACATGGTGAGTGAAAAAACCCTAATTAGGGTTGAGTTAAAAGGAAGCCACCAACATAACAAAGGGGTGATTCATCATGGTAGAGGGGACCTTGTCCCATTAAAATAAAATCATTGTCATTGACCTATTTAAGGTCTAGAAACATATCAATGCTGATAAGATAGTGATCAAAAAACATTATGTTATGCATGATTTTTTCAAACACCGAAAATACTATAACATGTGCATCAATAATAGAATAATGATCAATATATGCCAAGGTCAATACAACAAAATTAGACCTATAGTCATCATGTATTATTCGAAACCCAAAAGCCGACAAGAAAATTACAATGTAATGTAATCAAAAGGTGGCAGAGACTAAAGTATGATGGCATGTATATTTGCTAAGTCCACCAAGGTGGCCAAACCAAGCAAGTTGGAGGTGGTCCCCACTAGTGGGAAGGTTAGAGATAATTTACACTATGTTATCCATGTGATCACTAGAAGACAAAACAAGTGTCAACATTAGAGACAAAGGTGGTCCCAATCAGGATAGATATTTGGATGAATTATTTTGCAAAGTATTGCAATTAATGTAATTTATTTTTTCTCAATACACAGGAGTATTTTTGCATGCCTTCACAATAGGATAGAATAGAGAAGAAGACAAGAGTTGCATGTTCATGGAGAGAGACTTGCCTAGCAAGCAATCTTATTTTTAGCAAATTATTCACCCTTCTTTTTTAAAAATAGAACAATCAACTTCAGTTTGACTATATTGTAATTAAGGCTAATAATGCCTATTTGTAATTGCATGCTCTATTTTTATTCCTTTATCTATTATTAAATAAAGGATAAAAATAAGATGCATGGGCAAGTACAAGCCTTAGGCTATTTTTAGGAAGAGGGAGAATTTTATTTTTGCTATATATTGTGTGCCTTTGCAAAGCACAAAGGAACGACTTCTGAGGATTTTTGGATATAGGAGTACTGAAGAAATTTTTTTCAGTTTTTCCTTCTAAGTGTGAAGAATTTCTTGCCTTACCAATTATTTGTAGTCTTGTGTATGTTTCTATTAGTCTTGTGAATGCAAATTCCCTGATCAATCATCTTACCTTTACTGCAAATTCAGTATTTTTGCATAATTTTAATGTGCATGTTAACTTATCAGTGTTGTTGTGATATTTTTCCCTTAGTACAACAAAGTGTTTTCCCTTAAATTTTGTAGAAAATTGTTGGCTCGTGCATCAAGAATCCTTCACATATCAATTGTGCATATACTCAGTCAAAGCCCTCATACAAATTTGGTGTATCACCTTACTTATAATTATTTTACAGTCATCTTTTACCCTAAACCCTGAAATCAATTTAGGATACATCAATAAGGAACCGACCTTGATACCGAGAGACTCACCTAAAATAGGTATACCTACAACTGAGGTGTTTCCATTGTATCTACGAAAGAGAGAGATCAAATTTTGCAAGCTTAGAAAACCTACAACCATCTCTCTACAGGGTGCACTTTCGAGATGATGTGACATACTACATAGAGCCACATCACCATTTTGTGTGAGGATTTGGGGATTACTTGTTCATTTTTTTTTGTGGATGTTTGAAATTTTGGAGATCTTACTTGAAGAATGGCGATTTGAGCTTGGAATGGATGGTGCTTGCTTGGGATTTTGGAAGGATTGGAACTTGTTATGTTTGATCCTCTTAATTTGTAAGTTATATCTTCACTCTTGTATTTAATTTTCTATTTTGTTGCACCCATATGTGTGGATGATGGTTTTTGTATTGCTTATGATTGTGGGAAATAGATTTGATCCTTAGGTTGTGAGATAAATGGGGTAAAACTTATAGGAGGCATAAGAGAAATGTTATTGGGTATTTTAAGAGGGATTTGGGTTGTGATGTCAACCTTTTTGATAAATATGATTTGTGTTTATCTTGTTATTTTCTTGAGGGAGGCATAAGAGTGAGGGAGGCATAAAAGTGGGTTGTTTTCATGAGGGAGGCATAAGAGTGGTGTATCTTCTTGGAGGGAGGCATAAGAGTTGTGTGTATTGTGATGGATTTTTTGGAGGCTCATAGGTGGACACACAAACCCTTGGGAGGCATAAGAATAACCCTCATGTTCCTTTCTCCTCCTTGGCTTTAACATGAAGCCTTTGTGTTGGAAACTTGTTGGTTTTGTTGTAATTTTTGAAATGTGTTGTTGTGTTGAGTGTCTTGATTGAATGTGTATGTGGAATCCATTTTGAGTTTCCCATGGTTGTCTAAATAACCCTCATTGCTTCCTTGTTGGGGCTCGGGGGCCAATGAGGAAGAAGGCTTCTCTCCCTCATTGGAATATTTGGTTGGGTGGAGAGCGTTGCCTACTCCCCCATTTGGTTGTGTTCTTGATTCATGATGAAGATGGTGGAGTTCAATGAAGATTGGTTCATAGTGCCTTTGAAGAGAATGGAGAAGGATATGTGAAGTTACATCTTGTTTTTATTGTGAGTTTACAACTTATAAATTTTACCCATGGGACTTTGAATGAAATATTGTATGTTAATGGTTAGATTTTTCAAATGAGTTATTGGGACTTGCATTTCTCCAAATGAAATGTGAACCTTGTATTGGTTTGTACAAAAAGAATAAGATCCTCACATCTATACTTTGTCTTGGGAGTTGTATGTAAATACATTGAAAGGATTAGTGTTATTGGGTGAAATTAAATGTGGACTCTCTTGCATTATTGACAACTTTGTTGAATGAGAAAATGAATAAAAAATTCTTTCAAATGTGTGTCATACCTTCTTTTACCCAAGTGAATGTGAAAGAAGGAATTAAATAAATCAATTCTACATTCTAGTTCATTGTAACTACAATAGAAATTTGTTCCAAGTAGATGAACAATAAATTTGTTCTGAGTAAATTATAATTTGTTTAGTAATCTAAATCTCCAATTTTTCCTTTAGTTGTTAGATGATTTAGTTTTGGTTTCCTCTTTGGCGACTTAATCCACATATGAGTAAGTGGGTATTAGGTCTTGGTGTCACATTTGATCTAGTTTTGTGCATGTGTTCTTAGATCTGAGCTTGATATATAATAACCCTACTGGTAGTCCAAACAAGGGCTGCGAAGTGAAAGTGATGTGGACTTATCTATATTTTATCAAGGACCGAAAATTTATTTTAGAATTTGATTAAGAATCTCTGAGGCTCTTTTTGTTATTTATATTTTTGTGGGATTTTCAAGGATTGCAATGTGGCTACTTAGCCATTTTATTTGGTTTCTCGATAGTTCTTGGATTTTACTTTTGATAGGACTCGGAGCTCGTTTATCTTGTTGGCTACTTAGCTAAATGTTGTGTGATTTCTTCTTTTGTGTTGATGAGTTGGTTCTACACTAGTTGTATTTTGATCTCTAGTCATATGGGGGTATACCCTAGGTACCTTGATTGTCTTCCTAGGTGCTTCAAGTTATGTCTTTGGTCTTGTAAGGATGGAACCTTGTGTGTGTCTAGGATCTTGGAGTGGCTCTTTCATTACTCCACCTTTCTAGAGAGAGAGTTCGCGTTGGGTCTTATAGTCTAGAAGTTTAATTAACAGTAGTTGTGATTCTCTTGCAATCTGTAAGAGATTTGTTCCTTGTCGAGTAGATGTGTTTGGTTATGGACTTAGGGATTGTGTAGGATTAGACTAACTCTTGGATGATTGTATATTTTAGTGGATAAGTGTTTATTTGGATATGATATACCATCGATGGCATCCTAAGTTTTATCATTGTTTCTTTGTTGTATTTTAGAAATGATTTATAATTGGAATATATTTATCTTGGTAATTATGGTTAGATTTAATCCCATTCGGGAAATGTGCTTAAGTAAGTGAACTTGTTCTCCTCTCTATGACACATAAATAGTTCTACTATTGCTAACATTTTAAATTTTTGTGTATACCACCGTATAGTATACTAGTATAAGGTAATGTTGATATAGTTATGGATGATTTATAATTTTTGTGTATACCACCCTATAATATACCACCCTAGATTATCCTTTAGTTGTTAAAAATATGGCCTCTACGGATAATTTATAATCTTGGTTGTTCCTATGAAATACCCCTTTTCCTTTAAAGCTATAATTCTTGGCCATAGAGGTCATGTTTTGGGTAAATTGGTTGATTGTACTCTTTTATTTGATGTCTTCTAGATCGGAAATGTGGTGTCCTTTCAGTAAATATTTCCTTTTCATCATGTTTTTTCATTGGTGTATCTTGTGGACGTATGAGTGTTGTTTGGAAACTATCCTTTTCTTATTAAGAAGAACTTATTTTGATCCTAAACAACAAACATGGTTTTCTTTCCAAACTGATGTAAACCTCTTAAAATCGTAAAAGTAAATTTGCATCTCTAATGGGTTTATTCATTGTAACCTCTCTTAATACTTGTAGGGAACCACTTGGAATGTTTTAGTGATGCTTGAAAATTCTTTGGTAAACTCTTTAAATCTTTGTGTGTTGCATGTTGGTTGATTTATCTTTAGTATTGAAGAAATCAATGATGTGATATGTTGAATGGCCTCTTATGCCTATAGAATTCAAAGTGTGATATGATAGATTTAGTTTTGTTCCTATATTAAAAATAATAATACGGTGATATGTATGACTCTTCCTTCTCATTAACATCTCTTTGGAAATATTATTAAATTGAGGGGCTTGGAATTTGAAACCAAACAAGTAAACTGGAACATTAACAAGAGGAAAATGGTTCTTTATTCTAATCTTATTGGATTAATAGAAGACATAAAACTATTTGGAAATAACAAGAAATTTATTTTTTTACCTTCCCTAGAAGCAAAATAAATAACTACCTTTCCACCTATATAGAATGGCGAGATATCATGCCAACATTCATGGAATTCCTTAATAACATAAATAGGTGAAATCATAATCAAATGGATGCATTAATTAAGAAAAATTATAAGGTGTGTGCTTAACGAGCATAATTATAACTTGTGTCTCATAGTTTGGAATTTTGAATGAATTAGTTGTTGAGATTGAGAAAAAACATATAATTAAACAAACCTTGATCATATAAATGACTAGTGCACGCCTTAGATTTATAGAATACATAATTTAAAAAAATTGAACTTGTTGGTGCTCAGATTTGTTTCACCCCATTTTCCATTATTTTCCTCTTGATCTACGTGTTTTGAAATGTTTTGTCTCTCGATGTGGGTGTTCTAAAGATTCTACCTTCATTTGAAATGCTTTGAATTGTTTGTAGAATCCATTTTCATGTCCCTCCTTGAAGGAGTCTTCGATTTTTCCCTATTTTTGCCCTAATTTCTTCAAAATCCATGGGATTTTTCATTTTCCCTATCTTTCCCGACCATGGAAGCTCGAGAATGATCAATTTACATTTGTATGCCTTTGAAAATCCAAACCCATGGTTGAAAGATGCTCGAGAACCATGATTCACTTGGTTTTGTTTCAAAAATTCTTGTCCTTAGCAAAAAAATTGGGTTCTGGGCATGAATGGTGATTTTTTTGTGTTTTTGACAGTCTAACGGTGTATTTTTCTTGTCAAAATTATTCCTCAACATTCATTGGTCATGCGGCTTCTTTTGGTTGGTCAGGGGATGATGGAAAAATGCTTTAACTTATCATTTTTTACTTTTTGGCAAAAAGGCAAATTTGTTCCTATAGCTCTACTTAATTCTGATTGGTTCTTTTGATGCTTACGGCTTCTTCTATTGGATGGGGCATGGATGAGTTTGTTTTTTCAACATGTTCTTTTGGATACTTTGGAAAAAAATTGAACCTACCTCGCGACCCCACCAGGATTTGATTAAAGCAAATTTTAAGTGGCAGGGAAAAAGTCTTACTTTGACCCCGCATGAGGACACGTGGCAAAGCTAATGGCAGAGGTGTGGGCCTTCGAGGTAAGTTGAATGTTTTGTCCTTTTGGAAAAATGGAGTAAAATTCTAAAATGGAAGCGCACCCCCACCAAATAATTTTGAAGCCTTAAGGTTTTTTGAAGTTGCGCCATAACGACATGTGGCGAGCCCACGCTCATTCAAGGTCTCAACTTTTGGGATCATCTCAAGATGCACCATTGTGACACGTGGCAGTTTGAAAATTCAAAGGGGGGGAAGCAAACCATTGGAGGAAAATTGGATTTTTTCCTCTTGTCATCAAAAGGATTAAAATCTCAAAATGGCCCGCAGACCGACAAAAGGTAGCCCAAGGTTGGCTTTGAAAATTCAAAGGCCAGGGAAGCGGACCATCGAGGGAAACTTGGATTTTTTTGACCCTAGATATCAAAAGGATTTAAACATCAAAATGGCCCATATACCCGACAGAGAGAGAATAGTCAAAGTTTTTCCTAGATAATGGCATAGAGTGCGAACTCTCCGGGGAAAGTTTGAAATTTTTCCTTTTTGTGGAGAAAGGAGTTAAAAGCAAAGAAGGAAGTGTGTGTCCGTTGGGACCCACATCAGAGACTAGAAGTGGAAGGGTGGAGCTGTAGGGGAAAGTTGGATTTTTTCCCTTTTCCAAAAGGGAGGTGAAATATCAAAATTTGGCCACGTGGTTCCTTTGGTACCCACCTTAGGACATGTTTCAGGCTCATATCTCAAGGGCGGAGGTACATAACAAAATGGATTTTTTTTCCATTTTTCCAAAAGGTTGTAAAAAGTCAAAGGAACCCTCCAAGCCTGTTTTAAAATTGAATCTTCCACATGGATGACCCAAATTCAAAGTAGAGATCAATGACAACTATGAGTGTGAATCTCATTTTCCCCCATTTTTAATGAAATGCTCTTGGAAGTGTGAGTCTTCATAATTTCTTGGTATTTCCTACATGCTAAGCAGGGAGGGGAGTAAATTTTGATATATAGGTGTGGTGAGGGAGATCTGGAGATGTCTTTCACCATTAAAATGGTCTGACTATCAAGCTCGATCTGATTTTCTATTTTTCTTCTCCCGAGCATGCAAGGAACCAAATTTGACAGATTAGGGGCATAAGTGGTTGGAAAATAGAAGGAAGAGTGATTTGTTAGAGGAAGGAGTTGAATGTGGGAGATTTTCAAAGAGATTTGCCCCCGAGCACCTGACGACTTTTTACAGATCTGATTCTGGGAATCACGATCGTGATCATGACAAGCACTAGTGGCACTCAATGTCTAGATTTTTGGGGGAAAAGGCTCTATTGTAAATGTTATAAATGGCACAAATTTATCATGCAAATGGTTGGAGTGTGAGGGGTCGGACTGATTTTCCTAATAGAAAAAAGGCTTGATAGAGCCCATCCTTTTGAGAAGCTGATTGAGAATCTGTATATCTCTTTTGTATTGAATTTGATCATGTCAAGGTGGCTATGAGTGTATAACCATTGAAATCTCTAAACTGTTTCTAGAAACTTTCCCCTGCTAATAAATTTAATCAAACTCGAGTTATTCTATGTGGATCTTATTACAAAATGTGTGGCTTTACTTCTAAATGTTTGTAAATAGTTGTTCTTGTTCTTGTTGCAATCTTGTGTTAAAATTTGTCTCAATCACACAATTCTCAATCCTTCTGATAGTTTAGTGGCATCTGCAATTTCATTTTTAGAAGATATTTCATCTGGGAGTGAAATAAATGATTTAAAATCACTTTTCTCTCATTTGTTGATAGAGATTGTCTGTAAGCCTCTGGGTGTACCTCAGGCATGTTTTGTTGGGTCTTCCAACTCGAGCCTTCATGTTAGAATCTCATAGGTTGTATGAAAAAGTGCTAATCTGGGCCTCCATTGAAGCACATATTCTAGTTAAAGAAACATTTTAGCTGCTCTATGGCATTCTGTTGGTTTAGTTTTCCATTTTGTAAAATTTCTCAAAGATTAGGTATAATCAACTTTATCCTGCTTCACCTCCCACAAAATTCACTCAAAACAACTAATCCTACCCATACTACCCTTGTTTGTCATGTGTGTATAAAAATGCATAAATTTTACTACCAAAACATGCATAAACAATTAGGATTCCAAATGTCTTTAGTATCCTGAACCTTGCCTAGAGAATATCTCCACTATCTAGAGTGACAACTCATGAGAGTTAGATTTTTTTGCATTGATCATATTTTCTTTAAGGTCTCCTTAAAAAATTCATTAGGAAGGATATCTCCATCTCCTCCATAAACAACAAGCTACAAAATGGTTCTCTTACCTTGGTTGAAAGGCACAACCTAAAATAGTGAGGATAGATCAAATCCTCTTGAGGGTGCTATCCATTTCTCCAAATCTAAGTGATTAAGGTCCAGTTAGATCTCATCCCCAGCTACAAAATGACTCATCATGATATATTTGTCTCTTAGCTTCTTGTTAAACCTGTGATGCTTGCTCATCTTCTGAAGGAGAATCAATTTGGGTACCAACACCTTACTAGCTTTATTACGGGGGACACTTTGTGATTGCAAGTTCAAATTCAAAACCTAAACACTTATTATATGCTTCAAGTGTTGTGTGCAATTATTTCAGTTTCCACACCTAGTGCACTAGCTTTCATTGATAAATCTGGGTAAAGAAAAGTCAGATCATCCCATTTCCAATTTCTAGTATTGACAGACATTTGATAGATCATATTTTAGTGCATTTACACAAATAAGGTGGAAATCCTTAGTGGTGACTCCCTGTGATCTGATTCTTGATAAGTACCAGTGTCTTAATCTCTTTCAAGTGAAATTTGTTGCTTACCTTTACAAAGCTGGAAGGAAGAAGATCTTTCTTTGCTATGGATCCTGCTAGGACATTATTTCAAGAGTTGGGAAAAACAAAGTCAGAAGGAAGAAAATCCTAGAGAGTTGTTGGAGATCAGTAGACAAGAAAAGGGATCTCTATTGATGAAAGTGATCGGCTTATCATTGAATACTGCAACTTAAGTGCTTCTGAATTAGGTAGCCTCTTTGTGGAATTGAATTCTCCAACTGGAGAGGGGCCTTCATTTGATTTTGAAAAGTTTACTTCTCATTCTACCCCTGTATTTTCTGAAGTTGATAGGGATTTCCAAGAAACAAGGCCTTTGGGAGGTATCCATTCTGAAATTTATACTTCTGTGTTTCAAATACCCTCCCCCTTATCAATTTGTCACCGCTACAAGGTCACCTCCTCAAAAACAAGGCCCTACCGCCACCCCGACCTCCATTTGTTGTAAACACCTTTGGTCCTATAAATTTTATAGGGATGCTTGGTTATCCAAATGCGTTTCCCGGATGTAAGGAATGGATTACCAAAGTTCCAAGGAAACAACGCTATAACTGGTGATCAACATCTAAAGCTTTTTATCAATATGATGGAAGACTTTGAGATTGAACATCAAGATGTATATATCAAACTATTCATCCATACTTTAGAAGAGGATGCAAGGGACTGGTATAAAGCTTTTCCAGATGATTCCATTGACTCTTGGATAGATATGAACAATGCATTTAGATTGCAGTATGGTGATAGAACTGACCCTAGGTTTCTTCTAGTCGAATTTGAAAACATCAAGAAGAATCCTAATGAGTAAGTACATGATTTCAACACAAGGTTTAATAAGACCTTGAGGATATTTCTGTTAGGATATGGCCATGTGATGAATCATGTTTGATTAAATATTCAGATGCATTTGATAAAAAGGTTGTTTACTTACTTAAGGGACAAAAACCCTACTATTTGAAGCATACATTCACCATGGCCCTACAAATTAAGAATAACATCAAGGCAATTGGAAATCCTTTAAAAAGGGAGGGTGTAAAAATAATTAACCCGGAAAATCCTCAAACAAGTAAGGTTGCTGATTTGGAGGAAGTTGAGAAAACTTTGGTAGGGGTTATCAAAGAAATATCATACAAATTGGCCAGGTAGAAAAAGGGATTGGGCAGAGTTCACAAGGTCAACACAAGCAACATAGGCCAAGACAAGTTTACAAATCACCAAAGATATGATGATAGAGGCAAGGGACCTGTTGGATTTGGAAATAAATAGTCTTAGGCTAGGGAAAACAGAGTGGTACCTGATCCTTTGGTTGCCAGAGTTGTTTTAGTAGAGGAGACAAATGTCATTGATTGGTGTGACAATGTTTCATGCCCCATGCTCCATGTGATGAAGATTAGCAGAAGAAGAATAATCTCATGATGATAATGATGATGATGTTTGCATGATGGGTTGCTCCACAAGCTCACAACAAGGGGAAACTTCCACTGAATTAATAAGTGCTAGAACTGCTACTAATTTTTGGGATTGCATCCACCGGGTACCCATTCTTCCTCCCTCTCATATTTTAGAAATAGATATTGTACAAGCTTTTGAATTGCCCAATAATGATTTTTAATATTTGAGAGATTTAATGATAAAGAAATATGATGGAGGAATCCCATCTGAGGAGGACATGCAGTTGTTGATGAATGTTGTTGTGGACCAAGAGAAGGAACACAACACAAGAAGTAGGGTTGTTAAAGGGATAGGGCCTCAAGCCAAGCCAAAAGCTCCATTACTCTCCAATATTCCTAAAGAGGCTCCTAAGAAAGATGCATCTACCAAGGGCCCTATTTTCCCAAACAAAAATCATACCCCTCCTCATGCCCAAGTTGTCAAAACTCATGTGCCATCTAATGAGTGTCTCAACCTTCCTTCCAGTGTTTCCTTGCCAAAGTTTGTCCCTTATGATATTGCCCAAGTCTTGAGTCAGATCAAGATCTCAATTTCAATTATTGAGTTTCTTAGGATTCTTGAGCACAAAAAATGGGCTCTTGAGTATTTGGGGCTGAAAGAGGAGAAGACTACCCTAGGTAGAAACATAAACATTGTGGAGACTCCTCTAATCATTGAAGAACTAGAAGCACCACCAGCATCAGAAGAGATGGATGAACCACCTGAGGTTTATTTGGGAACATCCTTTGTATATTCTCAGTTGAATGTGGATCCATTTTTAACCACTCTGATTATTAGAGAAAATTACTCCACAAGTGCATGTTTGACTCAGGGGCATCATGCAATGTCATACCTCTAGAAGTCATGAATGAGCTGAATATCAAAGTAACACAAACATATGGGAAGTGCACTACCATGGAATCTAGAGAAGTTCTAGTAGTGGGATATGTGAAGGTTTTGGTGGTGCAACCTTCTGCTTATCCTATGCCACCATCCCAATTAAGGGCATCCTTGTCAAGTTGTATGGGGAAAAGAATATGTTACACCTTATTGAGGATCCCAACAATGCATCTTATGAAGTTTTGTACACAAGTGTTGATGCTGATAACTTTGTAGGATTTTTGATGGGAAAGAGAAAAATTGAGGAATGCAAATGTCTTGAACATGAAGGCTCTCCCTAGACTTTAATGTTTGATGGAGCTTTCTCCCAATTCAGGAATGGTGCTGGTGTGGTTTTGATCTCCCTAGGCCAGGAAATTTTTCCTTTTCCTTCAAACATAATTTTTAATGCACTAATAACATTGTTGAGTATGAGGAACTATTGGTAGGTTTTAGGATTGCTTAGAAATATGGTGTTAAAGACATCATTGTCAAGGGAGATTCAGAATTAATTGTAAAGCAAGTCAGAAAACTGTATGCCACAAAGAATCAATGAATGAAACAATACAAACATGTAGTTTGGGATTTCATTGAGATGTTTGATTCATTCAACATTGTGCATCATAATTGAAGTTCAATGATATGGAAGATGGAGTTCCTTGTGTTGGGATCTTGGTTTGATAATTGTGAAATGTCCCCATATTGTGAGTATGAGGTTGAGGTGTTAACAAGGCCATCTGTACATGAGAATATTAAACATTGGCAAGTTTTTGATGATGATGCTCAGGTCAAGATATTTCTATAGAATAAAGGAGAGTTTTCTTATTAGAATATTGATTGGGAGCCCATGGTGTGCATAGCAGAGGGTAAAAAAACCTTGTTTGGAAAAGGTATCATCCAACTAAAGACTAACACTATTCCTAGGGGATGGTTGCTTTGGAGTCCAACTTTGATAATGCTTATCGCATTATTAATAGATGCATGGCAGCCTCAAGGGATGTTGAGGAGCATGACCTTGGCACAAAGGAGAAACCAAGGAAAATTTGGTTAGGCAACAATCTCAGCAAGGAAGAGAAGCAGTCCTACATCCAATTGCTGAAAAAATATCAAGATTTCATGGCTTGGACTTATTCTGAGATAAAGGCATATAGAGAGGATATGTTTCAACATGAGATTCCCTTAGATTCTAATGCAAAGCCTTTCAGGTAGAAGCAGAGGCCAATCAATCCACTCCTATCTCTTAAGATGCAAGAGGAACTGAAGAAACTAAGGGATGGAGGGATTATTCAGCCCACAAGGTATTCTTCTTGGGTTGCAAACCTAGTACCAGTTAGAAAGAAGAATGGTGACATCAGGTTGTGTGTGGATTTTAGAAATTTGAACAAAGCATCAATGAAGGATAATTATCCTTTACCAAACATGGAAAACATGCTGCAAGCTAGTGACTGGTTCTGAGCTACTTTCTACCCTGGATGGTTTCTCTAGTTATAACCAAGTTGTGGTGAAGGAATCAGAGAGGATTAAAACAACCTTTACCACCCCTTGGGAACCTATGTATATGTCAGGATGCCCTTCGGTTTGATGAATGATGGAGCAACCTTTCAAAGAGCAATGGATGTTGCTTTTGCTGGTTGCATCAATGATTTTATCAGTAGTGTATCAAGATGATGTAATTGTATTTTCCAGGAAGAGAAGTGATCACCTGCTGCACTTGGAGAAGATGCTTGATAAGATGTAGGGAATATGGCATGTCACTCAATCCAAAGAAGTGCCATTTGGAGTGCAGAAGGAAAAATTGCTTGACCACATCATTTCACAAGAAGTGGTGGTGATTGATCCAAAAGGGTAGAGGCCATCAGCAAGGTCCCAATTCCAAGGACCAAGAAAGGAATTAAGTCTTTCTTTGGGTAGATAGACTTCATCAGGAGATTCATATCATACTTTGCTGAGTTGACCATTCCAATCACTTCCATGCTAAAAATAACCAGGCCATCAAATGGGAGGAGGTTGCCATCCAATATTTCAATGGGATTAAAGAGGCACTAAAGCATGCACCTGTTCTAGTAGCTCCAGACTATAAGAAGCCCTTTCAACTGTTCTCTTTTGCTTCAAAGAACACTATTGCTTCTGTCCTGCTGCAAAAGGATGATGAAGGGGCTGAGAGGCCAATTGCCTTTTTCAGTAAGGCATTACAGGGGGCTGAGTTGAAATACACTATTATGGAGAAACAAGCATTTGCCTTGGTAAAAGCAACAAAGGTTTTCAGGCCTTACATTTTGAGTTCTAAGATTGTTTCTTATGTTCCCCACACCATGGTGAAAGACATCTTATCAGAGATGGAAGTCTCAAGCAAAAGATGTAGATGGGTGAACAAGTTGCAAGAATATGACATGGATATCCAAACCACGAAGTTGGTGAGAGGTTTGGGCTTGGCTAAGCTTATGGCTAAGAGAAACTTGCAAAACTATTGAGGTAAATGAGGTAGAAGAAGGTAGGGTAGATGTTTTTGAAAAATTGATGAGTTCTGAGTGGTACAAAGATGTAATTTTTTATCTCAGACATCTGAACTACCTTGAGTATTTAAGTAAGAACTAGAAAAGAGCCCTTAAGTTGGCTTCCCAAAAATATGTCATTACTGATTATGGGTTAGCTTGGAAGAATCCTAAGGGAGTCCTCTTAAGGTGCATTACTGAAGAAGAATCCCCAAGATAATTGTTGATCTCCATGGAGGAGTTTGTGGGGGAATTTTTCTACAAGAGTCACAACACACAAGATCCTGAGGGCTGGTTATTGGTGGCCAACTCTCTTCAAGGATACAACCTTGTTGGTTAGAAGATGTGAGAGTTTCCAATGCTTCTCTAGAAGACTGAAAGCTTTAGGCTCCTTCCTTTGCAACCTATATCAATTGAAGCTCCATTCAAGCAATGGGGAATGGATTTCATTGGTGAGATTTCAGACCCTTCAAGTGTTGGCCATAAATGGATTCTTGTAGCCACTAATTACTTCACCAAATGGGTGGAGGAAATCCCCACCAAAATAGTAACACACCAAATTGTCATGGATTTTCTATTGAACCATATCATCTGTAGGTTTGGGGTGCCAGTCAAGATTGTTGCTGACAATGCCATGAGCTTTAGAGCTAAACCTTTGGTGGCAATGTGTAAAGAATATGGGATCAACTTGACATATGCCTCTAATTACAACCCCAAGGAAATGGACAAGTTGAGTCTAGTAATAAAAATTTGCTGAAGATTATCAGAAGAACCTTGGAGCTAAACAAGAGAAAATGGGGTGAGCAGTTGAAGTTTGTTGTCTAGGTAGACCAAATTACTATTAAAAGAGCCATTGAAAGAGCCCATTTGAGTTGGTGTATGGAACCCAGGCCCTTCTACCCCTGCATATGCAATTATCCTCATATCATTTCATGCAACAATTGGGAGATCAAGAGGTAAGTCCATATGATGCCCGCATTAACCAAATTGTTGAGCTTGATGAAGAAAGGAGGGCATCCCACCAAAGGCATGTAAAGTTCAGAGAGAAGCTAAAGAAGTTGTTCGACAAGAAGGTCACCCCAAGAGATTTCAATGTTGGAGATCTCGTGTTGCTATGGGATAGCAGGCATGAAGATAAGGGCAAAGCATGGTAAATTTGATGCACTATGTGGATGGGCCCTTAATACATATATATTCAGATTGGTGAGCATACCTTCTTCTTAAAGGATTTGGATGGAGAATTGTTCAATTTCACCTATTAATGGAAAGAATTTGAAGCATTTCTTGGATTGATTCCCTAGAACCAAGGTGAACATCATCTTATACAATGTATAGTTTGTTGGTTTCTTTTCTATCTTTCGTGTTCTTGTTCGTTCTAGCCCCTGGTGGCCTGTTTTTGTTGGTTTCTCTATTTATTTTTTTGGGACAATGGTCCTGGTTTTGTGCTCTGCAAGATAAATCCTTTTCCCAATAGGATATTTTGGCACTTATTCTACCTTTTTTCTTATGCACTCGTAGGGAGTGCCCATCCCCGAATCCCATAGTCGGTGCAATGTTGGTGCTCATATTTTTTTCGCCCCATTTCCCATTATTTTCCTATGATCTAAGTATTTCCTGAAATGTTTTGTCTCTCGATGTGGGTGTTTTCTTGTTGCACTCGTCCCAAAGCTTCTACCTTCATTTGAAATGCTTTGAATTTTTGGTAGAATCCATTTTCATGTCCCTCCTTGAAGGAGTCTTCGTGTTTTCCCTGTTTTGGCCCAAATTTCTTCAAAATCCATGGGATTTTCCATTTTCCCTATTTTCCCTGAACATGGAAGCTCAAGAATTATCAATTTACATTTGTATGACTTTAAAAATCCAAACCCATGGTCAAAAGATGCTCAGAACCATGATTCACTTGGTTCTATTTCAAAAATTCTCGTCCTTAGCGAAAAAATCAGGTTCTGGGCATGAATGGTGATTTTTTTATGTGTTTTTTATGGTCTTACAGGAGTCTTTTTCCTATCTTGAAATTATTCCTCAGCATTCAATGGTCACGGAGCTTCTTTTGTATATTAGGGGATGAAGGGAAAAAGCTTTAACTTATCACTTTTTTCTTTTTTGCAAAAAGGAAAATTTGGTCCCGTAGCTCCGCTCAATTCTGATTGGTTCTTTTGATGCTTACGTGGCTTCTTCTGATTGGATGGGGCATGGCGGGTTTTTTTTTCAACTTTTCTTTTGGCTACTTTGGTAAAAAGTTTGAACATTCCCCGCAGCCCCGCTTGTCTTTGATTAAAGAAAATTTTAAGTGGCAGGAAAAAGTCTTACTTTGACCCCACAGGAGGACACGTGGCAAAGCTAATGGCGGAGGTGCGGGCCTTCGAGAGGTAAGTTGAATTTTTTTCCCTTTTGACAAAATGGAGTAAAATTATAAAATCGAAGTGCTCCCCACCAAATCATTTTGAAGCGTTAAGGTTTTTTTAAGTTGCGCCATAACGACACGTGGTGAACCCGCGCTCATTCAAGGTCTCAAATTTTGGGGATCATCTCAAGATGCGCCATTGTGACACGTGGCAGTTTGAAAATTCAAAGGGGTGGGGAAGTGCACCATCAAAGGTAAATTGGATTTTTGCCTCTTATCATCAAAAGGATTAAAATCTCAAAATGGCCCGCAGGCCCGACAAAAGGAAGCCCAAGGTTGGATTTGAAAAGTCAAAGGCCGAGGAAGTGGACCATCAGGGGAAAATTGGATTCTTTTCCCCTTGCTATCATAGGATTTAAACATCAAAATGGCCTGTAGACCCGACAGAGAATAGTCAAATTTTTTCCCCGGTCAACGGTGGAGGTGCGGACTCCCAGGGGAAATTTGGAAAATTTTCCTTCTTGTGGAGAAAGGAGTTAAAAGAAAAGAAGGAAGCATGTTTCTGTTGGGACCCACATCGAGACTTAAAGCGAAGAGGGCGAGCTATGGGTCAAACCTAGAAATTTTTCCCTTTTCCAAAAGGGAGGTGAAATATCATAATTTGGCTGTGGTTCCTTTGGGACCCACCTCAGGACACGTGTCAGGCTCATTTCTCAAGGGCGGAGGTGTAGAGAAAATGGAATTTTTTTCCATTTTTTCAAAAGGTTGTAAAAATTCAAAGGAACCCCCGGTCTGTTTTAAAATTTAATCTTCCACATGGATGGTCCAAATTCAAAGTAGAGATCAACGACAGCTGTGAGTCTAAATCTGATTTTCCCCATTTTTAATGAAACGCTCCTAGAAGTGCGAGTCTTCATGATTTATTGGTATTTCCTACATGCCAAGTAGGGAGGGGAGTAAATTTTGATATCTAAGTTTGGTGAGGGAGATCTGGAGATGTCTTTCACCATTAAAATGGTCTGACTATTGGGCTCGATCTGATTTTCCATTTTTCTTCTCCCAGTACGCAAGGAACCAAATTTGATAGATTAGGGGTGGAAGTGGTTAGAGAATAGAAGGAAGAGTGATTTGTTAGAGGAAGGAGTTGAATACGGGAGATTTTCAAGAGATCTTCCCCGAGCACCTGGTGACTTTTTAACGATCTGATTCTAGGAATCATGATCGTGATCATGAAAGTAGTGGTTACAGTCAATGCCTGATTTTTGGGGGAAAAGGCTCATTGTAAATGTTATAAATGGCACAAATTTATCATGCAAATGGTTTGAGTGTGAGGGGTCGGGACTGATTTTCCTAATAGAAAAAGGCTTGATAGAGCCCATCCTTTTTGAGAAGCTGATTGAGAAGCCTATATATCTCTTTTGTATTGAATTTGATCATGTCAAGGTGGTTGCGAGTGTACAACCATTGACAAGATCTGATATTATTCTAGAAACTTTCCCTTTGATAAATTTAATCAAACTTGAGTTATTCTATGTGGATCTTATGAAAAATGTGTGGCTTTACTTCTGAATGTCTGTAAATAGTTGTTCTTGTTCTTGTTGCAATCTTGTGCCAAAATCTGTCTCAATCACACAGGTCTCAATCCTTGTGATAGTTTAGTGGCATCTGATAACTTCATTTCTCAGAACATCTTTCATCTAGGGTGTACCTCAGGAGTGGTTTTTGGGTCTTACAACTCGAGCCTTTGTGTTAGAATCTCATAGGTTGTATGAAAAAGTGCTAATCTGGGCCTCCATTGAAGCACATATTCTAGTTAAAGAAACATTTTATCTTCTCTGTGGCATTCTATTGGTTTAGTTTTCCATTTTGCAAAATTTCTCAAAGATTAAGTATAATCAACTTTATCCTGCTTCACCTCCCACCAAATTCACTCAAAACAACTAATCCTACCCATACTACCCCTATTTTTCATGTGTGTATACAAATGCACAAATTTTACTACCAAAACATGCAGAAACAATCAGGATTCCAAATGTCTTTAGTAACCTGAACCTTACCTAGAGAATATCTCCATTATCTAGAGTGACAACTCCTGAGAGTTAGATTTTGTTGCATTGATCATATTTTCTTAAAGGTATCCTTAATAAATTTATTAGGAAGGATATCTCCATCTCCTCCATAAACAACAGGCTTCAAAAGGGTTCTATTACCTTGGTTGAAAGGCACAACCTA
The DNA here is from genome assembly GCA_018340775.1 of Taxus wallichiana var. yunnanensis. Taxonomy (NCBI): domain Eukaryota; kingdom Viridiplantae; phylum Streptophyta; class Pinopsida; order Cupressales; family Taxaceae; genus Taxus; species Taxus wallichiana. The sequence continues at coordinate 776,832,008 of CM031240.1, forward strand.
AAATAATGAGGATAGATAAAATCCTCTTGAGGGTGTGATCCATTTCTCCACATCTGAGTGATTAAGGGCCAGTTAGATCCTATCCCTAGTTACAAAATGACTCATCATGATCTATCTATCTCTAAGCTTCCTGCTAAACTTGTGATACTTTGCTCAACTTCTGAAGGAGAATAAATTTGGGTACAACCACCTTATTGGCACCATTTTTTTGGGGACACTGTGATTACAATTCATATTCAAACCCTGGTAAACACTTCTTATATGCTTCAAGTGTTGTGTGCAATTCTTTCAGTTTCCACACCTAGTGCAATAGCTTTCATTGATAAATATGGGTAAAGAAAATTAGATCATCCCATTTCCAATATTGACAGACATTTGAAAGATCATATTTTAGTGCATTTACACAACTAAGGTGGAAATCCTTAGTGGCGACTCCCTATGATCTGATTCTTGATAAGTACCAGTGTCTTAATCTCTGTCAAGTGAATTTTTTTCTAACCTTTGCAAATCTAGAAGGAAGAAGATCTTTCTTTGCTAGGGATCCTGCTAGGACATTATTTCTAGAGCTGGGAAAAACAAAGTCAGAAGGAAGCAAATCCTGGAGAGTTGTTGGAGATCAATAGACAAGAAAAGGGATCTCCATTGATGAAAGTGATCAGATTATCATTGATGACTGTAACTCAAGTGTGTCTGAATCAGGTAGCCTCTTTATGGAATTGAATACTCCAACTGGAGAGGGGCCTTCATTTGATTTTGAAAATTTTACTTCTCATTCTTCCCCTATCTTTTCTGATGTTGATAGGGATTTCCAAGAAATAAGGCCTTTGGGGGTATCCATTTGAAAGTTATACTCCTGTGTTTCAAATACCCTCTATCCCTTATCAATTTGTCACCCCTCCTCACCTCCTCAAAACAACATGGCCATTCCCCCACCCAGACCTCCATTTGTTGTAAACACCTTTGGTCCTATAAATTTTACAGGGATGGTTGGTTATCCAAATGCAGTTCCCCAGGATGTAAGGAATATATTACCAAAGTTCCAAGGAAACAATGCTATAATTGGTGATCAACATCTAAATATTTTTATCAATATGATGGAAGACTTTGAGATTGAACATGAAGATGTATATATCAAATTGTTTATCCATACTTTAGAAGAGGATGCAAGGGACTGGTATAAATATTTTCTAGATAATTCCATTGACTCTTGGACAGAGATGAACAATGCATTTAGATTGCAGTATGGTGATAGAACTAACCCTAGGTTTCTTCTCAGAATTTGAAAACATCAAGAAGAATCCTAATGATTCAGTACATGATTTCAACAAAAATTTTAATAAGACCTTGAGGATATTTCCTATTAGGATAAGGTCATGTGATGAATCATGTTTGATCAAATATTCAGATGCATTTGATAAAAAGGTTGCTTACTACTTAAGGGACAAAAACCCTTCTAATTTAAGGCAGACATTCACCATGGCCCTATAAATTGAGAATAACATCAAGGAAATTAGAAAGCCTTTAAAAAGGGAGGGTGTAACACTAATTAACCCAGAAAAGCCTCAAACAAGTAAGGCTGGTGATTTGGAGAAAGTTGTGAAAAATTTGGCAGGGGCTGTCAAAGAAATATCATACAAATTAGCTCGGGTAGAAAAAGGGTTTGGGCAGAGTTCACATGGTTAACACAAGTAGTAGGGCCAAGACAAGGTTTACAAATCACCAAAGATATGATGATAGAGGTAAGGGACCTATTGGATTTGGAAATAAACAATCCCATGCCAAGGAAAATAGAGTGGTACCTGATCCTTTGGCTATCAAAGTTGTTGTAGTAGAGGGGACATATGTCATTGATTGGTGTGATAGATGTTTCATGCCCCATGCTCCATGTGAGGAAGATCAACATGAAGAAGAATCTCGTGATGATAATGATGATGATGTTTACATGATGGGTTTCTCCACAAGCTCACAACAAGGGGCAACTTCCATTGAAGTAATAAGTGCTAGAAAAATAGCTGATTTTTGGGATTGTATCCACATTGTACCCATTCTTCCTCCCTCTCATATTTTAAAAATAGATACTATACAAGCTTTTGAATTTCCCAATAATGATTTTGAATATTTGAGAGCTTTAATGATAAATAAGTATGATGGAGGAATCCCATCTGAGGAGGATAGGTAGTTGTTGATGAATGTTGTTGTGGCTCAAGAGAAGGAGTACAACACAAGAAGTAGGGTTGTTAAAGGGACAGGGCCTCAAGCCAAGCCAAAAGCTCCATTACTCTCCAATATTCCTAAAGAGGCTCCTAAGAAAGATGCATCTGCCAAGGGCCTTGTCATCCCAAACAAAAATCATACCCCTCCTCATGCCCAAGCTGTCAAAACTCCTATGCCATCTAATGAGTGTGTCAATCTTCCTTCCAATACCTCCTTGCCAAGGTCTTTCCCTTATGATAATGCCCAAGTCTTGAGTCAGATCAAGATCTCAGTTCCAATTTTTGAGTTGTTAAGGATTCCTGAGCACAAAAAAGGGCTCTTGAGTATTTAGGGCTGAAAGAGGAGAAGACTTCCCTAGGTAGAAACATAAACATTGTGGAGACTCCTCCAATCATTGAAGAACTAGAAGCACCACCAGCATCAAAAGAGCTAGATGAACCACCTGAGGTTTATTTGGGAACATCCTTGGTAGATTCTTAGCTGAATGTGGATCCATTCTTCACCATTCTGATTATTAAAGACAAATTACTCCACAACTACATGTTTGACTCAGGGGCATCATGCAATTTCATGCCTCTGGAAGTCATAAATGAGCTGAATATCAAAGTAAAAATAGCATATGGGAAGTGCACTACCATGAAATCCAAAGACGTTCTAGTATTGGGATGTGTGAATGGTTTGGTGGTGTAGCTTGTTGCTTATCCAGGCAGGAATTTGAAGCTTGATGTAGTTATTGTTGATTGCTCAGCAAAGTGGGGTATGTTGTTATCTAGAAAGTGGGATGCGAGTGTTGGGGGGAGTTATCAAATGGATATTTCCTATGCCACCATCCCAATTGAGGGCATCCTTGTCAAGTTGTATGGGGAAAAGAAGATGTTACACCTTATTGAGGATCCCAACAATGCATCTTATGAATTTTTTTACACAAGTGTTGATGCTGATAACTTTGTAGGATTTGCTGATGGGAAAGAGCACAAGATGGAGGAATGTAAATCTCTTGAATAGGTAGGCTCTCCCTAGACTTTACTATTTGATGGGGCTTGCTTCAAATTCAGGAATGGTGCTGGTGTGGTTCTGATCTCCCCAGGCCAGAAATGTTTTCCTTTTCCTTCAAACTCAATTTTGAATGCGCTAATAATATTGCTGAGTATGAGGCACTATTGGTAGGTCTGAGGATTGCTTAGAAATATGGTGTTAAAGACATCATTTTCAAGGGAGATTAGGAATTAATTGTAAAGCATGTCAGAAAATTTTATGCCACAAAGAATCAGTGAATGAAACAATACAAACATGCAGTTTGGGATTTCATTGAGATGTTTGATTTACTCAACATTGTGCATCATGAAAAGAAGTTCAATGATATGGTAGATGGGGTTGCTTTTTGGGATCTCGGTTTGATAATTGTGAAATGTCCTCATATTGTGAGTATGAGGTTGAGGTGTTAATAAGGCCATCTATGTACCTGACAATATTAAACATGGGTCACTTTTTGATGATGATGCTCAGGTCAAGAGATGATGTGACATCCTACATGAATCCACATCACCCCTCTCTCCCTCTTTTCTATTTATTTCATTTTGTGTGAGAATTTGGGGGTTATTTGTTTTTTTTTTTTGTGGATGTTTTTAATTTTGGAGATCTTGCTTGAGGAATGGTGATTTGAGCTTAGAATGGATGGTGCTTTCTTGGGATTTTGGAAGGCTTGGAATTTGTTGTGTTTGATACTCTTAATTTTTAAGGTAGATCTTCACTCTTGTATTTACTTTGCTATTTTGTTGCACTCATATGTGTGGATGATGGTTGTTGTATTTCTTATGATTGTGGGAAATAGATTTGATCCTTAGGTTGTGGGAGAAATGGAAATGGGGGTAAAACTTGTGGGAGGCATAAGAGAAATGTTATTGGGTATTTTAGGAGGGAGTTGGGTTGGGATGTCCACCTTGTTGATAAATATGATTTGTGTTTATCTTTTTATTTTCTTGAGGGAGGCATAAGAGTGAGGGAGGCATAAGAGTGGGTTGATTTCTTGAGGGAGGAATAAGAGTGGTGTATCTTCTTAGAGGGAGGAATAAGAGTGTTGTGTGTATTGTGATGGAGTTTTTGGAGGCTCATAGGTGGACACCCAAACCCTTGGGAGGCATAAGAAGAACCCCCATGTTCCTTTCTCCTCCTTGGCTTTAACATGAAGCCTTTGTGTTGGAAAAATGTTTGTTTTTTTGTTATTTTTGAAATGTGTTGTTATGTTGAGGTTCTTGATTGAATGTGTATGTGGAAGACATTTTGACTTTCCCATGGTTGTCTAAATAACCCTCATTGCTTCCTTGTTGGGGCTCGGCACCAATGAGGAAGAAGGATTCTCTCCATCATTGAATATTTGGTTGGGTGGAGAGAGTTGCCTACTCTCCCATTTGGTTGTGTTCTTGATTCTTGATGAAGATGGTGGAGATAAATGAAGATTGGTTCATAGTGCCTTTGAAGAGAATGGAGAAGGATATTTGAAGTTACAACTTGTTTTTATTGTGATTTTGCAACTTATAAATTTTACCCATGGGACTTTGAATGAAATCTTGTATGTTAATGGTTAGATTTTTTAAATGAGTTATTGGGACTTTCATTTCTCAAAATGAAATGTGAACCTTGTATTGGGTTGTACGAATAGAATAAGATCCTCAAATCTATACGTTGTCTTGGGAGTTGTATGTAAATCAGTTGAAAGGATTAGTGTTATTGGGTGAAATTAAATGTGGACTCTCTTGCATTATTGACAAATTTGTTGAATGGGAAAATGAATAAAAAAGTCTCCCAAATGTGTACCATACCTTATTTTACCCAATTCAATGTGCAAGAAGGAATTAAATAAATCAATTCTACATTCTAGCTCCTTATAATTACAATAGAAATTTGTTCCAAGTAGATGAATTTAATTACAACTAAATATACCCTTATATCATTATACAAATAAATTTGAATGATATGGTTTATTCACAAGTGGGAAAATAACCAAAACCAATGTAACTTTAATACTCATGTGTAACTGATTTCTTAGTCATATAAACATCAAATCTCCAATGTTATCTTATTACACTAATATGCAATTTTGTGTTTTATATGAAAAAGAAACAAAAGAAAAGAATTTAAATTTCCTTCTATACAAATAAAAATATTAATTAACATAAGACCCATTATTAATATATATTAGATTTTTATATATTAATAATATATGAGATTATATTCTAGATTTACAATAATAATATATATACATTATCATTAAATATTAATATATACTTATACCAGTAAGTATATATATATATAATTATACATAATAATATTTAATAAATATATAAGTGGGAGATATATGAAAAGTGACCAATGTGGGGAACCGTATAGATTTAATTTGTAAAAGAGAAAACAAATATTAAAATTAAGATTTGTTTTTAAGGCCTTTGAAATTTACCAAGGTGGAGGAAGTTTTTTTAAATAAATAAATAAATTTTAAAAGTGGAAAGGAAGTGGTAGTGGTCGGCCAAGTGGGGGACCTCTCCATGTGGGGATAGGTTTAATAAATTACCCCAACTCTAAACCTCCATAATACAATCGAACCCCCCTCCCCCACTAAATTAAAACTTTACCTTTATTAATTTTTCGGCCACTCTAAATAGTAGTCAATGTGGCTAATACACTTTTAGTTGGCCTTGGTATGTAATGCAACCATTATCAACATAGTCGGCCTGTGTAAAAAAATATATAGTCCGCGGCTTGGGTATTTAGCCATATGCGAATACACGGATATATATATTATCTTTATATAATATATAATATATTATATATTCTTGTATTAAAAATTTTGGATTCTTAAAACTGTGTGTGTGTGTGTATTTATATGATATATTTATATATGTATGTATATACATATATTTATATAGTATATTTATATAGTTGTTTATATATGCATATTAATAGGTTTAATATTAGTGTTCTTCATTCTCTTCTATAAAACAATAAAAATAACAATAATAGAATAAGATGAGCAAATGCCCACTACCCAGGGAGGGCATCTTTTCTCAGATGAAATTCAATAACAAGTAAAATAGCAAATAAGCAACAAGCGAACCTATGAGAGGGATGCCAAACTAGATCTCCATCATGTGAATCTCCACTCAAATGGGTAAATACTCATGGTTTATACATTCAATCTGTAAGTAAAATACCACATCGAATAGATGTAGAAAGGAGGAAAAAACCCAAAAAAAAATGGGTAAAAACTTGATTCAATATTAAAATCGGTAACCAAGATAGAACTTTCAATCCTATCCAATGGCCTCCATGGCTCAACTTTCTCTTCTCCCTTCAAACCTACAACCAAACAAAAGAAAATGGAAAATGTTAAAGAAAAGGAGTAATAATAGAAATCATAAGGATTTCTAGGGTTTCTTTAGTGTAACCTAGATCTAAGGGCTCAAATAGAATAGATCCAATGGTGTAGGATGAACCCTACATCACTTAAGTGATGGGGTATTTAAGTGGGAGTGAAATAACTAAATGATGGGGTATTTAACATGTGCACGCCTTTCCTTTTTAAAGAAATAATCTAAATATTAAGGAGCATGATTTAAGACTAAAGGGTATTTAGTCTTGTTTAATATAATAAATTCAGAGGGGATTAATGGGGCTATGACATGAAAATAAAAATGAGAAATATTGAAATAATTATTGAAGCTTAGTAAGTGAATTTAATTTGGATTTAATTTGTGAAATTGGGTTAATGTTAATCAGTCGTCTTTTTTATTTCCGACTTCCTTGAAAATTGTATTGAGCATTATTATCAAGAATTTAATTTATTTTCAATGAATGATATCGTCTTTACCTTCCAAAAAAATTATTCCATAATTTTCCATGTTTGTTATCGGGTTTATCATGTTTTCTTGTTGAGAAAAATGCGGGAGTTACTGAAAGCGGTGAGAAGGTGATGAGCTACACAAAAAAAAATGGTGTCTATTGTATGTTAATGGAAAGAAATGTTTAGGTATTGTTACATACATTGAAGAATTACTATTGAAATATGATAATATAAATGAGATGTTATATTTAGGGGTTCTTGGGAATTGTGCATATAACTATAGTTTTTTTATTCAGATTTACTTATGGTAAAAAGGAGGTTGAATATATATAAGGTAATTGAAATCATAGAGGATAGTTCAACATTTTGCGAAGTATTGAAATGTTTATAAGTGAAGTTTTGTAATATTTTAGATGTCAAGGTTTAATGTAAATGTTCATCTAAACATGGGTGTTATCTTGATCCCCAAAATTTTGTATTGTAAAATTTGGATATGTATGTTAAATGAAATTGAATTTAATATCTTATAGTGCATTCTCGTTGTGAAATTTATGATGAAATCTCTAGAGTGTTGTGTTATTTAACTAGAAAATATATAAAAAACACCTAAATATAGCATTCAACATTAGTTTAAAACTTGTCCATATCTACCCTTCTCGTATGATATTTCTTAACACAAAAGAAACCAAAACCTTAGAAAGAACTTAAAAGTTTACACTTGATAACACCTTTTAGCCTTAGTACTAAGATCCCAAGTTTGAGTTGGTATTTATAGCCTATATGCTTAGTGACATCGTTGTGAACCCAAAAATTAGGAACCACATGGTAAAAATTTGTCTTGGGTATGTGGTCCCCTTGTGGGAATGATAGTTGTGTGTGTGTAGTAAGGAGAGTATGATTACCTTTAGGTAGTACTATATGGGTAAGAAAACCCCAACATAATATAATATCCTCTTGGTCGGCACACATGTAAAGTTAAGAGTGTCGGTGGCGAAGATTGCTAACTAACCTTGAAGTCACCTATGTGAGTTGGGATCATAAATGAACTCAATATCCAATTTCTATTATCATTTGGCTTTTATGTTGCAATACTAAGAGTTATTTGGGAAACTTAATCACATTTTAATTTATGATTAGTTTGTTAAAATTTAACCATAATATGATGTGCTTGGAGAAAGGTGAAATTTATATCATTCTTATAATACGTTTATACCATCTTGTGGTGAGAACAAAATCCAATTCATGTAGACTTTAATTTGAATCTTAACTTTTTAAATGAAGAAATACTTCTTCTTATCATCCCCCTTGTCCTATTTTATATTGAATGTATGGTGTGAAATCATGTAATCATATTCTTGACATGAACCCCTAGGGAAAGGACTAGTAGTCTCATGAGCATACCAATGTCCCTATTAATAAATGGGTTACACAACAAATTTTAAAATGTAATTAAATAAAATTGAATGAAACAATTTTTAGATGAATGAAATGATTCAAGTGGATCGAATGTTTTAGTTACTTATGCATGAGAATATTGAGTGTAAACCCCTTTAACCACTCTCAAGCAAGAGTTTCATCTTGGCAAAAGTATCAAATGTACCTATAGTCACAAACTGTTTTTTTTTGGACATAAGGGTGTTCAATCGACCCTAGTTGAAACATTAGTAAGGTGTGTAAAACTTATAATCAAATGTATCCTCGTAATATACATCTAATACTTATTTTCCCTGGAATACAGACATGGATGAGTGTGAAATCATACTCTTGGATCTTGATGACTAAACAATTAAGTGGAGTAGTTATAATATATTGTTAGATATTATAACCTAAAACAAACTGGAGTAACCTTAATAATCAAATGTTATTGTGAAAAGAAAATGGCCCTACAATATTTAAACAAAAAAGTAAATGAACTTCACATACTTTGGATTTACACTTGTTTGCGTTGTGTAATGGAGGTATGATATAGGATCAAGAAGCATGCCCTTAGATGTGAATCCTAGGGGTAGGAGATAATAGCCTTGTGTGTAAATAAATACCCTATTATCGAATGAACAATTAAAAAAGTAATTGAAAAAATGTAGATGATCGTTATTTAATGAGACACACCGTAAGTCAAATGTTAAACAATATAAGGAAATTTACCAAAAATAATTGTCGATTCACAAATTATGAGTCTTCTAGAACATAATTTAATGAATGAAACATGATTGTAATAAATATGTAAACCTAAAAATAACGTGCCATGGGAATACCATAACTACAAGTTTATATTGTAGTTTAATCATTATGTTGTGCCTTGTTGTATGGGAACAAAAGTGGCCTTGATGTGCATCATGTGTTTTCATGTTATCTATGTGGGTTAATGTTGTGCAAACATATCATGTGTTGTGTGTTGTCCTAGGTGATCTCTTGTAGTGTCATGTGTACTGTAATGTAAGTTTAAAATAAAATTATTCCACTATTTTTAGTGGTGTATTTGTATGTTTAATTTTTGGGTGTTACAATTGGTATCAGAGTGGAGGTTCATGCTCTCAAACCTCTAGGATAGATTGGAGTTATGTTAATTTTGTATGGTGGTGATGGAGATGGTAAGAGTAATGTAATATTTTTTTGATGTGACCAGCGATGTGATCATGATATTATGAATGCACATGTTGTGCATGTTTGTTAGTGCGTATTTGTTATCATGTTGATGTGCTTGTGATGAGAGTATTCGCTCTCCTTTTCCTAGATTAAATGAGGATTTCACTTTTGATATTTCACCTAGTTATATGTGAAAATAATGTTATTGTGGATTACAGAGTGTTAATGAGTTTTTTTATTATGTGATATGAAGGTTTTTTAATGTGTTGCATGAAAAAATTGGTGTAGAGTGAATTGGATTGTCTCAAAATATCGCCACCTTGTTGTGATGAATTTTTGTGTCATCATAATGTATTACAATTGATTCAATGTTGTAATGTTATTGGTTTCGTTCATCATGCATGTAATTCATGTAATATGAGATGATTCATGTCGTGAATTAGGGGCATATGGGGATTGTATGACCCCTATTGTGAAGTATTTGCACTTTGGGTGCATTATGTGGAAACATGATGTATCATAACACGTGAAAGTAATGATTTTGATATACCCTGTATGTATATCATGCGTAAGATGCTATGTTTTATGTCCGTGAATCACCATTTTGTTAGTGATGTAGTTATGTGTTATGTAGTGAACCTTATACTAGAATACCCTAAGGGGAACAATTGTTAAGAGTGTATGTGTGGAGAGAGGAGGCACTGACCAAGATTTTATAATCTTGATCTAAGTAGGATTAGGAAGTGGAGTCTTATATTGACTGAAAATTCACTTCTATCTGTTTAGTATACTTGAGATTGCTCATTATATTATGGATGCGCACCAAATTAGGCTCAACTTATGAAAACTAGTGTCCCCTGCTCTTTCCTATTGGGTTGCTATCAAACAATCCTATGTGATTTTTACTATGTTGAGCCTTGTGGGGAGTATGGAAATGATTATGATGATTTTTGTTAGGAAATGAGGCTCATCTTCAAGTGCCGACTCGATGTATTATTTGTTATATTATTGTAATGTGTTATTTATTTATATGTATTGTATTAATAAGTTTCTCATTATCTTTTTTTTGGTTAGAACCAACAAATTTCTTCATTAACGAGTTCTTATATTTTGTCCATTTTATTTGGTTGTTGCACTAACATGTGGATTTGTACTAACTATGGATATTTGGCCATTTATTTTTCTTAGTTTCAAATTTGTATTTCAAGTTAAAATTTTTTTATAGCCTATCCCAAGGCTTGATTTTTTACCACTTGGAATTTGGAATGGATTGTTATGCTAGTTCTAATGTCGTAATGTGTTGGAATAGGGTTATAGGATTCACCATGGCGTGTTTGAACCTATGGATCCTCTTCATTGTATTTGGGTATGTGCTAAGGAGTTACATATAACTAGTGGGTTGTTAAACCATGATTTATTATGTCACTTAGCTTAGGGGTGTCTTGACTCTATGTGCCTAAGGCCATAGGGTAACCGACCTCTTTGAGGGAGAGATAAGAGACTTGAGGGAGGGATAAGAGAAATTTATTTATTTATCTTTGTATATTCTACATAAGGGAGTAATAAGAGATTTGAGGGAGTGATAAGAGACTTGAGGAAGGGATAAGAAAAAGTTATTTCTTTTTCATTGTATATTATACATGAAGGAGTGATAAGAGATTTGAGGGAGAGATAAGAGATTTGAGGGAGGGATGAGATATTTGTGTGCATGGATAGAGTGTTTAGAGGTACATTGATATGTTTTGTGATGTTTTATGAGGTATATGGAAATGTTTTGTGATATTTTGCAGGAGTATGGCATTTGTATTATGGTTTATGTGTATTCTTGTGAGTTTGGGTTATGTCTTATGATGTTGGTCCCCTCTTGACACTATGTACATGTAACTATGGGTTAGAGTTGTGTGAAACATTTGTATGTGTATATGTTAGGAATTCCATGTGTTATAATATTCCTATGTTATGAGTACATCTGTGTCAGGGATATGTATATGAAAAGTAATATTTATGTGGATTGTGTATTTTCCTTACATGGATTGGTTGAGTTCTTGTGATGTGATATAGTCATGAAAGTATGTAGCAATATGTCTTGTGGACCATTAGTTTTGTGTTTGGGAATGACATGGTATCGTGATATCAAAATAAGAAGGGAAGCCATGAAAAATGGATAAATTAAAATCTTAAGAATTGAAATATTAAGAGCTTGAGATTAATAAATATTGTTAACGAAAATAGTTAACTAAGTAATAATGTAAACTATAACTTCCAATCTTCAAAGGATATTAATATTTTAACAATTTTCAAACCTTTCCTTCTTATTTTTGGTCTCACTTTAGCAACGAGTATCTTTTCACTGGTGACATGAGACGTTGATTTTTTCCTCCTTGCTCATGAGAACCTCTTCTGATCTTGGCCTTGTGTTGTATCAAGGATGATTCTCCTATAAGGGAACATAAATGTAGTGTTGACAATTTTTGCACTTATGCAAAAATGGGCAACTCAAAACTTCGTTACAATGGATGGCATTGGTGAAGTGAACCTAAGCTAGGGAGATTCTTTCATTTTAATATTTGTTCTGTTGGATTAATTAATGACTACATGTAATTTGTAGCTATGTGTGTTGTTACAAAATGTAACAAATCACATAGTCTATAATTTCATGTTTATCTTCAGCAAGAGAACACAAAAGCCTCTAAGGACAAATGTATTAGCTTGAGGAAGACCAGAATTATAGAATATGTGAAAAGTTGAGTTTTGGAAAAGCAATCAAAGTTGTAGATTGTAGATATCAAAGTTCATTACTAAGGTTACAAGTAATTTAAATTTATTTCCTTCATGATTAAATACATTCAATAATGTTATTGAGTTGTTTAATTCATTATACAATCCATATACAAAGTTGAAATGTAGAAGGAAGTACACAAATCAGTTTAAGAATTAAATGTTTTATTCATAAGGAATTTCAAATGTTTCCCATGCAAGCTATGGGATGTGAATCAAGTAAACATTATAACTACTGAAATAGAAGGTGCATGTGCATGAAAATTAAAAAAAATAATATGAAGGAACCCATCATCACCTTGTTTTTTTATTTTTTCTTTGTTGCTCCATTTCCTCCATCTTTGCTCCATCTTCATGCTCCATCTTCATCCTTGTTATTCAACACTACATTGTACCTACAAAAATAAAGAAGATATCTTTAGTTAGTTACAAGCTCGGGATTAAATCATGTTCTTATACTGTTTATCTTCATGCAAATGAATCTCCGACAACAGAGGTAAAATTACAGGTACAAAATACATCGAGAGTTAGATACAAAATTGATAAGATCAAGTACTCTATAAAGCAGCACATATGATTATCATTTCAGAAAAGAAAGGGAAAAGAAGAAAACTATGGGACATAAGGGAGGCCAAAAGCCTAAATATTTTCTAACTTTTTTCTTAAGTGTGCGAGATACAGGTAGCAGATGGAGAAAGCAAAAATATTTTGCATAAATAATTACTATGATAAAATGAAATACTTGTTTAAGGAGTCTAGATGGCACAAGTTTATGAGTTGTTCCAACAAAAGGAAAATGCAAGTAGGAAACAAAGTACAGATGCTCAATTTCAGTAATTAGCATGCTTCAAGATAGAAGAATTCATTCATGTCTATCACAATGATCAAAGTACAAATTCCAAGGGCACATTATTTTGAACAAAACCATCAATTATAGTTTTTAAGATGAAATAAGTACACTTATGCAGTGTAGAAAAGAAGATTGCAGTCTCATACTATCTCCAGATCTACTGTCTATAAGAGAATATCATCATCTTAGTTAATGATTGACACAAAAGGATTATTTTTAAGGACATAGTAATGAGAATGTACTAAAAACAATGCATAAGGGGTGAGTTCAGTTGATTAAGAAGAAGAAGCCAAGATTTTCTAGAGAGTTAAACATCAAAGAATACATCCTATGCTGATCAACTACAATTATATCATATTGATCAAGATACAGAAGGTACAGGTCAAGAATGCTCTGGAAGTACAAATATCAAAATGAATTTTTCAAGAAAATATCTTTAAGTACAAAGTATGAAGTCACTATTATCAAGAGCCTGAATAAAGATATTACAACCATACAAGTAGAAAATATCACTTTTCTCAATGGTTATAGTCTAAGAACCTTTAACTCTCAAGATCATCTTCTATAAGGAATAAAGGTTTGGATACAATAGGAATACATCAAGTCAAATGTTTTAGAATAGGAAAGAAATATTCATCCAAATTGAATAATTGAAGAGAAAAGTATAGAAGAAGCAAAGGAATAGATAGATTATAACCCTCATATTCCAAAAGTTCTTCTCAATTGAAAATGATAAGGTATGCATTGGTTAAAGATCACAAATGATTCAAAGCATATCTTCCATTCCGGAAAGTATCAACAAGAGAACATGAACATCAGGCTCAAAACATTAGCTTTCATTATAAAATAAAGAGGTATTATACTATTATAGGAAATAAAAGTGGTGTATTGCTTTCATTGTAGATTGATTTGAAAGCGAGATAAAAGAGTATAGTTTAAGAAAAGAGAGTAGGATTATCATTTGAAAATGATCTTTTGATCCAAAGTTACAACAATGATTGGTTTACAAGCTCACAGACAATGGAAAATAATGAACTACATGCATAGAAACATAAATGATCTCTAGACTTGAAGAAAACAAACTTTGTATTTCCAAAAGTATAGTATATGCGTTTCCAGGGTTCAAAGAATGAACATCAAGTTTAAGACTTAAGATTTCTAGGATATAAAATGTCAATCTTTCATAATAGATCAGGGCAATGCCCAAAATCACAAGTATCCTAAGTTATGGAAATCAAAGAAAAAAATCAGATACAGAGTCTAAATTATATTAGACCATCAAAGAGAACATATATCATATAAGAGGATTATTACAAGATAAAACAATAGGTTATAATGACCAACATAAAAAATAGACTGAGTTACATCTTATATCAGCTCCATCTTCAAATCAAAGAGGAAAATTTGCAAAAGATAAGTCACATAAAGCTTAGAATGTGTTAGAAATGTCAAGGGGGTGAAGCCAATGAACATCGATACAAATTCAGGTTACAATAAACCTAAAATCATGGCAACTATACTAGTAATCAGATATTCAAACAAACATAATAGAAAACTACTTCAACAAGCTCCAAAAGATGCAGTGATTGAAACCCTCCATGCACAACTCTAAACCATGAATGAACACAAAATAATCAAGAAAAAATAGATCAGACAAATAAAGAACGAATACCCAAATATTTATTCATGATGTCCATTGTATTCAAATGCAGAAATACAAGAAAGTAGGAATATACATTAAAGTTAGAGCAGGAATGTATTTTTCTAATTCGTAACACAAATTTGTAGGTACAGATCAATAAAATGGCCAAGACTATCATGGCCATTTAGAGTTTCTAAAACACTCTATGGAAGAATTCAAAAGGGCAGAGAAAGAATCACCATTTTTTGTTAATTCTTGTTCAAACCCTAAGTGGATTCAAACTCAGAGAAAATAACTACTACCCAAAACAAGATCCAGGCTCAAAAGTTCCATAGGATCTCAAGAATTCAAAGAAATACAAGGTCTTGAAATATCAGTGTTTTTTTAAGTAAAAAGATAAAAATACAAGTTACCTTGATTACCAAAAAGTTGAAATGCAAAATTCCAAACAAGAACGAGATCGAAGATCTAGACTAGCCATGGAGTAACGAAAACTAGGATCATCCAAGCTATAAAATTTACACATGATATACCGAGCTTAGGTTAGGAAAAGTAATGCATGGCCATGAATAGTTCAAAATATACGACTGAGTCTGAAATTGCAAAGGTGTCATAAATAAACAAAGTTCAATATGTAAATGGGACTCAAACATCCAGCAAATAGGAAGAAAAATGAGCCTAATCATCCAAAGGGAAACAAATATGGTAAATGGGTATGTATTTCAAATAAAAAAGAGTTCAAATAGTAACATGGCCATGAAAAAAATTCATATGAAGTTACAGTAATGCCAAAGACCTTCCACAGAAGAAAGTAACAAATGCCCAGATGGAAATGGAAATATAAGCTCGACTTACCAAATTATGACAACCACTAGACCTCGCAGAGAGCTCGACTTAAGTGCAGAATGACATATAATTGAATATACGACTACTCAGAAGTCATTCCACTTTCATAAAGTTTTACAGAAGTAGAAGACACAGATAGAGTGAGAAAATACAAAAATATCAGTTCTTATGAAATAAGAAATGGCTAAGGATATGTTCATTATTTATTTACAGTAAAAGATCTCAAAGAAACAGAAATATCAAGCTCACAAATGAAAAATCTCACCTTCAAGAAGGAAATCCTCAAAAAGAACCATAACTCTCAAGTTCGAAGCTTCCACGAGGAAAATACAGAGCTAGTCATCTTTTTAAGCTCAGATATCAAACAACGATGATAGCGGTATAGTATTTTTCAAAGCTCGAAACAGAGAAAAAATAGTTAAAAAGAGAGCTCGAAGCTATCAAAATGGGGGCCACCTCTATCAAATTGTGATCACACGCTCAATAAAAAATTAAAATTACGATGTTAAAAGCCTTATAAGACAACTTCATAGAGAAATCGAGCTCGAAATATCAAAAATGGCGGTCTGAAAATTTTTGGCATGGCTTCGCCACTCAAAACGAGCAAGAGAAATGAAAAATGATGAGATTAGCGAGCCTTTTAACCAATATAACTCACCAAAGTTATTTCTCAATAGTTAGGATCAAATCGAGTGAAATCGAATGATCTACATTGCTAACTCCACAGTTAAAACATCGATGATTAGAGATCTAAAAGTACAGAGATCAACGACCACCATTCAATCACAAATATCTATAAAAAATTCAATCTTGAACTATTGGCCAACCCTAACTTCACAAAGGATTGAAAGATCAATGTTCCATTTTACAAGTACACGAGATCAATGGCCATAAACTATTCACCAAGTTTGAAGAGAATGGAAACCATAACCACAATCACCCACCATATTAATTGCAAGGTCAAAACCCTAACCAAGGTTACAGAAGGATTGATGGTCAAAGATTAAACAAGACAAAGATCAAGGGTCTTCATCGAAAGTAAGAAACTCAACCATGGTTTATTATAACCTCACTATAGTTACCAAATTAAACATCACCACCGACAAACATTTCGAGGGGTGAGTCATCATCACGAAGGGTTGGCCCCATGTTTGTTTAAAATTATTCACATTGACTTATCAAAAGGATCCCAAACTATAGTCCAACACCATGATGGAATGCCGAAAACAATGATTACCCAAAAGGTAAGGTTTACCCTATAATCATCAAGTATTATTCAAAAGCCGAAAGACACAAGTATATGCTTTTTAGCATTACTTCCACGTGGAGGAGTGAATGTTATTCTAAAATCATTATTTGACCTTAGCTAAAGGCCTTATCCAAAGTATGCTATGAGGATCAAATGGGGAGCCAATAATTTCAAATCAAACAAATATATGCCAAGTTCAATGGAGACCCCCATGAAATTAAGGTGTGCACACATCATAGGTGGTCCCCACAGTGGGAGGTTTTTGAAAATGATCAAATTATATTTTCTCAGGAGTGCAATTCTTCATGTGACCACAAGAAGACAAATAGATGTCAACATCAGAGCCTGCAAGTGGTCCCCATCAGGATGAATGCATGGGTGAATTATTTTTCTAAAGTATTGTAAATAAAGAAATTATTTTTACTCACACACAGAGATATTATTTTGCATGTGCATCCAAGGGGGAAGAACTAAAGAATGTCAAATTTATCATTGCAAGTGGGTCAAGTTGCAGATGTCACATCATCAGCTAGAAGACAAAGATTGCATGTATTGGAGAAGACTTGTTCATCAATAAAATATTATTATTAGCCAAATTATTCATCCAACTTTATTAAAAATAGAATAGTCAATTACGTATTTGATTGAGTTGTATTTTTGTAACAAAGGCTATTAATGCCCCATTATATTAGCATGTTTATTTTTATTCCTTTATTTATTCATGATAAAGGATAAAAATAGGATGTATGGGCGAGTAAAAATTTTTTTGCTATTTTTAGGAAGGGTGAGATGAATAATTTTTTAATATATTGTGTGCACCGACAAAGCACAAAGGAGGAATTTTTTTGACACAGGAGTGTTGAAACAGATTTTTCCAGTTTTGCCCTTTGAATGAGAGTTTATTTTTGCCTTTCCAACTATTTTGCACTTTTTGTGTATACCTTATTATTTCTTTGAATGTTAAATTCTCTTATTGATCATCTTACCTTGCTACAATTTTAGTAATTTATGCATAATATTAGTGTGCATGTCTTATCTTAACAATATTGTTGTGAATCATTCCCTCAATACATCAAGTGTTTTGCCTTAATATTCTACTGAAAACTATTGGTTTGTGCATCTAGAATTCATTCTCAAATATTTATACATGCACTCATTCAAATACCTCAACAATTTTGGTGTATCACCCCAATTTTCAATTCATTTACAGTCATCTTTTTATCGTCAAAACCCCAAAAATTAGTTTAGGATACATCAAGAAGGAACTAGCCTTGATACCATAGACTCACCTCAACAATACATATACCCATAGACCTAAAGTGTTTCCATTGTATCTATGAAAGAGAGAGATAAAGAGCAAGCTTAGAAACCTTTCATCATCTCTCTACAGGGTGCACTTTCGAGAGATAACATGTAGTACCCACAAAAAAATTAATATTAAAATAAAATTTTAAAAATGTATTTTGAAGTGACGTGGAAATGGGCAGCCATCAAAGCATGTGGACAGGCATGGTGGTTGTAGTGAGTGTTAAGGTGGTTGGTGGTGGTGTGTAGAGTAAATTTAACAGCTTCTGGAGGACATCGCATCCTATGCATCCATTCAAACCTATCATTTTCATTTCATAATAATACAAAAACTTTATTTGAGATCAAGATGCACTAACTCAAGTTGAAAGACATTTTCACGTTGTAATTTTAGCAGTATTTGGTTAGTTACAACAACAAGAACATGGAGGAGAAATGGGTTCCTCATGATACAGTCACATTATATCACCCATGTGTAACACACGGATCTCCAACCTGATCAGTTATATTTACCTGCATCCTCCCGACGTCCTGTCTCAAGCTACCAATCTTGGAAAAGGGTATGGACGTCTAAAAAAGCATAATAATAAAGGAATTTTTTCAGATGTTGTAGTTGTAAGTTCTCTAGTAGAAATGTATGAAAAATATGGAAGCATGCACTTGACATTTGAATTGTTTCAACTAAATTCCTTAAATAAATGTGGCATGAACTGTAATGATTGTAGGAAACAAGGGTATAATGAATAAGGGACATGATTTTTTCAAATGATCTAGTTGCAAGTGCTCTAGTAGGTATGTATGCAAAATTGGGAAGCATACACTTGGCATGTTAACCATTTGACTAAATCCCTGAAATGTGGCCTCATGGACTGCAATGGTAGCAAAATATGTACAAAATAGTTTTGTTGAAAATTCCTTGGAACCTTTCAAGAAAATGCAAATCAAGGATTCAAAATCTTTTCCAGTATCCTTCACCCTATGCCAAAATGGAGGATTTAGAATAGGGAATGGACATCCATCAAACATAATGATTGCTACCAGACATTTTTTTTTTGCTAACAAAAAAGTCCATAGATATAGTCTCCACCGTAAAAATGGGTGTCTTGGTAGGCGATTTATCTGAAGCATAATGATTGTTGCTGGAATTTTTCGCTACTTCTAGAATCATCCATAGAAATAGTTTTCACCAAAAAAATGGGGCTTTCACGGTAGAGGATTTCCGGTGTAAAAATATAATGCTATAAAATTTCATAGAACATTAAAGATATTCGGCATATAACTTTGAGTACAATATTCAAGTAACATTTGTGCAAATGTTGGTGGACCTGCTAAGAGTCCATATTTCACCGTGTTGTTCATGGAAATGCATGGTCTCCTTACCTTAATCTTTTATAATTTTTGTATAATTTGGTTATTCATTTGCAATAAAATAAAAATATTAAACCATTAGATATGATATAATTGGATATTAAAATCAGTATGTTATCTCAAACCAATAAAACTCCTTATAAGATACATTACCAACTTGTAATTTGATGGAAATCCGTGTTGATACCATAACTTTATATGTTGTTATCTAGGGTATCAAAATTTGGTGCTCATGTCCATTGGCTTTGGCGAGACCTAGATGATTTGTCAACTAAAATAACTTTTTTGTCCACCTCTCAAAGTTAGAAAAATGCTATTTCTAAAGACTTACAAAGTAATACTCTGATCCTCGTAAAAGATATATTAAGTGTCATATGTATTCCTTCCTATGTAGAGTGTCACATCAAGCATTAGCTTGACCTCATTTGACCATTTATGCTCTCTTCGCCGCTCTTTTAGTAGCCATGTTACCCTATTTTGTACCTTTAGGAAGTTGTTAAAACTGAAAAGTGGAGTTTCATATTAGCTCACCTTTCGGATCAAGAGCAGCGAAATGCTTTTCCACCTTCACAAACCTCTTGTATTTCTAATAAATAACTTCTTGGAACCATCAATTTAGGGAAATACACTCTTCTTGATAGTATGGAAAATTCTTTTTATTTCCCTCGGGTCATTGTTTGACTAGGTCAAACTAGCTCAACTATGACCGATGGTTCCAGAAAACACATTTCCATTCGCAACACATTTTCTAGTTCTCGGTTCTATCAAATCTAGTGTATTATCTATATAGGAGAGCATGTAGGAAATTTTCCATTGCACATTCTTCTATCGAAGGTCATTTTTGGATGAGGTTTTCTTAGCCCTCAAGCTAGAATTTATTGTTGTTGCAAGTATCCCAAGTACGACCGGTGGTTCCGGAAAACAAGCCACCAATTGTAAACCATTTTCCATTTCTAAATTCTATCAATCCATGTGGATTATTGGTATATAGGTGGACACATAGGAATTCATGTGTCATCAATTTACATATCGAAAGATAGTTTTGAATGCATTTTCTTAGCCTTTGAGTCAAAATTTGGATGTTTCTCAACTAGGATGCAAAACGTTAAGGATGACCGTAAAACCATAACCAAGTTATCAAATAATCATGAAAACCTCTTGACACTTAGAGATAATTGTATGAAACTATATCTTATGGCTTATTGTGTGAAATTTGACATTTAGAAAAATAGTGTTTCTCTCTTTTCCCTATTTCTTTCTCCCTCCTTGGCTAAGAAATGAAGTAAAATAAAATGAATTGAATATATTTTTATAACCCTCTCCTATGAATGGAAATTATTACTATTATGTAAATGGGAAAGTAAAAATGTTAATTATGCTAGATCTAGGTGGATGCCATGCCAATAATTTATCATTGATTTCATGCTCACATGGTTTTGTAGGATGCAAGTGAGATTGCGAAACAATGTGCTTGGGATTCATTTTATATTGTTGGAATTTTATGTATGTTAATGAAAAAAATATCTATATGTTGTTATGTTACAATAAAGACTTATTATTGAAATTTGATAATATAAATGAGATGCTAGATTTAGGGGTGCTTGTGAAATGTGTATTTAACTATAGGTGTTCTTATCATTTAAAATTACTTGTGGTAAAAAAAAGGGGTTAAATATATATTAACTTAAATTGTAGAGGATAATTCAACATTTTTCAAAGTATTGAAAGGTTTATTAGTGAATTTTTGTAATATTTTAGATGCTAGGGTTTAAGGGAAATGTTCATCTAAACATGGGTGTTATCTTGATCCCCAAATTTTGTATTGTAAAAGTTGGATATGTATGTTAAATGAAATCAAATTTAATATCTTATAGTGCATTCTCATTGTGAAATTTATGATGAAATCTCTAGAGTGTTGTGTTATTTAACTAGCAAATATAGAAAATAGACCTAATTATAACAATCAACCTTAGTTTAAAACTTGTGCATATCTACCCTTCTCGCATGATATTTCTTAACATAGAAGAAACAAAACCTTAGAAGGAACTTAAAAATTTACACTTGATAACACCTTCTAGCTTAAGTAACTAAGATCCCAAGTTTGAGTTGGTCGTTATAGCCTATATGCTTAGCGACATTATCGTAAACCTAAAAAATTAGGAACCACATGGTAAAATGTTTTCTTGGGTATGTGGTCTCTCATGGGAATGATAAATGTGTTTGTGTAATAAGGAGAGTGTTATTACCTTTAGGTAGTACTCTATGGGTGACCAAACCCCAACATAATTTAATATCCTCTTGGTCGAGCACACATGTAAAGTGATGAGTGTAGGTGGCGAAGATCGATAACTAAGTTTGGAAGTCACCTCTATGATTTGGGGTCGTAAATGAACTTGATACCCAATTTCTATTATTTTTTGGATTCTATGGTGAAATACTAAGAGTTATTTTTGAAACTTAACCACATTTTGATTTATGATTATTTTTTGAAAATGTAACCATAATATGATGTGCTTGGAGAGAATGGTGAAATGTATATCATTCTTATAAGGCATTTATACCATCTTATGGTGAAAATGAATCCACTTCGTGTAGACTTTAAAGTGAATATTAACCCTTTAAATGAAGAAATTCTCCCTCTTATTGTTCCCCTTGTCCTATTTTGTATTGAATGTATGTTGTGAAATCATGTAATTGTGTTCATTACATGAACCCCTATGGAAATGAATAGTAGTCTCATGAGCATACTAATGTCCCTATTATTAAATGGGTTACACATATTTTTTAAAAGATAATTAAACAAAATTGAATTAAACCATTCTTAGATGAATGAAATGATGAGAGTGGATCTAATGTTTTAGTTACTTACGCATGATAATATTAAGTGTGAATGATTTTAACCACCCTCAAGTGAGAGTGTCACTTGGCAAGAAGTATCAAATGTACCTAGAGTCATAAGATGGTTTATTTTTAGATAAGGGTGTTCAATCATGCTAGTTGTGACCTTAGTAAGGTGTGTAAAACTTATAATTGAATGTATCCTTGTAACACGCATCTAATACTTATTTTCCTAAAAATCATGACGTGGATGAGTGTGAAATCATACTCCTTGGATCTTGATGACTAAAAATTAAGTGAAGTAGTTAGAATATATTGTTAGATAGTATAACCTAAAACCAAATGGAGTAACCTTAATAATCAAATGTTATTGTGAAAACAACATGACCCTAAAATCCTTCAACAAAAAAATAAATGAACTTCACATCCTTTAGATTTATACTTGTTTCATTGTGTAATGGAGGTATGATATAGGATCAACACGCATGCCCTTAGATGTGAATCCTAGGGTAGGACTTAATAGCCTTATGTGTAAATAAATACTCTATTATCGAAAAATGAATTAAACAAGTAATTGAAATAATGTAGATGATCCTTATTAAATGAGACACACTGTAAGTCAAATTTTAAACTATATAAGGGAAATTTATCAAAAAAATGTATGATTCACATATTATGAGTCTTCTAGAACATAAGTTAATGAATTAAACATGATTGAAATAAATATCTAATCCTAAAAATAACATGTTGTTGGAATACCCTAGCTACATGTTTATAGTGTAGTTGAATCCTTATGTTGTTTTTTTGTATGGGAACAAAATTTTCCTCAATGTGCATCACATGTTTTCAAGTTATCTTCATGGTTTAATGTTGTGAAAACATATCATGTGGTGTGTGTTGACCTTGGTGATCTCATGTAGTGTCATGTGGACTACAATGTAAGTCAAAAACATTATTCTAGTATTTGTAGTGTTGTATTTCTATGTGTAATTTGTGGGTATTTTAGTTTATTAAGGTTGATAGCCTGAGATTGTAGAGTGGCTTGCATACTTACATTCGAATTTGCATTGAAGTAGATCTTAGCAAGGGGTTACCGAATAAAATTATCCTCAAAATGGGTGATACCATCTGCTCCCACACTATAGATTTAGAGAATACAAATTTTAGATGTTGAAAATGCAAAATGATGGGCCACCTTCATTCTTCCTTCCCTTAGAAGAAAACTCAAACTTCTCAAGAAAAGGAAATACTTCCAAACGTTTTATTCCACAAAATCTAGCAGAAGTACATGTCTCTGATGATGAAGACTAATCGACTTGGACGAGAAAATATTTACAACCACTTCTCCTTTAGCTTCAACTATAGCTGTTTTTTCTACTATAGGTGTTCCTATAGCTACAGGCCCTCTATATTCAGCCTCTTCTCAAGTTGCTTGGGAAGTTACTAGTTATCTTTCCCTATTTGGAAGGACCTTCTTAAGCATCAAGCAGCCCCATGAATCTGATCACTCTGACTTGGATAAGGAAAGTAGATATCCCCTTGTTGATTCCTCGGCCTTGGAATTAATGGATTAAAACTTGTTTGATATAAAAAGGGAAATAAGGTTAGACATTGATATCCCTCTCTCTCTTCTCATTTTTGTTCTTGCAGTTTGTCTTTTTTCTTCGGTCATGTAGACATCCTAGGATGCATATTCCCTTCTTCCTTTGTCTCTCTTCTACTACTACTTCGATTGTAGTTGTTCTTGGTTTTCTCTCCCCTTATTCTTTACAGCTCGGGTTTCAGCTGTTGGTTAGTTTTGTCTCCTTTGATTTTTCTCTTGGTTTCTTCTCTCCTATTAATTTGGGCTTCTTTGGTCCCTTGCTCCCTTTTCTTTTGGACATCATCTATTATTTGATTTATTGTTATTTCTGGCCTTTGGGGCTCCTTTTTTAAGGATGTGGGTCCTCTCAATACCCTCAACATTTACCTTTTCCAAATTAAGGTATGAATAATCCACACTAAAAAAAAATTTTCATGAAAATGAATTATAATAAATTAATAGTTAAGAATGTAATTGCTAAAAGATTAACTCTTGATAAATAAGACACATCATAAAATAAAATATCTAAAAAAATAAAAAAGAAAATTGGAAAACAATATCATATATGAGTTGACATAATTGAAAATATCTTTTTAATTTGTGATTGAAGTATTAATGTGTGTAATGCCCACTCCTCTTTCAAACTTATTTTACTAAGATTTTGATTACCTTTGATAAGAGACATGGACATTATTATTATATTTTAAATAGAATGTTATTAGATACGACAGACATCATGATTACTATTGTGTTTTGACTTTTACTTTGGATTATATGGATGTATTGTGGACTTTGATGGACATTTAAGGATATGATGATGATCTAGAATTGTTACTTTATTATATATACTGACATTTGGATTTTTGACGTATTGATTATATTCGCTATATTGGACTAACCATGTGATATCCTTGATGTTGTGAATTGCTAACAATATGATGATATCATGGATCGAGTGATATGTTGTTGAGTGTATATAGTAGTTAGGAGTTACAGTAGATATAGGGAATTTCATGGTTATTGTAGAATGTGAATTGGATTATTGATGATTGTAAATTATTGATTAGAGTAGAATTGAAATGTTAATAAATTACAAATAATTGATAGAAATTCCTAATTTTTATGATGATGATATAGCAACATGTATTATGTTATTGGATGATTTGTATGTTTGTTTTATTTATTGATTTATTTGATAAGGCCTTGAGACCAGAGGGGTATTCTTTGATTTGTTGCAGGAAATTATATCACAATAAAAAAGAAGTGGCTAGGAGACTAACAACAGAGGAATATCATATATCTGGAACAAGGTCACCTTTGCAACTTTGCGTAAATATTCCTTGATCTTTTGATTTGAGTTGGATTTTATTGATTTTTATGTTATATAATTAACCCATCCTTCAAAATTCGAAATTTCACTTTGGACCCACTTTTGGAGGCTTGTGGGACAAGCTAAGCTTGTCCCATGCCTGTTAAATTCACCTACCAACTATACCTATGAGGTAAGGGGTAAAACTTAGGCGTCATTATTTGTTTTCAAAGATTAAAGAGCTAATTAATTGTACTTCTTACAAACTCTTTTAATGTTGTCCTTAGAGGTATGGAGTAGTTGTTTGTGTGTTGAAGGAAGTTGTCATATTCTCACCTTACCTATTGATTAGTCTTAGTATTTTTATTGACCAAGTGAGGTGGATTTGAGGAGAAGTGATGTGGCATCCTACATGGATCCACCTCACCATCCTCCCTTCTTTTTCTATTTATTATGGTTAATTTGGAGTTTTGGATGTTACTTGTTCTCACTACACACTTGTATAATTTTTGGGAATTTTCTTGGTCTTCTTGTTTTATATTTTTGGAGCTTCCATATGGGGATTTAGCTTGGATTGGGAGAAGCTTAAATTTGTGATTAAAGATTGTGGATGCTATTATGGAAAGGTAGGGTTTATAACTATTAGTGCATAATCACAGCTCCCCAAATGGCTTGATTATGAGTGGGGAATTCGGTGTGATTGCATAACATGGGACCATCTCTCAAGCTATGGGACTTGTAAAACTTGAGATGGACCTCTGGAGAAAGCTTGTTCTTGCTTCCTAATCTACCTACCACAAGAAACTCTAGTGGAGCAAGAATCTAATCTATACTAATCTAACCATTCCAATCGAATCAGATCTAAGCTACTCCTGTTCAACGTGTCAAGAAGGAAGTGTTGGTCGAAAATCATCGGTGGGTATATCTATGGATAAATAGGCCAACAGTGTGCAGGGAAAAGGCCCTCTTTGAGACAACAAAGTGAAACTAGTTTATTGCTATTCTATAAAGCAGGAATCTATGCAAATCTACACTATTCTAACTTCAGGGGTTTGGGATCTCATCCCAGTAGAGGTAGTTCCGACTATGAATAGAAAGGTAGGAGGGAAGGAACAGAGGAAAGATAGATCTGAAGGAAGAAAAGAAATGAATTCCAAAACACAAAGGTCAGAGGGTTTATGCTTTGGGCTGGTAGTAAACAGAGCCTAGCTTACTTGCATAAACAAACAAAGCAATACTAATGAACATCTGAAGATAAAAATAATGAATCCAATAGAAATAGAAACATAGATCTAACTTAAGAAAGATCTGATGCAAATAACACATATTGAGAACAAATTCTGAACATATATATTAATATCTCTTCTGTTACAAGAAGGCACAAAGTCTTTCTCTCCTCTTTCTCTTTTTCATACAAAATTTTCCACACTTGAAATACCACAAACATTCCAGTATTTATAGAAGGAGAAGGAGGAAGAAGATGAAAGAAAGCCAACCACTATTTACGAAATATCTAAAAATATCTAAAAATTCAAAAGTTGACTTTGGGCAAGTTTTGGATGGCAACATCCCATGATGCAACATGGATGATGTCATCATAAATGCCAACCTACTTTTTAAATATTTTTACAAAAAGATTGAAGCATACACAAGAAGAGAAACTATTTTCATCATCTCTTGGCTTGAATGGAGTGTCTTGCTTCTTCTCGGGAGAGGTGATGTGACACTGAGCTCTATACTCCATAAACTTGTTGATCATCTCCTGCAATTGATTATGATCAGGACCCTTAAAGTGGTCACCAATGACTTTGTAAGTTTCCTTTTCAACCTTGAGCTTGTCAGGTATCCCAGCGTAGTCTTCATTTGCCTCAATCAAGTATCCAATGAAATTGTGGAAAGCCAGAAGTTTATTGATAGATTCTTGGTCAAATTGACCTCTGGAGCCAAATCTTGTGTTGCGATATCCTTGAAGAGCTTCATTGTATCATCTGCCTCTCTCAAAGTGAACGTTCCACTAAACATCCCTGGAGACATCTTCGTGACTGTCTACTCCATGTTATATTTTGCATCTAGGGCTTCATTCTTGATTTTGTCTATTCTTTCTAGGATATACTCCATTTGATCCACCTAGTAATCTAGTGCAATGAGAGATTTGTTGTGTGCCCACTGGTGATCAATGACACCGACCTCTAGTACGTCATCCACTGAAGCAGTTGACCATTGATTGAAAGGTCTCGTGTTGTAACCTGGCGTTGTCCAACTCCTCGAGAGGGACCCTACTACTACTTGTAGCTCTTTATTTTCTTGATCAATGTTTTGATAAAGCACTATGAATTTCTTGATTACCTCCTCACTATCCCTGAGGATTCACTCTACCTAGGAGGACACCACCATACCTTGTTTGCCAATCTTGGCGTATTCATTTATCTTATCCTGACTTAGAACTTCAGGAGGCTTGGCAGTAGTCATAGGAGGTGCATTGCCCATTCTTTACAATGTTTGGAGAAGATGTTTGTTTTGTTCTTTTAGTATTCTCTTCTCTTCCTTTTTCTTCTGAAGCTTCTTGCAGAGGGAGTCTACTGCAGACAAGGCCTCTCCTTGCAAGCTCTCTGATGAAGTTCCCATTGTGACTTGGGTCATTGTAAAGTCTGTAGGAGATAGATATTTCTTCTCTTTGGTGGGATCAGGATATGCAATCTCCATGACCCTCTCTCCCAAAGTGCTTTTTGAGAAGCGAGTTATAGCTTTTACTTTCTTTGACCCCTTCTTTGGAATGATAGAGAAGTCCATGGGTGCTATGGGAAAATTTCTTTTGAGATGACCCAAATGGTTGGAAATCTAGCTTGGACTCATGGGAGAAGGAGTAGAGGGAATGGAAGAAGAAATGGGAGTAAAAGGGGAAGCAACTGAAGAGGCCATAGGGAAGAACGTTGAGACAATTGGTGGTGGCATCGACAAGGAGTCCAACACGCTACTACTTGTAGGGTCCAGGAGTTACTACAGGGGAGAAAAGGACATGGAGGTGGAAGGAAACTGCAAGGGGATGGAGGGAAAATGTTTGAGTGATGGGAGGAGGAGAAGGGAGAGAAGAGGCCACACTGGGTACCTCATTGGTTATAGTTGTGACCACATCTTGAGTGGATGTATCCTTTGAAACCTCTGTAGTTTCTCCTTCTTTGTCTGGAGATACCAGATCGACCGTTTTCTTCTCAGAGGTGGAAGGAGGGATTTCAGGAGCTTCTTCCTATTTACTTGGCCCTTCCTCCTTATCTTTCCTTTGCCCCTTTTTACCCGGGCCGGCCTTGAGGTGCTCTACTTTTGGACGTGTGGTAAAATATACCCCGAGGTAGGTGAGACAATTTTTTTGCACCATTGTTTGGTGCACTTCAACATGTGCTTGACCCTTTCTTGAATGGTCTATGGTGCCTTTGTCCTATCTATATCGGCAAATGGCCAATCATCCCCATCCTTTTCTAGATAAACCTAATCAATCTCTTGATCAGTTTCTTGGAATCCTTTTGGAATGATAGCCACGCCATAATGCTTAATCTCTTCTAGGGCCAGCCTTGAGTTATGCTTTCTCCTGATCTCAATATCATGTGTTAGGTCGATGTAGATGTCCTTGATATTAGGGACATGGATAGGATCAATCTTCTCCCTTGGGAGACAACCCCGAAAATTAAAAGTCGGCCTTGCCGGGAAGTTATGCTTGAGATTTAACAATTCCATCTCGGAAAACATTTCTTGAGCCTTAGTAATAGTGGTGCAGGTGTATCAGCCCACTGTAAGGGGGAATGGAGTTCCACCCTTATTTCTTTTCATGTATTTCTCATGGTATGTAATCAGCTGCCTTGACAGCTCCAAGAGAATCAGTTTGGGACCCGCATACCTTGGTAGCTTGGTCGGTTCACCTTCAAAATTTATGGCCCTGAGATAGGTGAATGTGGGAAACTGAGTGAACAATGCTCCCCACTTCTTTGTGATAGTGATCACACTCGGGCTAGTTCATCCATGTCTCATATTTGGCCTCAATAGGCAGAACACCTCATAGAAGAAGGCGTCGTTGATTTTTAAGAACTGAGGGATACTGTTCTCAAGCCTTAGCTCTAGATAGTATTCATATATTTTAACTGAGGCCATACCCCATTTTGCGCCAAGCCCATGAAATCTCTCGCTAATGCTGCAGCGTATACAACATAAGAGTTCATGTAGAACTTCCCAGTTGTGAGGACCTGTTGGAGCTACTGAGAGATAGCGTCGTTGATGATTTCTCCTCACCAAAGCATTGATCAGGAACATTCTTGCTCATGGTCTCTAAGTACCTGAGCATCCATTTGTGAAAGTAATGGGCATCAAGAATCCTGAATACCCTACTAAGGAAGTTGATTGTATCACTCAGTTCCTCATTGAAAGTCACTGCGGTGGATGGTCTCGGCCATCGGCTCACCGGATTTTTTGTTTTTAAGATATAACTCATTCATCATTTTCATACATTTGTCTTCATTTTCATCACATGCCTTCTTGTAAATCTTTTAGGCTTATGGCAACGTACCAGGTTGTGGTGAGGGATTCCAAGAGTTATTTCAAAGTGTCGAGCAGTTAGGTCGATGACCACCTTTCCTTCTTTATCCTCGACACATCTTGTGTCCTTGTTGTAGCACCGCTACCAACATGATGAACTCATTATTAATAGCACTCACTAACAGCCCCAGTGCAAAGTGCAATCCACTGCCTACAAGTTTGTTCATCTAGGGGCCACTAGTAACCTGGTTGGTTCTGCACAAAAGTCCTCCATATCGATGTGCCTAAGCTCAGAGTCTCTGATATTGAGCTCACTCTCTACATATGAGTCAGGCATCCTGACTTTCTAATATTTATATTTCATTTCTTGTTCTGTCAACTTTGCTTTGCCTTTAGAATTTGTTGTCTTCTTACTTGACGAAGACATGTGTGAGTTCAAAGATAGTTGTCGTTGCTCTGCAAGAAAGATCAAGGAAGTCCAGAGGAGAAGAGCCATGTCAGTCATCATTTCATTCATAATGAAAGCTTGTAGAAAGAAGAATAAGAAATTATAAGGCTTAGGGCATGAGGCGTAAGTTCATGGCATGCATGGGGGCTTAAAAGGTTGGGTGCACTTTTGGGGATGTTAACATGCAAAAAGGTGCACCAATGTTGAGAGGGGAAAAGTTCGCCAAGGATTATAAAGGGCGCATGTTTTGTGAGTGTTGCATGAAATATTTTAGTGACAAAGAGAAAGGCGCGGGGCACGATTTTACAACACACAACATGTAGTGTCGGTGTCAAGGAATATGTACCAGTGCCTTTGGAAATTTACGTTAACTAGGTCTTGAAAGGGTAATGTTGCACGGGTTCAAGGTGCGCCAAAGGATTTTTCTTGTGCAACATGGGGTTTGGGTTACGCAACATACAATGTTGATGTTGCCCAGGGAGCGCCTGCGCCTTTGGAAAAGTTTTCTAAGTATGCTATGGTCTTGGCATAGAAAGAGATGATGTTGCATGAGGGGACAGCATGCCATGGCGTGACTGTGGAGACTACAACATGTAAAAATAGTGTGCCATAAGTTTTCAACAGTCGGGTGATTTTTACCTCTTTTTTCCTATTCATATGATTTCTCTCTCTTTTTGATTTTGCAAAATGACAAAGAGAGGGTTTGTGGAATTGTGGCATTAAGTAGATATAAACGGTGGCTTACTATTGAGGCAGAGCCTTCTCAGATTTGTAGATCTGGAAAGAGTGATAAGGTGGTTTCTAGACACTTATGGAGAGGTAGATTATTCATTTTTAGATTTAACCTTTTATATTAATCCTAAAACCTAACAACAACTAGGAAACAAAACCATAAACAATAACAAGAGTGATAAAATCCACTTACCCGGTTTAATAAAGGATGAAGGATGACTTTGGGATCCACAAACTTGAAAAGCAAAACATGGGGATGACAGGGACAGCTGACAGGCGCAGAGGAATATTTTTCACAATTTTCAAATCGTGAAAATGACAGGTGTTTAAGCACATATATATAGAAAACCTAGCATTTATTGTGCCACCAAATTTTCTTTGGCGCACCTTTTTGGGTGTCGACATGACTTAAAATGTGCCTTGGCACAGATGGGGAGGTTGTCGACATCACATTTCTTGCACCCATGGTGTACTTAAGAAAGTGTCAACATGAAATTTCCAGTGCTAAGTTATAAAGGGGCATGTTTTAGATGTCGACATGACACTTCCCGCACCTTAGGGGCACAACTTATAATATGTTGGCATACCTTTTTCTATGCCAAAGGGATTTTAAAGGGTGTGACTTTTGTGATGTCGACACAACATTTCTTGCGCCTAGTTTAAAAAGGCTGAAAATGGCTAAGATCTTAAAACTTGATTTCTGGAATGGAATTTTTAGGCCATTTTGAACGTTGACAGACCTTTTTAGGGGACCAAAATGAAATTTTGGTATGGTTACCTACAAAATTTCCCTTGTCAATTTTGCAGGATAACAGTTGGCTCTTTCTAGGGACTATCCTTAAGTGAAACTTAAGGGTAGAGAATCCCAAATTTTCATGCACCTATCCAATGGGTTACAAGGAGTCAAAAACAAGGGAAACCAGAGGACAAAAGGAAACACACAAAAATAGAAAACAAACACACGATGACAAAAGAAAACACACAACCAAAGAAAACTATACAAAGAAGAGAGCAAGCTCTACTTCTTGAAGATTTTGAGGTGTTGGCCGCTATAGGGAAGCGGGAGCTTAGTTCCATCCAGATAAGAGAGATAGAAAATATTCTCTCCATTGAGCTGATTGATCTTGTATGGCCCTCTCCAAAGAGAGTCAAACTTCCCGTGCATGCCCTTAGGTTCTCTTCGCTTGTCCCATAAAAGAACAAGATCTCCTACCTGGAAGTCTCTCTTGCTTAGCCTTCTTGTTGAACAACCTCTTCACTTGATTCTAATGTTCGGTGATCTTATCGACCACCTTCACTCATTTTTCTTCAAGTTCTATTAGGTACATAATCCTCTTTTTGAGAGAATTCTAAAAGTTCCATCTTCAATCGCTCGAGATAAGATCAGAGAAGGGAGTTCAATAGAGATAGGGATTTCAGCATCAATCCCATACAACACCTGGAAGGGTGACATTCCGAGAGATCTCTTTGGAGTAATCCGGTCTACCCACAAAGCATCATACAATGACTTGTGCCAGGACCTCTGGTTCTCATCAACTAGCTTCTGAATAATAGTCACCAGGTTTTTATTGCTAGATTCTACCTGACCATTTCCTTGAGGGTAGTAATCAGAAGCATGGGCTAAGGTTATTCCATATCCATAACAAAAACCAATTACTTCTCGTGAAGAGAAGTTGGAAGCATTATCAACAATGATCTTGTGTGGAATGCCAAATCTTACAATGATATTTTCCTTGATGAAGTTGCAAACAACTTCAGAAGTGGCATGCTTAACAGGTATGGCCTCCACCCATTTGGTGAAGTAATCTGTTGTTGTTAGGACATAACTATGTCCTGCACTCAATTGAGGATTGAGTGCTCCAATGAAGTCGATTCCCCATTGCCTGAATGGTTCATCAATAATGATGGGCCTGAGGGGAAATGCAACCAACTTTGGTTTGCCAACAAACTGTTGACAAAGTTCACATTTTTCTACCTAGGTGGCTACATCCTGAAATAGCATTGGCCAGTAGTACCTGGCCCGAATGATCTTATGTGTCATTACCAACAAGGAGAAGTGACCACCATAGGCTGAGTCATGAAAACACTCTAATAACCTTATCTCATGTGCCACTTGTCGACACATCTTAGGAAAATGTTGTTTATTCCACGTTTATAAAACCCATCATCCCATATGACATATTTCACGGCTTAGAGATTTACTATCCACTTTTCTTTCATGGTCAGGTGAGTTGGGCAATTCGCCATAGGTGAGAAAGAATGTGATGTCTGAATACTATTCATCATTGGATCGTGACAAATAGAACCATGGGAAAGGAATCCACTCTCTCAAGCTCACCTTTCTCTTTACCAACATGATCGGCTTCACCTTCAAGTGCCTCTGAATCTTTGTTTTCAGCCATTAGCTGACATAGGCCCTTTCCTCTTACCAATTTAGTTGGTTTGATCTCCAAATCATATTCCTGACCTTTGCGATCCAATTTCTTCATATGCTCCCCAACTCCTGTTGAGTCGGGATAGACTTAATGGTCGTATCTGGGACCAACACTACTGTATGAGAGTTCAAAATGTAGTAGTAGAAAATTTTTGACCACTTTTACCATGGCAAAGGCATGCTTTTCCAACTATGACATCTTCAGTTCATGTAGCTTAAGAGGAGAACTCATGAAAGTAATTGGGGATTCAATATCCTCGAGTTCTTTTGCATTAAGATGGCCGATACAGTATGCGTAGAGGCATAACTATACATGATGAAGTCTTTTCTGAAGTTCGGGCACACTAAAAGGGAGCATGAGTGACAGAGGCTTTTATATCTTTAAATGATTTTATGCCTTCCTCACTCCATCGAAAAGTTTGAGACCCTTTCATCATATTAGAAATATGACGAGTCTTCTCAAAAAATCGGGATGAAGCATCTAAGGAAATTTACCTTTCAAGAAAGAGTGAATGCCAGTTTTGCTTGTGGGAAAGGTAAGGCTCTGAATAGCCTTGACTCTTTCAATGTCTATCTTGGTTCCTTCTCTACTAATGACATGTCCTAGCAGCTTCCTTGGTAACCCCAAAAACTGATTTCTTGGGATTTAGTGAAATCCCGTGTTCTCGGCATCTGATCAGTACTTGCTCCAAATGATCACAATGATCACTTCATTTTTTGGAGAACACGGTCAGGTCATCTAGGTAAACTATGATGACCTTTCCCATCATACCCTTGAATGCAAAATCCATCACTCGTTGGAAGGTGGCAACGGTGTTGATTAAACCGAATGGAATTCTTTGTAAGTGAAGGTACCCCAAGGAGTGGTGAAT
This sequence comes from Taxus wallichiana var. yunnanensis, assembly GCA_018340775.1. NCBI lineage: Eukaryota > Viridiplantae > Streptophyta > Pinopsida > Cupressales > Taxaceae > Taxus > Taxus wallichiana. Next base: position 776,866,419 of record CM031240.1, read on the forward strand.
GTTGTTTTGAATTGGTCTTCAGGCGTAACTTGAATTTGATTATAGCCCAAAAAACCATCAAGCATGGACAACATTTCTGATCCGGTGACTACCTGAAGTACTTGATCCATTATTGGCAGTGGGTAGTTATCCTTTAGAGATGACTGGTTCAAGTTACGAAAATCTACGCATATGCATATTTCACCATTCTTCTTCCTCATAGGTACAATATTTGCAACCTAGGTACTGTGGTGAATGGGAAAAATTATTCGCATCCAGCATTTTCTGAATTTCAGCCTGGATAGTACACTGAGATCTTGGGGTTGTAGTGCCTTTGTTTCTGGTGAAAAGGCTTGACGTCATCTTTGAGTGGGATGTCATGTTGAATGTCCTTTGATTTGAATGACTTTAGGTCAGCATAAGACCATGCTAACACATCCATGTATTTCTTCAGCAACTTAACAAAATTTCACTTCTCTTCGGTGCACAACACTTCCCGATGTTCACGAATGAGGATGTTCTACAGTACCCAGATTGATAGATTCAGTTTCTAGAGAAGAGTGAGGATCATCCTGTCTCTTTCTTTACAAAACGGTCGTGATTATCGAATAGTCATTCCAAGGAAACCAAACCTTTCGGAATCTTGTTTCCTTTGAGTTGCATTACTGAATCTTTGTTAGATTCGTGTGCTTGATCGGTGAGAGACTCACGGCATGTAGAAGTTGATCCCTCGAAATGAAGCTCTCTGAAATTGTCAGCTTTCTCCAGGAAAGTGATAAGCTGATTGTTGTCATTGAATACTTGCCAGTGTTGTGAATTATCTGGCATGCTTGGGTGGAAAACCACTTCAATGGTGTATGTATCTATTTTCATGTCATTTTGGCATTTGATTCAAAGTTTTGAAGACCTTTTGAACAGACCCATCTTGCACACCACGACCCATATTAAGATATCTTAATAAGTTGGAACTAAAAGGAGTGGGAAGAGTCAATTCTAGTCTTAAAGGTGATCTTGGAGATAAATTTGGTTGAAGTATGGTAGTCAACACATACACGGAGGTTATTGACAACTCCATTGGTTGTCTCGGGCATGACTTAACAATCTAAATGTAATTTGCAAATTTTCATGATGGCGGTAGAGGATTAACTCTTTTTACTCCTCATCAATTTCCTTACCATTTAAACCCCACCTGACCTGTGAATTTATGCATAGATGTTTGATAGAATAATATAAATTACTGACCTTATGAAAATCCAACTCAACAGAATAGTTTTTATAAATTATTTTAACCCCGTATTCTTATGTGCTATTCAAGGGTACCAAAAAACACAACCACACAACCACCACAGGTTCAATTGGTGTGTTGATGATAAGTTTTGAGTCCCCTCAAGATAGCCAACAACATATTCTAGGTGGAATGCTATAAGCAACACTTATGTCATTGAAGTATTTACATCCCTTTTCAACTAAACATGCCATCTTGCATTTTAACTAAAACAAAAATGAAGCTTACATGGTTAGGCGTGTTCCATTAGACCACCTCTCTCTCGATGTGTTTCACCCAACAAATGACTTTCCTTATGTAAGCTTCCCCATTATGCATACATTACTACCAGGAACTTGCAACCAAACATCTGAAAAATCCTCATGTCGGTGTAGGCTAGGAAGAAGTTGGAAAAGGGTTGGAGGCTATACACTGTGAATGCATTTGCTTGAAATTTTCTATGGTTTTTCAAAAACCCATTTCATGTATATCTTACAGTCATTGCATATCAAAGGCCACATTGCTTTCAGGTATTCAGTCAAGTAGTTCACATGCCTAGCATATGCTTCCACATTTTGCATGCATGTCTACCAATCCCTTCCAGACTACAACATATGATAAAACCTCAACTTTGGCGCACAGGTGGGGAGGATGCTAGCAATAAAAAAATTTCCATTATGCTTTGAAGGATGTCAAAAAACATGTTCCAGCATTGGTAATGGTAGAAGCTGGGGAAACACAGGAAAATGGCACACAATGGAGACTGAAAGAGACAAATCTTGTAGAGACATAAACGGGATAGTAGGAAGAGAACTTTAAATATCATTATCATATCCACTATATACTCCATTCACCATGCAACATTATATGAATTTAATATTTTTTTTGCATCCATATCGTAATGTGAGGAGATATTCAAGTTTTACTTTATCAGCATGTGTAGTACTAATTAAACCCATCATGGTACTCATTGGAGGGTGACTACAGTTGGAAGAGCATTTGCATAGTTCCCTTTACATTCTCAATTCACTAAAATCACCGCTTACAGCTAGATTTACACTGTTAACCTGGGTTTTTCCTTTATTCACACCTTGGATCCCAAACAAAAAAAATGGTGTTTGAATTATTATGAAGGGAAAACAATAGGTCCAAACGTCCCTTTTCGGGTGGTCCATGCCCTACTAGACCTTGTACCTCCTGACACTACCTTCCCCATAATCTCCTCCACTCCTGTCACACCCAACCGCCCTCCACACGCATCCCATCTCCTTAATTTTTTTAAAATTAGTTTTATATATTTATATTTTGTGTCTTAAAGTTAGGCACTACACATTCCCGTTGTGAAATTTATCATGGAATCTCTAGAGTGTTGTGTTATTTAAATAGCAAATATAGAAATAAAACCTAAATATAACAATTATCATTAGTTTAAAACTTGAGCATATCTACCCTTCTCGCATTATCCTTCTTCACACATAAGAATCTAAAAATTCAGAAATAACTTAATTCTATACACTAGATAACACCTTTTAGCTCTAGTAACTAAGAGCCAAAGTTTGAGTTGGTCATTTTAGCCTTTATCCTTAGTTTCATTGTTGTGAAATAAACAATTAGGAACCAAATGGTAAAACTTGGTCTTCGATGATGTGGTCCCCTCGTGGGAATGATAGTTGTGTGTGTGTAGCAAGGAGTGTGTGATTACCATTAGGTAGTACTCTATGAGTAACCAAACCCCAAACATAATGTAAGATCCTCTTAGCAGGCACGCATTTAAAGTGAAGAGTGAAGGTGGAGAAGATCACTAACTAACCTTGGAAGTCACCTGTAAGAGTTGAGGTCATAATCAACTTGATCACCAATTTTTATTATTGTTCGGCTTCTATGGTGCAATACTAAGAGTTAATGTGAAACTTAACCACATTTTAATTTATGATTAGTTGTGAACAAGTAACCATAAGATGATGTGTTTGGAGAAATGTGAATTATATGTCATTCTTATAATGCATTCATATCATCTTGTGGTGGGAACAAAATCCACTTCATGTGAAGTTTAATGTTAATCTTAACCTTTTAAATGTAGAACTACCTCCTTTTATTATCCACCTTATCCTGTTTTGTATTTAATGTATGGTGTGAAATCATGTAATCATGTTCTTGACACAAACCCTTAGGGAAAGGACTAGTAGTCTCATGAGCATACCAATGGCCCTATTAATACATGGGTAACACAATTTTTTAAAAAAGGTAATTAAATCAAATTGAATGAAACGATTTTAAGATAAATGAAAATGATGTGGGTGGATGTGATGTTTTATTTACTTACGCATGAGAATACTTAGTGTGAATCCCTTTAAACCCCTGTCAAAGTAGAGTGTCGATTGAAAAGAAGAGTCGAATGTACCTAGAGCGCCATGATGATTTTTGGAGATAAGGATGTTCAATTACCCTAGTTGTGACCTTAGTAAGGTGTGTAAAACTTATATTTTAATGTCTTCCCATAACACACATCTAAGACTTAATTTCTAAGGAATCTAGACTTGGATGAGTGTGAAAACATACTTCTTTGATCTTGATGAATAAACAATTGAGTCAAGTAGTTAGAATATATGGTTAGATATTATTACCTAAAACCAAATGGAGTAACCTTAAAAATCAAATGTTATGGTGAAAATAACACGACCTTAAAATCCTTAAAGAAAAAAGTAAATGAGCTTCACATCCTTTGGATTTACACTTGTTTCCGTTGTGTAATGGAGGTATGATATAAGATCAAGACGCATGCCCTTAGATGTGAATCCTAGGGGTAAGACCTAATAGCCTTGTGTGTAAATAAATATCCTATTATTGAACAAACAAATTAAACAAGTAATTGAAATAATATAGATGATATTTATTTAATGAGACACACCGTAAGTCAAATGTTAAACTGTATAAAGGAAATATAGAAAAAAATGAAAATAAATATATGATTCACATATTATGAGCCTTCTAGAACATAAGTTAATTAATGAAACATGATTTTAATAAATATGTAAACCTAAACATAACGTGTGTGGGAATACTCTAACTACAAGTTTATATTTTAGTTAAATCATTATGTCGTGTCTTGTTGTATGGGAACAAAAGTGGCCTTGATTTGGTTCACGTGTTTTTGTGTTATCTATGTGGGTTAATGTTTTTGCAAACATATCATGTGTTGTGTGTTTCCCTAGGTGAACTCCAGGAATTTCATGTGTAGTGCAGTGTAAGTCAAAAAAAAAATTATTCCGATATTTTTAGTGTTGTATTTGTGTGTGTAATTTGTGGGTGTTACAAATTATATATTATTTTCTTACAGAAGGGATATGAAGGAAAACTTTATCAATAATGATTTTAATATTATTCATGTTGTTATATTAGGCACAAACCTAATTTATCAATATTATTGTCAAATATAAAATGATAAATAACAAGTATATAGTACTATATAAATCAGAATCCCAAAAGCAACATTACTACTCTAAACCCCATCTATTTATGCAGATTTTGTAGCCTATTGTTTGAAGCCCGTAACTTATGATATAGGAGCCAAAAATTAATCCATTTATTAAATTGAAAGCTCTCAAAAATTCTATTCCATGTTAATCTATGATAGTTATGCATGGCTCGTCTCTCAATATTTGGGGCCGAAAATGTCCATCTAGGGCTCGAAAGTTTGGATTGAAGTTTATTTTATGTTTTTTATAAAATTTAAAAATATAATATCTTTGTAACTTAGACTAAAATTAAGTTGAAACCAAAGAAATAAATTCGTCTATAGAAATTTTTAATGTCCACAATTTTATAGGATCTAAAAAAATTAATACGTTATTAATGAACAATTACGAATAGTATTTTTCCCTAAACATAATATGTGTAGTCAATTTTTGATATCTATAAAGTTTAATTATTATTCTATTTAAATTCAAATGAGAGGAAACTAAAATAATTTAAACAATAGGTAATAGGTAATAAGGTGAATTATATGGATTTTATTTAATAATTCTTCTTGACTGTTGTAATTTCTTTGTTTCTTAGTCAATCTCATAAATTTATATCATAGTGTAGGTGTATGATAAAATAGTATGGGTCAATAGGTTTATGCACATATGCATTTAGCTCTACAATGATTGTAGACATAAGGAGAGGAGCTATTCAAACTTATTATGTAGCGAAGGACAAGGTGTGGAGGAGATGATAAAGAAGAATATTTGGATGAAGAATATTGTGGGGAAGATCAACGACAACAAAAATGAGGTAAATCTACAACACAATTGTTATAAATCCTAATTATTTGATGTTTAGGATATAAGAAATTTAAGGAGGATTACGGAAAATATTCCAAGGAATAAGAGGAGAAGGTCACACAAGTTCTTCACATAAAACAATCAACACAAGGAAAGGTAATTTCAAGAAATATTTGGTACAATGACAACATCTATATCAAGATGAAAATGAATGGATTCCAGAAGGGGAGTTGAATGCAAGATAAAATAATTCAATCATAGGAATTGGCAATCCATCTAAGTTATTTTCAAACAACGTAGATTAATATAGATTTTATGGTCTTTCTTGCCGAGGCCATTACATTTTTATGCAACCCAAAACAGATCCATATTTTTTATGGTATGCTCTATGAAATTTATACCCCATCTTTAGTCATCCTAGCTACTTATGGCTTGTCTTGAAACTTTTCAAAGGCGGAAACCATCTAAAGCTCTAAAAAGGGTTTGAGTTTTTATTTAAATTTCAAAATTCCTATCTTTATAATGGTGGGACAATTTGACTTGGAATTACTAACAAAATTATTTTATGCATGTGGTTAATGTATTAATGTTCATAGGATCTTGAAAAATAAATTTCAAACTTATTAAATTAACTATAATTATGAAAAATAAGTATTTGTAAAGATAGTAAGTCTAGTAAACTTTTACTTAGAAGTCAAGTTTAATTAAGAGTTGTTTAGAATTAAAATAAGAGGAAATTGAATGCAATTGAAATAAAAAAATAATTACTAAAGTTTTATTTAAGAATTTTGATTTTCCTATTATAATTTGATTGTTGTTTGTTTAACTATACCATGTACTAATTATCTTCCCATATTGCGTTATTTATGGATGTTGGAAAGATAAAGTGATGCACTAATGAGTAGAAATGATTATGAAATCCTATCTTGAATAAATAAATTAGTTTTGAATCATGCATATTAAAGTATTTCTCTCAAAGTGTCTTAAATTTGTAATAAATATTAATTTACATTATGTATATATATGTGTGTGAGAGAGAATAAATAAATGAAAAGGAATAGAAATAACACATGACTTATTTGTTAAATATAAACAACATATTAATAAAATAAAAATTGAAATCTTTTTCTATAATATACAACTTTTATGCATTTTCTAATATCAATTCTATTTGAAATTGTTAACAATGTTAAAAAAAAATTATCTTTTTTATGGTATAGTCTAATAACTTATTGGTAAAGTCCTTAAAATAGTATACATTACCCTATTTTAATTAACAATAAAAAAATGTGTGTAAATGAAAATGGGTGTTATAACCATTTAAGAGCATAAAATGTTCCTATCAATCCCATTATTACAATTCGATGTCCTTTATTTAAATATCATCATTGATGATTATCAATAATATTAACTACTATATCAATATTGATCGTCATTTTGGTTGACATCACTAACAAACTTCATTGCTCACTTATCATGTATTTCATTCTACCTTCCATATTCGGTTCTACAAAATAATGAGAATGAGTAAAATGGGAACGAGGAGATATTGGCGATGAAATTTTAGTAGTTTCTATTTATAAGCAAACCACTGTGATGTTCTTATATGATTGAAATGAACAACATTTACTTGGCTTATTGATAATATTTGAGGTTCTACTTGTTTATTTATTTATTAGATTGTGATATTTTCACTACAAGAATCTAGGTTTTTAAACAAATTTTCAGCAATATTCTTACGGTTATAAGCCATTTTAAAAATTTTAAATGTGGTATTGGTATTGTAGCTTATCCTAATTTTAATAATTTTATATTTTGTTAAATCATGAAAATCCAACAATTTATTAAATTTATAGTTCCACTAAATTTTTTTGTATAGTATATTGTCTTTAATTTTTATGTTTGTAAATTTTTATGATTTTTTTCTATCAATTTTCCACAATTTTTAAAAATTGTAATTTTTCTAGATATTTCATGTTTCTAAGCATACCACAATTTATAATTTTGTATTCTTATTTAAAGAAATATATGTGACAATTTCAACTTTTTTTCAATAATTAAGGATTTCCACAACAAATTTGTAGGTGGAAGTTATTATTTGATTGCCACAATAATGATTAGTGAAATATCTTTTTAAAAATATAGTAATGTTACACTTAGACTTCTTCGATTGGAAGTTTTATTTTCCACAAAATAATTGATCTTACAATTATTCATATAATATGATATATTCATATAATTAAGCCGAGAGCCATATACATAATGAGATTGTTGCCCGTGAAATTTCTATTTTGTGTCATGAAATAAATAAAAATACGAAAAGAAAACTTCCTCGCATGCATCTTACATTTGTAATTGTCTTCCTCGAGTGGTGGCATATTCCATTCTTAATTCAACATGCAATATTAATAACGGAAGGGCACACCTTTTTGATGGCCTCCTGTGCGTTTATGGCATGTTCCTATCATGTTGTGCATTTTTTATGTATGCCAATGTGAGAGAATGCAAAAATCCTCCTTCTTTGAACTTTATATTCATAACAAACCAAGGAGCACAAGTTCGTATTCTTTTGGACTTTCTGTCCAAGCGACAAGAACATTAATGTGGTCGGGGCAAGATTGGATTTTGCAAGGCATTTAGACATTTTTAGTCATTTTAGATGTCAAAATACAGCCACTTTTAAAATATGACCGTCATGATTGACATGCAAAAATATAATTTAAACGTCAAAATGACATGTATATTACAAATTTAACCATAATATATATATATATAAAGAAAGTTAATAAATTAAATATTAATTTTTTTGAGATTCATGAAAAATACAATATAAATAAAAATAGAAATTTTCAGATATAAAGAAAATAAAAATAATAAAATCTTAATATCTTATTAATGATTATGAAATAGAAACATCTATTAATTTTGATTTTCAATTAGTTTTGTTTGATTTCCTTTTTTAGTTTTATTTGATTTTTTGTTTAGCTTTTGATTGATTTTCGATTTGTAATTGTTTTTTTTATTGTTATTTGTTTGATTTTTAAAAATAAAGATTGAAACTGCAATTATTGCAATAAATGTGAAATTTTAGAACTTGCACTCATTTTTTAAATATTTATTTCAATATAATATTTAGAAAGTCATATAAGTTTATTGTTTCAATCTTGTGGATGTAAAATTTTACTCAATTATTGTATTTTATAATAGTTATTATAAAAAAATTTTGACGTGCATATTATATTTTGAACGGCAACCGATTACGACCCATAAATTCATCTGACAACGAACAACACTGGTAAAAGACAGGATAACTTTTTTTGACTTGCTTGACACATAACACGACGCAACATGTCGTCACTTCAAGGATGGCCATAAAGGCAGCACGGAGACGTTCACACCTATCAAGGACAATACATTTTTATTTTTTTCTTCTTTTTGACAAGACAACATGGAAGTCCAACCACATGACACACTTACATTTAGGGCATCCCATGAGGAAATTCTTGTTAAATTTTCTTGTTTACTAAAATGTCTCTTAATTCTTAACTTACGTTCTTATAAAATTTCATGTAATGATTCACACAATTCTTTTCACAAGGGAGAACTTCTTTCTTTTCAACTATTGACTAAATAGCTTAAGGCCAAGCTTTCTAAACTAGGATCATCAATTTTATGTCCAAATCTTTTTATTCATTTGATTTTAGAACATTTTCCATTTCTTACAAGGTTAATTAAACTTACTCAAGCCACTAACACATGTTCCACACCTCTATTGCACAGGTGAAGGCATAAGCTCCGATTGAGTGGAAAGTACCGCTTAGGGTTCATAACAATAACCTTCTTGTTTAAGGATCAAATTTTGACCTTGCTTAAGAAATATCACCATGAATCAAGGCAAGGGTTAACAGAACAGGACAACAAAATTTAGCTTCAGGGTCACATTGTTTACTATCCGTCTTTTATTGAGGTTAAGAGTTTATCAAGATTGGTTAAATGTTCCATCTAGACTTTACTTAATTAATTTTGACAAAGGAAAACATTTCAAATGATAGAGAGAGATTTAAGGTTTTATTAATCAATTTCCCTCCTACTTATTAAATCCTATCATCTTCTAAAATCTAACCATTGATTTCACCATGAGATCATTTAAGATTTCACCATAAAAGGATAATGTTTATTAGTTTGGCTCGGGAAAAAAAAAAAAGTAATCATATTTCGTTACAAAAGATAGTTTCCTCTTGATTGTTCCAGGTCTCAAAGGTTATCAAGTAGATCACATCTACATTAATATGTTCATATACATAAATTTTCATTTAAATTTTATAAGGACTATCCAGTCCACTTTATAGTGCTTACAAACTCATTTCTACTATGCCTTAGAAGGATTTACAAGTCAACATTTTAACTCAAGAGCAAATTTTAATGAATTCTGACAACAATACTCTCTGATACATCCCACTAAGGCACTTGACCCTCCTTCTAAAATGTCCAAAGGCCCTTTCCAAATTTTTATAACATAATACGCATTGACATCTGAAAAGGAACATCATAACCAAGATTGATGCGATAATCTACAAGTTCTTCCATCATCTAACCACATAAGCCATCTGCAACAATTAATAACTTTGAGTGGTTCGCGATGAACCGGCAAGATAAGACTATACATAGCAACAATAAGCTATGAGCTAACAATACCATGAAAGGAAACATTCTATTTCAAGAAATGGATCAAAGTTCTAACCTCTAACAACCTTTTGAAACAAGATATAATTTTCACCATACCAACTAAGAAGAGAGCCCTATGTTTTAATTATGAAAAATATCTCAGAAAACCAAAAAAGGTTGACAACCAAAATATGAAATACTATGGAATTTATAATATTAGAAAAAGAGTTGAGAGTATTAGGATTTCAATCATGTACTCCGGTAGAATACGTGATCGAAATCTAATATGCCACCCATCAATCAACATTCTCTAGGTGAAGTCAAAAGATGAAAACCGAGTCACGATCTTAGTCACCAAAACAAACAATAGTTCAATAAATCATTCTAGAAGGCCATAGGCCTAATAGGATAAAGTAAACAATGAGGGTAAGAAGAGAGTTCCATCATCTAAACAAAGGGTTAAATGGCTGAAAATATTATATTCAAACTCAAACCATTACTTCCTTATCTAACAAGTGACTTCATAGCTAATAAGGATGAGTGGAAAGGATGAAAAAGAAAATCAATGTCTAGAATAGGCATTTGCTAAAGAACCTACCCAAAAGACATAACCAAGACCGGAATAGAGACAAGCCCCATGACTAACCAAGTCCATTAAGCAAGCTAGAATTCTAAACACATCCATTCAATTTTCATAACACTATAAGGCCATAATATTATCAAATTTTACTCTTAAGGAGAGTAGGGTCAAATGGGGATTCTATCAATAATCATGCCCTTTTAAAACAATAATAATAGTCTAAGCTTCCATCCCATTCAGGACCTAACAACATAATCGAAAACACAGAGGTCTAAACCCCAAAAAAAAAAATATATAATTGACCCCAAAGTTCTCAGTTCGGGTTTATACAAAAGTGCCAATTTCTAAACCGATAGAATCAAACTTGCACTTCAACTCGGCTTAGCCCACCAAAACAACGAAATGATACACATATACCCGATTAAGGGTGATTAAAACATTAAGGCTCAACTGAGTGAAAGTCGGCCTACCAAATACAATAAATATGAAGCCATCAACCCGGAGGGTTTTAAAATATTTAAAGAAAGATCAAAGATATGCCTTCTATCAACCCAAGACATATTTTCGGTCCAAAACTTCCTTCTTAACAAGCATATATATTGAACTTCTAATTTCCAAATACCCTAATAATTTGCACAATACACGAAGTGCATAATCAAGCTTATCATAAAATAGACCCAAATCGTAAAAAAAAAATAGAAGTGTATCATTCCATTAATATGGACTAATTCACCCACTTTTTTAAAAAAATGGATAACTCAATCGAGAATCGATCAAGGGTTTTCCATATAACAATAATAATAAGACCATAAGTTACAGAATATTCCGCCTATTAATAATCATTAAAAAAAAACATAAAAATTTATTTGTATATTTTCCTCTAGGAAGTAACATAAAAGGAATCCAATGCTAGTCAAAGCTACTGACTTTCCGAGGTGATTACATACCCGATTCACAAAATGAATAAATGACATTTTGCGAGAAGGAAGTAACTTTAAAATTATATATATATATATATATATTCATATATTCAATCGAGGCATACATCGAGAACCTTTGTTTTTATATATATATATATATAAAAGGGTTTGAACACTTCCACAAGAACAACCAACGAGAGGTAAATCCGAGAATGTAACAAAGCCCATGTTAACCATATACTTTGAACACAAATCCACAAAATCACAAATTTAAACCAATTTCTAGAAAAGAAAAAGTTTCATTTCAAGAGGTTTATTAGATACTAGCATATTATGTATATGGTTAGTCTATCTTGCCTATTTTAACGCATCCACCAGTCGTGTACATCCAGTGAGGACTACTGTATAGCCATATGCCCCCTTTTTCCTCTGCTTCACTAGTCTTTTCTTGCAATATACCACACCAGGATTCCCTTTTTGAAGGCACGGCGAGAAGAATGCAACAGGTGGCTATCCAAACACTATGAACTGCGCCGATTCCAGAGCTTTAACACCATTCAAAAACCCCCAATAGAAGCAAACACGCTGATCATTCTTAGCATCTCAACAACACAACCCACTACACTAAACAGATCCACCTCTATGAGGTTCTCTTCAATGGGTTACATCATACAACAAGTAAGATCTCAATAGAGAATATTTGTAAATAAATTTCATCGAGTCTGCTGTAACACCCTCAACATCCACAAAGTTGATTTTGATAATATATCTTGAAGTAGAACCGAAGCGAGAGGATGCATTCGATCTGAACGAGAAAATAAAATAGTTGGACAACCTGCTTGTTGGAGCGCTCAAAAGGCTTCTACTATGTTGCAACATGCCTTTACGGCTAAATATCTTGCAGGGCGATTCTTGTGGATCCCCAACAAGAACACACCTTACAACACCCAAAGAAAGTGGAGGTAACACGCCTACTTCCCTAGCTTGAAGCTTCATCTATAACCACCATATCAAACCCATGGGCTAGGCGCTGGAATAACTTCCGGTCAGAACTAGAAACAGTAGTGAATGCAATCTCAGCCTCACTTGCAAAACTTGCCTCAAGATTTGATCGAGCTTCTTCCATGTTAAATTCACCACCTGGACGGAAGTGACTTTCCAAAATGAAAAGGCAAGACAACTCAACTAAAACTTTATCTCATTCTTCTACTACAACTGCAAGATTTTGCAACAACTGATCACGACTGTGGTCGCGTGCAACCAGAACATCAGGATCAACACCAACGGTTCCTTGGGATCACCCTGCGGCAGCTGTCGCACTTAACTCTCTCTGGAGGCCACTGATTTTCTGAGATAAGTTTACTTCTCTACCCTGTAGCTGCTGCATATAGCCAAATACTTCCTCACGGCACTTTCCTAGGAAAAGTTCAGTTCTACGCTCCACTGATACTGCCTGTGCAGCATGATTTTGAGAACCCACACCCACCCTCGCAACATCAGGGCGATAGACCTTCATTTCACCATCAATGAATCCACTATCCAGAACACGCTGTAGCAATTCATCTGTTGCAGCATTTGATGGAGCGCAAACAAGCATTCGTGGTTTAGGGCAGAAAACAATAGGTAGACCACGTGAGACAGCAGATGCAAGTCAACATTTTAATAAATGGGCATGTGCGGCCACCAAAGTTTCTTTGCGTGAGTAGGTCAAAATGAGGTGTCAGGGTTATAAATTAAGGTAGATTGGTGAACAAGTAGGCATGTCGAACAATGAAGATAGTTGGTGGAGGCGCCCAACCACACACCACTTGCCAAAAGGACAAAACAACAACAACCCATGGAACAACTTCTCCCTCACGCCAGGCAGGTCGCATAGATGGCCATAAAGGATGGCATGAAGGTAGGTGAATGCAACTATTTTCCATTAATTTTAAGCTTGCATGGAGCCAAGGGAAAAAGACTAGAGGTTGCAGTTTTTAAGGCAACACATTTGAATGGCTAACCAAGGCAACAATAATAGACATCCTCTTCAATTGCGTGAACCCAGGCTCGGTCTACGGGAGCGACCGACAACATAAAAAAAAAACTTAACGATAATAATTAATACTTAAAATTGATAACAATTGAAAATAAAATATAATCACCAATCGACAATAATAACAATAGTAATATTATTATTATTATTATTATTATTATTATTATTACTTTGTAGCTTAAAATAGTTATTAATTATAATCGTAACGGTCAGAAGTCAAGCTCGACAATAGAGAAAAAAAATTATTATTATTATTATGGATATTCCTCTTTAACCGAACACATCCTAACACACCAAAACATCATTCCAGCCCTCTACTAGGATAATAGAACACGATATGCCTTTAACAGGGTATTCATAAAGGACACTACGAGGTCTACAACCAGAGGCAATGACAACAAAAAGAGGAGGCAAGATGGAGACAAAGGATGCTAATCCTTCTCTGTGAAAAGGAAGAAGTCATCTAACGAATAATGAGAGCACTCGCAAATGTTCAATGTTTAGCAACAGGGTCACCGAAACAAGGACTAGGGTACGCCAAATGGGGCATTACATTCTCCTCCCCTTAAGAAAGCATCGTCCTCGATGCGACATAACACAAAGGAAAAGAAATGGTAAGCAATAAGGATCAGATAAGGGTGAAGGTACGCTCTAAGTTTAATATTTCAGATGCAAAAGCATGACCATGGGGTAGCCTAGGGAACATTTGGCAGAAATTTTAACTGTTAAGGTTCTGTGAAGATTGGCAGTTCTTTCTTGTTCATCATTTCATTTGTCTCTTTCCATTAGCACTATTCTTAGTTTAATTTCTTTTAAAATTTCATCATTGCAGAGTTTTGGTTTATTCTTTATTGTGGGTGCCCAACATGAACTGCTAACACAACACCCTATCGGTTCACAAGACACTACAGATTCACAAGCACGCAAGTATATACTTCATGATTGTATTACACCACAAAAGGTTACTCAAATACGGAATAGAATAGGCACAGTCCACATAACATAGTACTCGTCACACATCAATGACTGACACACAAAATACTCAAACAAAAGAGTACTACAATCCACCAGACATTCCCTCAATTTGCATCAATGAAAAACTCACATAACACCAAACCATGCTACAGGTACATAGTGTCCACAAGGGAATCAATGACATAACCACAACATCACAACACATATCCATCTGACATGAGTAACACATACATCAAAATACCACTACCAAAACATCACAATAACTCAACGTATATCCTGAAACATCAACCATACACACAAACTCTTATGCCTCCCTCAAACTCTTATGCCTCCCTCAAGTCTCTTATGCCTCCCTCAAACTCTTATGATTGCCTCAAGTCTCTTGTGCCTCCCTCAAACTCTTATGCCTCCTCAAGTCTCTTATGCCTCCCTCAAACTCTTATGACTCCGTCAAGTCTCTTATGCCTCCCTAAAACTCTTATGCCTCCCTCAAATCTCTTATGCCTCCCTCAAACTCTTATGCCTCCCTTTAGGAGGCCGGTTGACCCTATGGTCAAGACACATAGAGTTCGAACACTCATAACCCAAGTTACATAATAACGCATGGTTCAACAACCCGCTAGTTATATGTAACTCCTTGGGCGTACCCCCATCTGATACAATGAAGCGGGTCCATAGGTCCAACTAATCCATGGTGCATCCTATGACCTATTCCACACATCGGAGACAATAGAATGAGCACAACAATCCAATCCAAAGTGCCAAGTGGCAAAGTACAAACCTTGGGCAAGGCGGTATGAATTCCAAATTTAAAATAAGACCCCAAATCAAGCTAAATAAATGGCCAAATAGCCATAGTTAGTATCAAAATACCCATATTAGTGCCACAAACCAAGGAAATGCCCAAAATTGTAAAGCATGGCAATCAAGAAAAGTTGTTGGTCCTTACAAAATAAAGTAAAAGCTCAATTTACTGAATAAAATCAACTTATAATAATGTCACATTCTGATAAGCTGTGTGGCCTTATCTAGCCACCAAAGGGTACTCAACGAGTTTCTAGCACTCGAACATCGAGCCTCAGCTCATGCAAAATACGTATCAATAATACAACTGTCATCACCTCCATCTGAATCATCCCGCCACCACTTCGACAAGGCTAAACATAGTCATAGTTGCACTTAGGTTGCGTACATACAACCACATAGGGAGAAAGGAAAGAATCACATGTTATCTACTAAACCGAGTTTTGGCTCGAGTTATTGACCCATGGTACACCATTCCTCACTCTCAACGTACACTTCTACCGATTTCCCTCAGGATCGGTTAGTGTAAGGTTCACAACATAACATATAACAACATCACTAACATAACGGTGGCACACACATAACTACCATAACGTCTTACATATGGTACATATATAGGGTAGATCACGATCATACATTCACTGAGTGTAACACATCACTTTACCACATTCTGCACCCAAAGTGCAAGCACCATACGATAGGGTTCATACACTCACCATATGACCCAAAATCACAACATGAAGCATTACATATTTGCACAGTCATACATACGATGAACATAGTACATCTCAACATAACATCCATTGCTACATAACAAGGTGGTACACACATTTCTTCAAAACATGGTAAAAACATCATGATACAACTCATTTCTTTTAACATCAATCTAGTCATACAACACATTGATACACCCACATATCACAATATGTCACAATGCTCTAACACTATGTCATCCACTTTATAATTCTTTTCACACATCACAAGCAGTAATTCACACGTGAACTCTTCATAGAATCCACAAGAAGGAGAGAGAATACTCCCATCCCCAACATATCAACATGATCACAACACACACAAAGTGACATACACATCATGTGCGTTCACAAAATCACAATTACGACATGGATCACATCACACTTAAAGCACATTACTCTTCCAATATCTACCATCATCATACTGACATCATCATCATCAAGCGGTATCATCATGTAACACCACCACCACCATGTAACATCATCATATAACACCAATCCAGCCCATAGGTTCGAGAGCATCAACCTATGCTCGATACCAAGTGACACGACCCATAAATTCACACAACGAACAACACGGTAAAAAGAGGATAACTTTTTTTGACTTGCTTGACACATAACACGACGCAACATGTCATCACCAAGGATACAACTAACACTGTGAACAACTTGATACAAGGATGGCCATAAAGGCAGCACAGAGACGTTCACACCTATCAAGGACAATACATTTTTTTTTTTCTTCTTTTTGACAAGACAACATGGAAGTCCAACCACATGACACACTTACATTTAGGGCATCCCATGAGGAAATTCTTGTTAAATTTTCTTGTTTACTAAAATGTCTCTTAATTCTTAACTTACGTTCTTATAAAATTTCATGTAATGATTCACACAATTCTTTTCACAAGGGAGAACTTCTTTCTTTTCAACTATTGACTAAATAGCTTAAGGCCAAGCTTTCTAAACTAGGATCATCAATTTTATGTCCAAAGCTTTTTATTCATTTGATTTTAGAACATTTTCCATTTCTTACAAGGTTAATTAAACTTACTCAAGCCACTAACACATGTTCCACACCTCTATTGCACAGGTGAAGGCATAAGCTCCGATTGAGTGGAAAGTACCGCTTAGGGTTCATAACAATAACCTTCTTGTTTAAGGATCAAATTTTGACCTTGCTTAAGAAATATCACCATGAATCAAGGTAAGGGTTAACGGAGCAGGACAACAGAATTCAGCTTCAAGGTCACATTGTTTACTATCCGTCTTTTATTGAGGTTAAGAGTTTATCAAGATTGGTTAAATGTTCCATCTAGACTTTACTTAATTAAGTTTGACAAAGGAAAACATTTCAAACGATAGAGAGAGATTTAAGGTTTTATTAATCAATTTCCCTCCTACTTATTAAATCCTATCATCTTCTAAAATCTAACCATTGATTTCACCATGAGATCATTTAAGATTTCACCATAAAAGGATAATGTTTATTAGTTTGGCTCGGAAAAAAAAAAAAAGTAATCATATTTCGTTACAAAAGATAGTTTCCTCTTGATTGTTCCAGGTCTCAAAGGTTATCAAGTAGATCACATCTACATTAATATGTTCATATACATAAATTTTCGTTTAACTTTTATAAGGACTATCCAGTCCACTTTATAGTGCTTACAAACTCATTTCTACTATGCCTTAGAAGGATTTACAAGTCAACATTTTAACTCAAGAGCAAAGTTTAACAGTTACAACAACAATACTCTACAATACATCCCACTAAGGCACTGACCCTCCTTCTAAAATGTCCAAAGGCCCTTTCCGAATTTTTATAACATAATACGCATTCGTACAAAGGAACATCATAACCAAGATTGATGCAGTAATCTACAAGTTCTTCCATCATCTAACCACATAAGCCATCTGCAACAATTAATAACCTGAGTCAGTTCGCGAGAACTGAGCAAGATAAGACTATACATAGCAACAATAAGCTACTAGCTAACAATACCATGAAAGGAAACATTCTATTTCAAGAAATGGATCAAAGTTCTAACCTCTAACAACCTTTTGAAACAAGATATAATTTTCACCATACCAACTAAGAAGAGAGCCCTATGTTTTAATTATGAACAATATCTCGAAAACCACAAAAGGTTGACAACCAAAATATGCAATACTATGGAATTTATAATATTAGAACAAAGAGTTGAGAGTATTAGGATTTCAATCATGTACTCCAGTAGAATACGTGATCGAAATCTAATATGCCGCCCATCAATCAACATTCTCTAGGTGAAGTCGAAAGATGAAAACCAGTCACGATCTTAGTCACCAAAACAAACAATAGTTCAATAAATCATTCTAGAAGGCCATAGGCCTAATAGGTTAGAAGTAAACAACGAGGGTAAGAAGAGAGTTCCATCATGTAAACAAAAGGTTAAATGGCTGAAAATATTATATTCAAACTCAAACCATTATTTCTTATCTAACAAGTGACTTTATAGCTAATAAGGATGAGTGGAAAGGATGGAAAAAGAAAATCAATGTCTGGAATAGGCATTGCCTAGCAGCGTACCCACTAGACATAACCAAGACTGGAATAGAGACAAGCCCCATGAATAAACAAGTCCATTAAGCAAGCTAGAATTCTAAACACATCCATTCAATTTTCATAACACTATAAGGCCATAATATTATCAAATTTTACTCTTAAGGAGAGTAGGGTCAAATGGGAATTCTATCAATAATCATGCACTTTTAAAAAACAATAATAATAGTCTAAGCTTCCATCCCATTCAGGACCTAACAAAATAATCGAAACATAGAGGTCTAAACCCCAAAAAAAATATATAATTGACCCCAAAGTTCTCAGTTCGGGTTTATACAAAAGTGCCAATTTCTAAACTCGTAACAAAAATCAAACTTGCACTTCAACTCGGCTTAGCCCACCAAGACAACGAAATGATACACATATACCCGATTAAGGGTGATTAAAACATTAAGGCTCACTGAGTGAAAGTCGGCCTACCAAATACAATAAATATGAAGCCATACAACCCAGGAGGTTTAAAAATATTTAAAGCAAGATCAAAGATATGCCTTCTATCAACCCAGGACATATTTTCAGTCCAAAACTTCCTTCTTAACAAGCATATATATTGAACTTCTAATTTCCAAATACCCTAATAATTTGCACAATACACGAAGTGCATAATCAAGCTTATCATAAAATAGACCCAAATCGTAAAAAAAAAATAGAAGTGTATCATTCCATTAATATGGACTAATGACCCACTTTTTTTAAAAAAACGGATAACTCAACCAAAATCGATCAAGGGTTTTCCATATAACAATAATAATAAGACCATAAGTTACAGAATATTCCGCCTATTAATAATCATTAAAAAAAAAACATAAAAATTTATTTGTATATTTTCCTCTAGGAAGTAACATAAAAGGAACCCAATGCTAGTCAAAGCTGCAACTTTCCAGAGGTGATTACATACCCAGATTCACAAAATGAACAACGACATTTTTGCAGAAGGAAGTAACTTTAAAATTATATATATATATATATTCATATAATCAATCGAAGCATACACTGAGAACCTTTGTTTTATATATATATATATATATAAAGGGTTTGAACACTTCCACAAGAACAACCAACGAGGTAAATCCGTAAATGTACTCATTAACCATATCTTGAACACAAATCCACAAAATCACAAATTTAAACCAATTTCTAGAAAGAAAAAGTTTCATTTCAAGAGGTTTATTAGATACTAGCATATTATGTATATGGTTAGTCTATCTTGCTGTTTTAACGCATCCACTAGTCGTGTACATCAAGCGAGGGAGTCATGCTACTGACCCACACGCCCCCTTTTCCTCTACTTCACTAGTCTTTTCTTGCAATATACCACACCAGGATTCCATTTTTGAAGGCACGGCGAGAAAGAATGCAATAGGTGGCTGTCCAAACACTTGTGAATTGCACCGATTCAAGAGCTTTAATGCCATTCAAAAAACCCAACGAAGCAAACACGCTGATCATGCTTATCATCTCAACAACAAAACCCACTACACTAAACAGATCCGCCTCTATGAGGTTCTCTTCCATGGGTTACATCGTACAACAAGTAAGATCTCAATAGAGAATCTTTGTAAATAAATTTCATCAGTCTCATTGGTAACACCCTCAACATCACAAAGTTGATTTTGATAATATATCTTGAAGGAGAAACTTTGAAGCAGAGGATGCATTCGATATAGAACGAGAAAACAAAATAGTTGGACAACCTTTCTTGTTGGAGCACTCAAAAGGCTTCTACTATCTTTTGCAACATGCCTCGTTGTCTAGCTAAATCTTGCATTCAGGCGATTCTTTGTGGATCCCCAACAAGAACACACCTTACAACACCCAATGAAAGTGGAGGTAACACGCCTACTTCCCTATCTTGTAGCTTCATCTATAACCACCATATCAAACCCATGGGCTGAAACCTTTGGAATAACTTCCGGTCGATTTCTAGAAACATGATGTTAATGCGATCTCGGTCTCACTTGCAAAACTTGCCTCAAGATTTGATCGAGATTCTTCCATGTTAAATTCACCACAGACGGAAGTGACTTTCCAAAATGAAAAGGCAAGACAGCTCAACTAAAACTTTATCTCGTCCTTCTACTACGCGGCAAGATTTTGCAACAAGCTGATCACAAGCTGTGGTCACGTGCAAACGAACGTCGGATCAACACCAACAGTTCCTTGGGATCACCCTATGGCATTGTCGCACTTAACTTGTCTCTCACGGAGGCCACTAATTTTCTGAGATACGTTTACTTCTCTGCCCTGTAGCTGCTGCATATAGCCAAATACTTCCTCATGGCACTTTCCTAGGAAAATTTCAGTTCTACGCTCCACTGATACTGCCTATGCGATTTTGAGAACCCACACCCACCCTCGCAACATCAGGGCGATAGACCTTCATTTCACCATCAATGAATCCACTATCCAGAACACGCTGTAGCAATTCATCTGTTGCAGCATTTGATGGAGTGCAAACAAGCATTCATGGTTTAGGAAGAAAACAACAGGTAGACCACGTGAGACAGTAGATGCAAGTCAACATTTTAATAAATGGGCATGTGTGGCCACCAAAGTTTCTTTGCGTGAGTAGGTCAAAATGAGGTGTCAGGGTTATAAATTAAGGTAGATTGGTGAACAAGTAGGCATGTCAAACAATGAAGATAGTTGGTGGAGGCGCCCAACCACACACCACTTGCCAAAAGGACAAAACAACAACCCATGGAACAACTTCTCCCTCACGCCAGGCAGGTCGCATAGATGGCCATAAAGGATGGCATGAAGGTAGGTGAATGCAACTATTTTCCATTAATTTTAAGCTTGCATGGAGCCAAGGGAAAAAGACTAGAGGTTGCAGTTTTTAAGGCAACACATTTGAATGGCTAACCAAGGCAACAATAATAGACATCCTCTTCAATTGCGTGAACCCAGGCTCGGTCTACGGGAGCAACCGACAACATATAAAAAAAAACTTAACGATAATAATTAATACTTAAAATTGATAACAATTGAAAATAAAATATAATCACCAATCGACAATAATAACAATAGTAATATTATTATTATTATTATTATTATTATTACTTTGTAGCTTAAAATAGTTATTAATTATAATCGTAATGGTCAGAAGTCAAGCTCGACAATAGAGAAAAAAACTTATTATTATTATTATGGATATTCCTCTTTAACCGAACACATCCTAACACACCAAAACGTCATTCCAGCCCTCTACTAGGATAATAGAACACGATATGCCTTTAACAGGGTATTCATAAAGGACACTACGAGGTCTACAACCAGAGGCAACGACAACAAAAAGAGGAGGCAAGATGGAGACAAAGGATGCTAATCCTTCTCTATGAAAAGGAAGAAGTCATCTAACGAATAATGAGAGAACTTAAATGTTCAATGTTTAGAACAGGTCACGAAACAAGGACTAGGAGTATGAATGGGGCATTACATCAACTAACATCTATGTAATTTTTAGACCATCAAAGAAAATTATTGTGACATGTAACATTTAACGTCAAAATCCAGCACTCATCGGGGAGATTGTAGAGCAGCAGATTGTAGAGATTGTATGAGGAAGAAGGAGCCAAAGATGACCACCAATTTCATTTCATAGAATACCCTCGTTTGGTTCGATGCGTCTTTGACTGGTGCGCTCTGTTTAAATATATTGCCCCGAAATGTACTCTTACTTTAAATTATCTAATAGTGGGAGAATTTAAAGCTTCATGCCATTCGAAACTCCATGATGTTGTTAAAGTTTGCAAGCTATTTTTTGTATATGTTTGAATATTTATCTGCATAAGTTTAAGTTTATATTAAAATGTGAGAAGAGGCATAAAGCTCTAATGAAATTGATATGGAATTTTTCAAAGTTTTCAAAATCTAACTATGACACGTGTCTTGGTATTCAGATGTCATGTTTTATTTGATTGCATGCATTGTTACGTGGACAACACACAAAGACTCACTGTTTGTAGGAAGACTATTGGTGTCTCGAATAAGCATATTGTTTTATGAGATTTAACACTTTACTAAGTAGTTAATTTTATTTAAAATTAAACATTATTAACATTTAATTTATTAAAATAAATAATTTATTGAAATTATATAATTTATTTATTACGCCGAAAGGTGTATATTCAAGTGGAAAGACCACCCCTCTCGACAATATTGAATGAAGGAAAATGGTTACATCTTCAACAATCCTATGATTCTCGTCCACCCTCTCTCGAAAAAATCAAAGGAAAGAAAATGTTTGCATCCTTGTAGTGTCAACTTCCCTTCGACACTTTTGATATTGACCATGATAATCTGCTTGACTATATTATGGAGATTATTATAGTTTTGATTTAGTATGGTGTTAAATGTCAGATCATGGATTATTGTTGACTCTGATTCATATATGATGCATGATGATTGTTAGAGACATTTTATATAGATGTTGACATGTTGTTGGACATGGTTATATATATATATATATATATATATATATTTATGAATGTTGTTAGGACATGTGATATTTGGATATATTGAGTAGATCAAGAAAATTGAATTTAAAATTGATGATTATATAGTTGCTGATGAAATTGTAAGTGATATTGTTGATTTTCTGGATGTTATTGTGATTCATATATATATTGATGATTTTGAAATTATATTATATTCATTTGGATGTTCTGATATGGCCACGAGGCCGAAGGGGTATTTGTATTGTGCAGGTTAAAAATATCACAACAAACATCGGGGATTGGAGACCAACCACATTGGAATTCTAGATGAATTCAACAAGGTCACCTTGACAAGTTGTGTTGTTCGTGTGTGTGTGTGTTTTATTGTTAGGGATTCCAATGGGGGATCACCTTTAAATGTGACCAAGGGTTATGTGTATTTATTTATTTGGTTCCTTTTTATTGATGTTTGTATGTGTTTATTAAGTGATGTGTTTACCCCTTTCATTATTTATTAATTGTGGTAAATTAATGTGAGTAAACATGTTGTTAAAATTAATTAATCAAATTGGGACATAAGAAAGTAATTATTAGAGTTGTTGGCCTAAAATTAAAGTGTTGTAAGAAATGTGTAAGTGATGTGTAAATTAATTTTGGAGTATGAAACACTCCACCTCCTTTTGAAATTCAATTTTTCCTTGGAGGCTGATTTTGGAAGCTTATGGGACAAGTTAAACTTGTCCCATACCTCTTAAATTTGCATGTCAACCTTACCTATGGTTGGAGGGTTTAAATCTAGCCTTCATTATGCATTTTTGTAAGTCAAGTTGTATGCTTTAATTGCACTTTCTTACATGCTTTCAATTTCAGTCCTTTGGGTGTGGGTTGGATTTGAGTGTGTAAGTAAATTGTCATATTATTCACCCACCTAGTTATTGTGCATTGGAGAATGAAGTTGAATTTTGGGTTGGGGTTGAAGATTTGTGATATGGCATCCTACGTGGATCTCTCTCATCCTCTTCCCTTCGCTCTTCTATAAAATTCAAATTGTTTTGTTTTGGGTTACTTCATTTTGAGACTTTATTCTTGGGTGAATTCCTTGTTATTTTGGGAGCTCTTGCTTTGGAGAAGTTTTGGAAGATTATTGCATGCTTGTGCTTGGTTGTTTTGGATTTCTTGCATTGGATAAAGCTTGTTGTTTTGGAACTTGGAACAACTCCATCATGGAGAGGTAGGATCTTGACTCTTGAAATGCTCTTCTTTTATGAATGTAAATGTTCTTGTGTGAATGCTTTGGTATATTATGGGTTGTTGGGTAGATGGCCTAGGAATGGTGTAGGAGAAGACTATGGGGTTATTTTGTGGGAGGCACAAGTGTGTTTTAGGGAGGTATAAGGGTGGAGGGAGTTGGGATTTGGGTTCCACCTTACAAAGAAATAGCTTGCATTTCTTTACTCATTATGGGGTGCCATAAGAGGTTGGGGAGACATAAGAAAATGTGAGGAATAAGGGTACTTGGGGAGGCATTAGGGCATGATAGGTTTTGAAATGACATTCATATATATATATATATATATATATATATATATATATATATATATATTGATGGGTTGTTCTCGTGTGGTGATACCCATTTTCCCTTTGTGAGGCACAAGCAACATCCCCATAGCTTCTTTCTCCTTTGGATTGTTTGATGAATCCTTAGTATTGTTTGTCATGTTTTAATGTAGTTGTAAACTACATCCTATTTGGGACTATGTTTATTTGTGAAAATGTTTCTTGTATGTTTGTGGAAGCCTATTTTTGCATGAGTTGGATCACATCTTTTATTGCATTGTGGTTGGGTTCGGGGCCAATGAAGAAGGATGGCTTCTCCTTTTCATTGTATGTCTTGGTTGGGTGGAGAGCGTTACCTTTCCCTTGATTTTGTTGCGATCGAATTGGAAGAATGATAGATCTACATGTTGTTGTTTTGGAGCAAAGGAAAATGAAATAAAATAGTTGACAGTCCCTTGTTGAGATAAATCTTATTGTAACCTTCCCACTTGAAGTGGATGAACTTGTATATGTTTTGTAATGGAAATATGTTGTATTGAATATGAAAGTTGTAAGATTGAAATGTGAAAGAGATATACTCCGTTTTTGTTCTTTTGAAAGAAATAATTGTATTCTGTATGATGAATTTGAAGAATGAAAGAAAGAAGTTGTAAGTTGTCTTTTGGGAACCAATAAATGATTGTATTACCTTTCTCAAATTGCATTGTGGTATTGAATCTGATCATTTAAATGTATTTGAAATCTTTTTGAAAAGAAGAAATGCATGTGAGGAAAAATATAATGCTCTGTTTTCTTTGAAAAATGTTAAGACTCGAGATCAGATTTGTATTTTGGATTTCAAATGGTTTGATTAAATCAACTAATGTATTAGATTGGAATTGGAATGTATCCTAATACTTGAAAGAAGAAAATAGAAAATAGATCCCTTCGAATTAGATATCATGTAGACATTTTCAAACAAGCAAATAATTATCAGAAAATGTCTTGAAATGACTCGCAGACTAGGAAAGACATTTGAAACATTAATACAAGCTAAGAAAGATCAAAATATCCCACACAAACTATAATACTTAAGAAATTTTCATAGAACCTTTCAAAATCAAACAATTTCTCAGTCATTTTTACTGTTAAATTGGGGAAATTTGAATTGATCTTCAATCAAACAATTTAACCCTTGAAATCTATTCTAAAATCTTCAAGTAAAATCCTCCATGCCTATTTGGAAATTGTAAAAAGAATTAACGACAAATTTGAACAAAATTGATAAGTTAAAAATACCATATCACTTTCTAAGTGATAGAAAGACATTTTCTAAAAATTTACCCTTTAAAATATATCAAAATTAAATTCCTAAGGTTTTTGTGAAAAGAGGACATCGAGAGATTTCCATAAAGTCCTCGTTTTCCAAAAATTGAGTTCCCAATCAAAAGTTATGGCCTTCTGAAGTTTTTACTCATTTTGGGCTCAAAATAATCTAACTGTTAAATTTTAAATGAATAAAATATTCTTGGACGGACCCGTGGGCTAAAAATTTCCATCTTTTTATTTTTTCCCAAAACGTGCAAAGTCATGAAGTTTCCCACCACTCCGCTAATCCACAAGCCTTCATTTTGTCTAAAAATGATCTAAGTCCAAAAAGTTAATTTGGCAATTTTGCCTCCGCGGCCCCGCCACCCCACAACCAATCATTGATCGACACATGCCTTCATTGGGCGTCAAAAAAAAAAGATAAAATCCTTAAAATTCTTTGGCAGCCTGACTTTCCACCAAAATTTGCAAATCGCGCTTTGTCCCAAAAGGGAAAAATCACTAAATGTCTTCCCTACTCCGTCGGCCCGCGTCTGGGAAAATTTTGCTTCCCCACTCTGCTGG
Source organism: Taxus wallichiana var. yunnanensis (assembly GCA_018340775.1). NCBI lineage: Eukaryota > Viridiplantae > Streptophyta > Pinopsida > Cupressales > Taxaceae > Taxus > Taxus wallichiana. The sequence continues at coordinate 776,893,128 of CM031240.1, forward strand.
TCTGATTTTCTCCTCTAGGAAAATTTTCTCTCCGAAGCCCATAAGCCCAAGTTGGGGAAACTTTTCCTCCTGTGCCCGCAGCCCTTTCTTTTTGGAAAACTTTCACCCCAAGTTATGTCGGTCCATAACTTGGGAAATATGAGAGTTAGGAGGACTTATTTATATCACCGGAAAGGTGAGGAAATTCCCTACCTAATGGGAATGTTTTAGGAATTTTTAATTGCATTATCATGGGAGAAATAAAATTGAATCTTTAACCGAGTTCTGGGAGTGGGTAATTAAGAATTTACTCTGATGATTTTAAATATGTATTCTTTTCCCCACTATAATTAAACCTTACTCTTGTCTTAGATCTTGTGGAATTAAATACCTTGGGTATTTAATTGTTTTGGTCCCTTAACCCTAAAATTTTAATCAGGGAATATTTAGCTAAAATGTCAATGTAATTAGTGATTAAATTAATCCCTAAGGATATTTGAGCTAGGTGTGACTTATTACACTTGTTGCTTTATAATGTGGAATTAGTAATTATTATAATGGGAAAAGTTATTAGTTGAATTTAATTGTCCTTGAGACTTTGTTTGTTAACACTTTAAAAAATATATATTCCATAATTTTTTAACTAAACCTAGGTTGTTATAGTGTCAATCTGGTTGTTTTAGTGGGCGTTACACTTGATATCAGAGCCGTGGGTTCAAAACATGGAACCTTGGGCACACTAGAAAACTTGAGACATGAAATGTAAACCTAGCACACTTTTGAATCTAAGAAAACAAACTTGTTTGAAAATTGAAAAAGAAATGCGTGTGAAGAAATATTACATTACTATGTTCATTTGAACTAAAAATTAAAATAATAAAAAAAAAGTTTGTTTGAATTGTTGTACTCGCTCAATGGCATTTTTTTGAACCCAGGTAACTAAGAATGTCAAATTAAATTGATTTTTGTGAACATTTAGTATAGTGGAAACTTGGTTCCCCTTTGAAAATGTGTTGTTCTACAAGTCCTAAAACTTGATTTAATTGTATGATGCGTTAAGCCCTTTTTTGAGACCCTTCCTTATTGGAGTTGTTTGAATGATAAATTGTATGGTGTGAATCTTTTGGTTGGATAATAGTGGTTGTGTCCTTGGGTCGAGAAGAGTTAATTAGAAGCCAATTAGAGCTTCCTTCCTTCGATAGTTAGAAAAGTTGGTCTGTTGTCGGTTTTCATTTTGTACCCATATTGGGAGAGTGGACTTTAAGTCTGGGTGTAGTTTATGACCCAATCCTACGCATGTGTCCTTGGAACTGACCTCGAGGCAGAGTGCCCCTATTGGCAGCCATGAAGGGTTGTGAAGTGAATGTGGTGTTAATGTTTTGTATTTTACATTCGTAAACTTGTGTCATTTTATCAAGGACTAGCATCTTATTTTATGATTGGATTGAGAAGCTCTAAGGCTCTTCTAGTTATTTCTTAAACTTTGCAATGCGGCTACTTAGCCACTTTCCTCGATTGGTGATATTTCTTGGAATTTATTTTGATTGGTGACTCGGAGCTCGTTATGTTGTTGGCTACTTAGCTAAACGTTACGTGGATTTCTTCTTGCATGATGATGAGATGGTTCTATGCTACTTGTATTCATACATTTTGTCATATGGGGGTACACCGTAGGTGTCTTGAATGTCCTCTTAGGTGCTTAAAGTTATGCCTTGGTTTTAGATGCATGAACCTTGAGTGTATCTAGGATCTTAGAGTGACCTTTTCATTACTTGACCTTGTTGGGAAGAGATTTTGTTGTGTTGTGCATTCTAGTTGGTAGCCTATTAGCGGTGGTGGTGATTCTCTTACAATCCTATAAGAGCTTGAAACTCATGAGAGTAGAGGTGTTTAATTGTGGGTTAATGAATTATGGTGGGATGAGTTTTCTTTTGGCTAGCTGTGGATGTTAGTGGAAAAGTGTTTGTCTAGTAGTGGCTTCTCTTCGATGGCATGCTAAGTTTTATCAAGAGTTCCTGATTTCATTATATTTAGTAGTGACTTGAGGATTGTATGCATCTTGGTAATTATGGTTAGATTTAATCCCATTCAAGTATTGTGTGTAAATTAAGTGTGTTTGTTTTCCCTCTTGACCTATAAATAAGTCTACCCTTTCCTTAACTTTTTTTAAGTTACTATGAATAATACTCTATGACCTATTAATTTTGGATTATGTGGAGACACTTATGGATGCTTTGAGTCTTTTGGACCATGACATTGGTGATGATAGTGTAATTAGACCTTGATAATTTAATCTCGGTGGTATTTTATAATGTGATTCTCTTGTAAAACTGTAACTCTTGGTCATAAAGCCATGTTGAATAAGATGGTTGATTGTCTGCTTACATTTGATGCTTCTAATGAGTATGTGGTGTTCTTATAGTTAAAATATTTCCTTGTCATTTTGATTGCTTGGTTGGTGGTATCCTGTGGTAATATGGGTGTAGATTTGAAAACTTTCCTTGTCTTATCAAGTGAGTAAAATATTTTCACCAAAATAACAAGTATTGTTAAACCCTAGTAGATCAGTAAAAGTAATTATGCTTACTTAATGGTTCTTCCTCGTAACTTCTTTTGAGAACTTGTAGAAACCCACTAGGAATGTTTTATGATACTTGTAATTAGTGGAAAAATATCAAAATATTGTTGTGATCCATGTTGGTTGATTGTTTCCTAGTTCTTACCAAATTAATAATGTGCTTTCTATGTTGAACATCCCTTGTTTCCTTAGAATTAAAAATGTGATGTGTTGAATTACCTCTCTCTCCCATAAAAGTAATAGTGTGATATGTTTACCATTCCTTCTCATTATTTTTTTTAATTGAAAAATTGACTCACCCAAACATCATAAAACTGTAATTGAGGAGATTTGGCCTTGAAGCTTAACAAATAAACTGGAACATAGAAAGAGAAAATGGTCCTTGCTTTAACCTTGGTAGATTAATAGAAGAAGAAAAACCATGTAGAAGAACAAAAAAGGAAAAACTTTTTGTCATCTACCTCCCCTAGGAGTAGAATAAATATTTTGTTTGTCCGCCTATACAGAATGGTGAGATATCATGGCCACCTTAGTGGTGATCCTTATAACGCAAACATGTGATATCAGAATAAAAAGGAATATTTTAATTAAGAAAACTCGTAAAGGAATGTGCTAGGAAAAATGAAACTAAAATTTTGACTTAATTAGTTGAGTTATAAAATAAGTAAGATTTATGTGTATTGAGTGCAATGTATAGTTGAACTTGTAGTTCTGTCACCTACCTGAAATTGTGAAACACCTAGTGGATAGTAATGTGTTCTAGTTGCTTAGTACTTCTTGTTCATAGATGTATGTGCCTTTCTTGTGGGATTTTTGGGTCATCATACCCTTATCGTCCCGTAGCTCGATGAATGTGAGTTGTGGTCCTTTTGGATTGAGACTTATCTGTTGTTTGAGAAGAAACCTCCTTGCGTGTTGTCTTGTCCTTGGAGACCTAAGTTATTGTAATTTTAAGGAAACATATGTTAAGGATATAAAATAACTTCGGAAGTCTTCTTTTCTTCATATTTTCTTGGGTCACCTTGTTTTTTTGCCCCTTTTCCATTAGGATGGAAAGTGCAAGATGATGTTATTCACTTTTGATACGATGCACCCTTGGATTGTAATTGGACCCCATGTTACTTTTTCTTCTCCCTAGCGACCTTGAGTGGTCCTTGGTGTTTCTTGTGCTCTCTTTATGGTTATTCCGAGCTTGAGTAGGAAATAAGATAAATAAATCCCATTGTGTTATAATGTATGGTACTTGTATTGATATGTTAGTTGTTAGGGGAGATATAAATATATATATATATATATATATTTTGCTAAATAGTTGAATTATTTATATTTGGTTGGTATGGTGTGTTTGATTCTTAAAAACAAAAGTGTAAAAATCATACTATAGGAAAACTTGTGGTCTTGACTTCGCTTTTATTACCATGAAAAGTTAATTGTACCCTCTCGAGTTATAGAAGTGATTTCCTAGAATAGTTCCTTGATTTTAAATGTTTTGTTGATTTAGGTGTCCTTGTTGATTCACCTCATCCTATGTGATCCTCAAATTGTGGGACCTTGAGTAGACTTGTTCCTTGTGCAAATTTGGTCATAGTTGATTTTTGCTAGCCTTGTCTAGACAACGAACCTTGAAATCATGGCTTAAACATGTAGAAACCTTAACTTTTATTAATGTAGTATGTTGTATTCCTTGGGAAACTATTTCATTCTCAAACTCATGGAATTATCCTTATTATTACTCTATTTCATGTGATTACTCTTAAGACTCTTTTGAACTCTTCATGTTATATTGTTATGTGTGGTATCTTGGTTGATAGCGTAAATTTACTCTCTAGATTTAAGTGTTCGTAGCCTTGCATGCAAAAATTTTAGAACTCATCCCTTGCAATATCCCTTCTTCTTGCTGAATTGCATTGGACCAAACTTAGGTTTTGTAGACCCACACTTGTTTGAAGCAAGCAATCCCATAATGGAGTGATCCTTTTTCTATTGCATTTGTTCCTATCTCTCTTTCTAGTGACTTCTAGGAGGAAGTCGAGTCTAAGGGGAGGGGATGTAGTGCCCACTTCCCTTCGACACTTTTGATATTGATCATGATATTGTTGACTATATTATGGACATTATTATAGTTTTGATTTAGTATGGTGTTAGATGTCAAGATCATGGATTATTATTGACTCTGATTCATATATGATACATCATGATTGTTAGAGACATTTTATATAGATATTGACATGTTGTTAGACATGGTTATATATATATTATGGATTTATGGATTTGTTAGGACATGTGATATTTAGATATATTGAGTAGACCGAGAAAATTGAATTTAAAATTGATGATTATATAGTTGTTAATGAAATTGTAAGTGATATTGTTGATTGTTCTGGATGTTGTTGTGATTCATATATATATTGATGATTTTGAAATTATATTATATTCATTTGATGTTCTGATATGGCCATGAGGTCGAAGGGGTATTTGTATTGTACAGGTTAAAAATATCACAATAAACATCGGGGATTGGAGACCAACCACATTGAATTCTAGATGAATTCAACAAGGTCACCATGGCAACTTGTATTGTTCATGTGTGTGTGTTTGATTGTTAGGGATTCCAATGGGGGATCACCTTTAAATGTGACCAAGGGTTATGTGTATTTATTTATTTGGTTCCTTTTTATTGATGTTTGTATGTGTTTATTAAGTGATGTGTTTACCCTTTCATTATTTATTAATTGTGGTAAATTAATGTGAGTAAACATGTTGTTAAAATTAATTAATCAAATTGGGAAATAAGAAAGTAATTATTAGAGTTGTTGGCCTGAAATTAAAGTGTTGTAAGAAATTTATAAGTGATGTGTAAATAATTTTTGAGTATGAAACACTCCACCTACTTTTGAAATTAGAATTTGTCCTTGGAGGATGATTTTGGAAGCTTATGGGACAAGTTAAACTTGTCCCATACCTCTTAAATTTGCATGCCAACCTTACCTATGGTTGGAGGGTTTAAATCTAGCCTTTATTATGCATTTTTGTAAGTCAATTTGTATGCTTCAATTGCACTTTCTTAAATGTTTTCAATTTCAGTCCTTGGCGAGTGTGGGTTGGATTTGAGTGTGTAAGTAAACTGTCATATTATTCACCCACCTATTTATTGTGCATTGGAGAATGAAGTTGAATTTTGGGTTGGGGTTGAAGATGTGTGATATGGCATCCTACATGGATCTGCCTCATCCTCTTCCCTTCCCTCTTCTATAAAATTCGAATTGTTTGCCTTGTTTTGGGTTGCCTCATTTTTGAGACTTTATTCTTGGGAAAATTTCTTGTTGTTTTGGGAGCTCTTGCTTTGAAGAAGTTTTTGAAGGTTGTTGCATGCTTGTGCTTGGATGTTTTGGATTGCTTGCATTGAGATAAAGCTTGTTGTTTTGAACTTGGAACAACTCCATCATGGAGAGGTAGGAGCTTGACTCTTGAAATGCTCTTATTTTATGAATGTAAATGTTCTTTTGTGCATGCTTTGGTATATTGTGGGTTGTTGGGTAGATGGCCTAGGAATGGTGTAAGAGAATACTATGGGGTTATTTTGTGGGAGGCACATGTGTGTTTTAGGGAGGTATAAGGGTGGAGGGAGTTAGGATTTGGGTTCCACCTTACAAATAAATAGCTTTCATTTCTTTACTATTATGGGGTTATGGGGTGCCATAAGAGGTTGGGGAGACATATGAAAATGTGAGGAATAAGGGGTACTTGGGAGGCATAAGGGCATGACAGGTTTTGAAATGATATTTATATATATATATATATATATATATATATATATATATATATATATTTGGTTTTATTCTCGTGTGGTGATACCCATTTTCCCTTATGGGAGGCATAAGCAACATCCCCATAGCTTCTTGCTCCTTTGGCTTGTTTGATGAAGCCTTTGTATTGTTTGTCATGTTTAAATGTAGTTTTAAATCTTAGAGTAGGTATTTAGTTAGCTCATGTTCACATAGGTACATTATTTACCTTTATTGTATTTATCCTCACCCACTTATGTGTGTGGATATTTCTTTTTATTTATATTAGAGATATTATCTAGTTGTTAGGTATAGTTCCATCCTTGATCTATGGTATTGACTAGTTCTTTCCTAGATCTATGGTAATGACTAGATCCTTGATGTCTAGTTCTCTCATAAATCTATGGACTTGACTAGTTCTTTGACTAGTTCTTTCCATGATTTATGGCTTGATCTACGACCTTGACTGTTTATTAGATTGTTATTTCTTGCCTATATAAGCAAGGCCCATTCTCACTGTATTTCATTGAGTTCCATAATAATATATGATATTTCTTCTTTTTTTTGCAAAGGTTTATGTAAAGTTATTCTACCGAATTACTTTCATCTTATTGATCGTGGTGTTTGATTAGCATTTGTGTTCTTGGCTTTGTACGATTTGGTTATCATTCCTTTTATGGTATCAGAGCAGGAGATTGCTATTGACATCCGTTTGTAAGTTTTATTTTGCAAATAATTTTTATATATTCATATATTTCGGGATTTGCTCGTATTTTGTTGCTTGCATGCATTTTTATGTAAAATAGAGGCTTCCATTGGATCCGGAAAGTGGCAAAACCCTAAGATTGACTGTAAAATTGACCATTTCGGGAGATAGTCATTTCTTTGGTTTTTTTTGTTGAGTAGAGAACCGTGGCGGTTTTCCTCGAGATTGGTGTCAGCTGTGAAGAAAAACTAGCAAATCAGTTTCTGGTTTTTTGAGTTTTTCGAGAGTGGATCTAGGTTTTTGTTTCTACTGAGTGTAGCAGTCTCAGTTGGCGTGCACCAGATGGTTTTGGAAAAGACGTTTCTTTCCTCTTTTGGTAGGGTCCATGGGCGACAGTGCACACTTTGCTATTTCGGGAAAATCCACAGGCTATTGTTTTGGGTGGCAAAGGTCACTTTCAACATAGTCTAGGAATAGCAATTTTTACTAGAAGAAGTAGTTGGATGTGACTTTCTCAAAAACCAGTGACACACCGCAAAATAGTAAGTTGCACACACCCATTGAAATTCTTAGCCCCTGGTCATATGGTATGGTCATATGAGGGCTTAAATATGGTCATATGATATGGTCCATAGGTGCTTAACTCCAAGCCCCTTTCATTTTATTTTTGTGGTGAAGGTAAAGAGATTTTATTTTGTTTTAGTGGCAACTAAAATAAATAGCAAAACATAATATTGAAAAGCTTGTAACTTTTGATCGGTAACTCAGTTTTGAGTACCATTTTTTGCAAAAGTTCTTGTTTTCCATGTGCTCTTTTCCATTGGAAATATTTATTTTGAGAATTTAACTATAATTATAAAGTGTCATATTATAACACGCACTCATTATAAAGTGCCAAAATCTGGGGGGTCTTGTTGCATTGTTTGGGGCTCTTGTTGCATTGCTTGGTTCTTGCATTTCTTTTGGTGATTTTTTGAGGATGGCATCTACTTCTGCATTAGATCATGTTGAGCCATTAACAACACATAATTACCACACATGGAAACCAAGAATGGAAACAATAATTAAGTGGAAAGGATTATGGGCTTTAACTTCTTTAAAAACAACCAATTTTCACTAGAGAATATGAGAAATTTCAGTACCAGTGAAAATTTGATGAGTGTATGGGTTTGATAGGAACTTATATAAGTGAAAATCTTGGAATGATAAGAAGATTGTTCCAAGATGAAATATCAAATGATAATAGCACACCACATTAGATTTGTAAAAACAAAAGAGCTAAAATACCATATATGGAAATCCATCATAATCCATAATGCTCAATACATTACAATAGAATGACTTAGCAGAAAGGAAGAATAGAAATTTGAAGGAAATGGCTAACTATAAGATGCATTCTATAGATATACCTACTATATATTGGGAAGAAGTAGTTAATTGTGCTAACTATATTCAGAATCACACACCACATAGAGCACTTGAGAATTTGACTCCAGAGGAAGCTTGGTCCAACAATAACCCAGATGTCTCATTTTTTCGAGTCTTTGGGAGCCATGCTTGGGCCTTTGTGCCAAAGAAGAAAAGGAAAGCTTTGGATAAGAAGATTAAACCCTTGATCTTTGTAGGGTATTGTGAGGACATGAGATCTTATCATCTTTTAGATCCTATACACATGATGTTCTTTTTTGAACACATGTTCAATTTGATGAGCATTTCACTCCTCATGATTCTTCATCTTCTTCCATTCCTTCTTCTTCTTCATCTCATCTTGAGGATCCTTTCTTTGAGGAGATTTATGAGGAGGTTATAGATGTCATTGAGGATCCTATTCCCACTAATGTTGTCACTATGCCTAAGTGGACTCAGTACTACAATTTCTAAGGTAACACCTTTCATAGAGGATATTCCACCCACTAGGCATCATCACGCACATTCTAATGGTTCTAGACTTTTACGTCGGTAAGTTTTTGAGGATCCACAATCTTTTCAAAGGCTCATGGGATACGAGGTGGGATGATGCGATGAAGATGAAAATCATACTTGGAATTTTGTATATCTTCCTAAAGGAAGAAATATGGTTAGGTGTAAGTGGGTATACCAAACCAAATACGTAGCTAATAGGTCCATTGACAAGTATAAGGCTCATCTTGTTGAAAAGGGTTTTTCACAAGTTGAAGGTATTGATTACTCTGAGACTTTTGCACCCATTGCCAAGATGGATTTTGTATGCCTTGTACTTACTATTGCTACATCATAGGGGTGTCCCGTATACTAGATGGACGTGAAGAGTTCCTTTTTACATGGAGATCTACAAGAGGAAATATACATGGAGTAGCCGGATGATTTTTTCAGGATTCTTCTCTTGTTTGTAGGCTTTGAAGGTCTCTCTAAAGTCTCAAACAAGCCCCTCGGGCTTGGTATGAGAAGATGGATTCTTTTCTTTTATCTATTGGTTTTGTTCGTTGTCACTCCAATCATACAATGTATCTCTAGCATGTTGGTGAGGATATTGTGATACTTGTCTTATATGTTGATGACCTGTTACTTACTGGTAGCTCTTCTTCCCACATTTAGAGTATTCAGAGGGCTCTTTCTACATAGTTTGACATGACAGATCTTAGGCTATTGCATTATTTCCTTAGTTTGTATATTTCTCAGATAGATTCAAGGATTCATTTGAGTTAAAAAATGTACACCCATGATCTTCTTAGGTGCTTTGATATGGCTGATTGCAAGCCAAGTCCATCTCCTTTTCATCTGGAGTTACTCTTACATCCACATGTACCACTACTTTGTGATCCTATGTTATATAGGAAGTTGGTTAGGAGTCTCATGTACTTGACCCATACTCTCCATGATATTTCATTTTCGTAGGGCTTATATCTTGTTTGACACATTCTCCTCATAGTAGTCAATGGCAGTCTGCTAAAAGGATTTTGTGCTATTTGCATGGCACTTCCCACTTTGGCCTACACTACACTAGGGCTCTACTCTGTTGATTGGGTATACAATTCAGATTGATAGGTTCTATTGATGAATAGCATTCCACTTATGGCTATATTTTTTGTCTTGGTTCTTCTCCGAGTTGATTGGGTATGTAAAAATTAACAGTGTTGCACTTTCATCTTCATAGGAAGAGTACAGGCAATAATTACAGCGAGTCAAAAGATTCTTTGGCTTCTCTAGTTATTGAAAAAGTTTGAATCCCATAGGATTCACTAACTATACTTTGGTGTGACAACCAAAGTGCAATTCACATTTCTCACAACCCAGTTGAGCACCAGCGACCAAGCATATTGAGATACACATCCACTTCATTCATCAACACATTCAGGATGGAGTTATTTTCTTGAGTACATTCCGACTCAACAGATAGGTTGCAGACATCTTTACGAATCCTTTGCATCACCTCGCTACCTTGAGTTGTGTGGAATGCTTGGGGTTTTAGAAGTTGTTCTTGGGGGTGTTCGTGAGAACATATTTCTTCTTCTTCTTCTTCTTTCTCTTTCCTTCTAGTAGGATTCTTTCCTTCTTTTGGTTTGAGATTTCTTCATGGATATATTGTACATGAGTACCTCATCAAGCCTAGTTATTGGGACTCATACTGTGTACATGCCACTTCTATTTCTTCCCCTAGCTTCACATGAGGGGGTGATAGATTAGGTATTTACCTTAGCTCATGTTCACCTATGTACATTATTTACCTTTATTATATTTATCCTCCCCCACTTATGTGTGTGTATATTTCTTTTTATTTATTTAGATATTAGGATATATTATCTAGTTATTAGGTATAGTTCTTTCCTTGATCTATGGTATTGACTAGTTCTTTCCTAGATCGATGGTATTGACTAGATCATTGATGTCTAGTTCTCTCATAAATATATGGACTTGACTAGTTCCTTGATGACTAGTTCTTTCCATGATTTATGGCTTGATCTACACCTTGACCGGTTCTTAAATTGTTATTATTTTCCTATATAAGCAAGGCCCATTCTCATTGTATTTCATTGAGTTCCATAATAATATATGATATTGCTGCTTTTTTATTTGCAAAGTTTTATGTAAAGTTATTCTTCCGAATTACTTTCATCTTATAGATCATGGTGTTTGATTAGCATATGTGTTCTTGGCTTGGTAAGATCCGGTTATCATTCCTTTTAGTTAACTACATCCTATTTGGGACTATGTTTCTTTGTGAAAATGTTGCTTGTATGTTTGTGGAAGCCTATTGTTGCCATGAGTTGGATCACATATTTCATTGCATTGTGGTTGGGGCTTGGGGGCCAATGAAGAAGGATGGCTTCTCCTTGTCATTGGATGTCTTGGTTGGGTGGAGAGCATTACCTTTCCCCTGCTCTTTTTGTGATCAGAATTGGAAGAATGATAAATCTACATGTTGTTGTTCTATAGTAAAGGAAAATGAAATAAAATAGTTGATAGTCCCTTGTTGAGATAAATCTTATTATAACCTTCCCACTTGAAGTGGATGAACTTGTATATGTTTTGTAATAGAAATATGTTGTATTGAATACGAAATTTGTAAGATTGAAATGTGAAAGAGATATACTTTGTTTCTATTCTTTTGAAAGAAATAATTTTATTATGTATGATGAATTTGAAGAATGGAAGAAAGAAGTTGTAAGTTGTCTTTTGGGAACCAATAAATTATTGTAATACCTTTCTCAAATTGCATTGTGGTATTGAATATGATCATTTAAAAGTATTGAAAATCTCTGTTGAAAAGAAGAAATGCGTGTGAGGAAAAATATAATGCTCTATTTTCCTTGAAAAATGTTAAGACTCGAGATCAAAATTTTATTTTAGATTTTGAATGGTTGGATTAAATCAACTAATGTATTATATTGGAATTAGAACGTATCCTAATACTTGGAAGAAGAAAATGGAAAATAGATCCTTTCGAATTAGATCTCTGTTAGACATTTTCAAACTGGAAAATAATTATCAGAAAATGTACAGAACGACCCTGCAGACTAGGAAAGACATTTGAAACATTAATACAAGCTAAGAAAGATCAAAACTATCCCACACAAACTATAATACTTAAGAAATTTTCATAGAACCTTTCAAAATCGGGCTCAAACAATTTCTTAATCATTTTTGTTGTTAAATTGGGGAAATTCAAATTGATCTTCAATAAAAAAATTTAACCCTTGAAATCTATTCTAAAATCTTCCAAGTAAAATCCTCCATGCCTGTTTGGCAAGTGGAAAAAGAATTAACGACAAATTTGAACAAAATTGATAAGTTAAAAATACCATATCACTTTCTAAGTGACAGAAAGACGTTTTCTCAAAATTTACCCTTTAAAATTTATTAAAATCAAATTCCTAAGGTTTTTGTAAAGAGGACATCGATAGATTTCTAGAAAGTCCTCGTTTGCCAAAAACTGAGTTCCCAATCAAAATTTATGGCCTTCTAAAGTTTTACCTCATTTCGGGCTCAAAATAATCTAACTGTCAAATTTTAAATGAATAAAATATTCTTGGGCAGACTCGCGGGCTAAAAATTTACTTTTTTATTTTTTCCCAAAACATGCAAAGTCATGAAGTTTCCTGCCACTCTGCTTATCCACAAGCCTTCATTTTGTCTAAAAATGATCTAAGTCCAAAAAGTTAATTTGACAATTTTGCCTCCGTGGCCCCACCACCCCGCAGCCAATCATTGATCAACACATGCCTTCGTTGGGCATTAGAAAAATAAAAAAGGATAAAATCCTTATAATTCTCCGGCCCAACTTTCCACCAAAATTTGGAAATGCCAACACGTGTTCCCTTACGGACTCGCGGGAGCATGGAGGTAAATTGCGCCTTTTGTCCCAAAGGGAAAAACGATAAATGTCTTCCCCACTCCTCTGGCCCGCATCTAGGAAAATTTTTCTTCCCCACTCCATTGGTCTACTTTTCTCCTCTCAAGAAAATTTTCTCTCCAAAGTCCACAGGCCCGAGTTGGGGAAACTTTTCCTCCTATGCCCGTAGGCCCATTCTTGGGAAAATTTTCACCCCAAGTTCCGTCGGTCCATAACTTGAGAAATATGATGTGTTAGGAGGACTTCTTTATACCACAAGGAAAGGTGAGGAAATTCCCTACCTAATGGGAATTTTTTTAGGAAGTTTTAATTATGTTAATCATGGGAGTTTTGAATCTTTAGTGAGTTCTCAAGTGGGTAAGTGAATTTACTCGATAATTTTAAATATGTATTCTTTTCCCCACTATAATTAAAAATTTTCTCTTGTCTTAGATCTTATGGAATTAAATACCTTGGGTATTTCATTTTTTTGTCCCTTAACCCTAAAATTTTAATCAAGGAATATTTAGCTAAAATGTCAATGTAATAAGTGATTAAATTAATCCCTAAGGAGATTTGAGCTAGGTGTGGACTTATTACACTTGTTGCTTTATAATGTGGAATTAGTAATTATTATAATGGGAAAATTTATTAGTTGAATTTAATTTTACTTGAGACTTTGGTCGTTAACACTTTAAAAACAAAATTATTCCATAATTTTCTAGCCAAACCTAGGTTTTTCATGGGCTCTCAAGTGGGTTGTTTTAGTGGGAGTTACTGATCTCAACTATCCTACGGTGGAAAATAATTTGACCTCTGACAATGAGATATTAGGGATACAGGGTTACTTCCATTTTCAGTCTTATTTAACCTATAATGTTGCTGATTTTAGGACATATATTACAAGAGCTCCATTAAGAAATCCTTGCATGTTTGTAATGAAGAGGTCTTTGGTTGCGCAGGGGAAGAGAACCATCCATGAGACTTGACTATGTTTTGAAATATGTTTGTTGTATGTTGCTTATGTTGGTTTTTTCAATTTGTGATTTTATTGCATGAAGGGTCACTTTCCTATCCTTTCTTTGATTATCTCTAATGTGCATGTATGTTCTTGTTTCTACGATTTTCTCATCCTATGTGTGTAGGCTTGAATTTTGTGAGGGGTTTTTTAACTTTGTTTTCTTGTTATTTATCTTTTATTTTGAGTACTTGTGTTATTGATTAAGACATTGAAAGTTCTCGTTCTTGCTATTCCACTTACGTCTATGCAAGATTTGTTTCATAACTCTTGCATGTTAAAGCACGAATGTCAAATAATTGAATGCCTCTCTCAATTCAGTTACTAAAACAACGGTTGCATATCCTAGATTTCTAGAAAATAATTTAGCACACCATTTCTTGTAAAACCAGCAATAGGAAGACACTAGAAAAATAGGAATAATAAATAACTCCCATAAATAACCTTAGGAGGTAGGGGAAGAGTGTTGTTATTCAACATTACACAACATAGGGAAGGAGCCATCTTTCACATGAGCCGAAGAGTGATTCCTGTGCATGGGAGCTTGGGTGATGGTAACTTTCCTAGTGAGGGACATATAGGATTGAATGAAGTCTCTTTGATGTGATAACGCAAGGATATAGTAGGGAGCAATGGATTTATATTCCTCACCTAACACATTGAAAAAAGAACCCTCCCAAATTGATGTTTTATACTCATGGCCATGTTTTACTTCTAGGCTATCTACCCATGTTTTCCTAGACACTTTAGTACTTTATTCCATATGTGATATTAGGGCTTCACATATTTTGTTTCACTACTAATAATATTCAAATCCCAATCACTAAAACCATCGTCAACCATATCTTTTGTTGTGACATGAAAATTACCCTCATCTATCATTGTTTAGAGACCCAAATATTTGGTAAGTTTCAAACCTTGCACAATTCTTGATGCCCTATTGTTCAAAATTTCAAATCCATACCTAAAGAAAGAGAGACAGCTCCTATACAAGAACCCAGATTGCATAAAATAATGCCACAGCTCCTGCAGGACCAGGATTTCCTCAGGAAGCCCCATCAAAATTCACTTTTCAAAGCACTAGATTGTAACTTAAACATAGATCAATCAACACCATTATAATGAGCCCCTTTATTGGAGACAATTGTACACATTTTTTGCAACTACCAGATAAAACACTGCATAAATATATGAAAATCAATCTTTCAGGTCACATTAAGTGACCCATCAGCAAGATGAATCACTATTGGATTGTAAAATACAAATAAAAACTCTTTACAACTATAAATTTCTTTTTGTGAAATATTTTAGTTCTTTTTTATCTCTATCCTCGTCCCCAAGTACAAGAGTTGTGGATTTCATCAATTGATAATCTTTCTTTTTTAAAAAAATTCCCCCATTTTAGTTCCTCTTGCAACGCCCACATTTGACACACACGAATACAATAGTAAAAATGCCAGAATATTTTTTTTTTTTACTTGATCTAAGTATATATAACACCACTAGTGGTCTAAAAGGACTACACACAACTCACGATATGCTTTACACAACATTGACCCACATAGGAAACAAGAAAACATGTGACACAGATATAGTTGTATACTTTGTTAGAAATGACTATTTTATCGTAAGAAATGGATTAGAAATTATTGTATTACAAAAGAATGTACATGCAATTTCTACTTACCATATTTGTATTGTTTAGTTGAAAAAAAAGGAAATCTCAAATTATATTTGTTAAAATAGACTTGCATTTTACCTTGTTGTAAGTTGTGTGATTGAATGGAAAGTTAGAAATGTTGAAATTTTATATCGAACTTGTGAAAGAGAATATATGAATATTGAATGGATTCATTGTATTTACTTGTGTGTAACTTGCTAAATTTCCTGGAAAATTTGTTTACAAACAAAAAAAAATTACTAGATCAAACTAGCTCCAATTAATTGAATGGATTTGAAATTATCACAACTTTATACACCTATGTCGTAGCTATTTCAGTATGTTGAATTGCTAGTTAGTTGCAATAGTTCAAATAATAAAAGAAGAGGTTTATTAGTTTATTTATTTCTCCTAAATGAATGGATATAAATTGACAATTACTTCACTTTATATTATACAAATAAACTAAATTTTACCAAATAATTATCCCTTTTTATATACACTTATATTCTAATAAAGTTTAAATTGTAGGACTCTTTTGATGAGACAAAATAAAAGATACATTTATAATGATAAATAATTATATAAGTTTATTATTCAAATTTATATAATTATATAAAAATGAATAATAAAATTAACTAATATATATATATATATATATATATATATATATATATATATATATATATATATATATATATATATTAATTATGTATGTATAAACTTAAATAAAAAAAAAAAAAAATAATAAATTCGAATGGATTTTATATAGCAAAGTTTATATGTTTATATATATTTTAAAAAAATTTATAACATTGGGGGGCGTGGTGCGGAGGGGGGGGGGGTGTAGCGCCTCTCCCACCCACCAATATTTTATTAAATAAAAAAATTGGTTGGGGATGGGGAAGCGGTCACTCCCACCCCGTCCCCTACACTATAATATAATATAGTGTGAGGGGGAAGGGTGCAACCCCACTCCCAATAAAACAAACCCCCAATATACACAAACCGCATTGTTTATAGCCGTGGCTATACATTTAAACCTTGCACATATTTTGTATGTGGCCTCTTATTATTTCAAACATAAGACCTATAACATATTTGTATTCATGGTTATAATCAATTTCTACTTTAATAAAATAAATATATATATATATATGTATATATACAAAATAAACATTTAGGGTTTTTTATTCATTACCCAAATGGGTATATACATATTATATATACACCCAACTTGCAATAAAAATACCAAATAAAAACAAATAAAGAAGGGAAAACAATACCCACAAAGGAAATGGGTAGATCTATGTTTTTTAGCAAAAAAGCTTCCACAAAAATTTTAGTTAAAACCCTCTCTAATGGCCTCCATGGCTTCATCTCTTCTTCTCCTCCAAACATGAGAAATAAGAATAAGAAATTAGGGTAAATGGAAATAAAAATAAAGCTATAAAGATATTTAGGGAAACCTAAATCTAAGGGCTATGATAGATTTAATCTAATGGATCAGATTAAACCCTACATCACTTAAGTGGGTGGATTTTTGTGGGAATGAAATTTAAATAAAAGTGCATAGTTAAATTAGTGGCTAGACAAAGTATATGAAATTTTGTGATAGGAAATAAAGTAAACTTGGTGCATGGTAATTAATTAAAATTATGGAACTTGGTAAATATTTTTTGAACCCTAAATATTTTTAGGAAGTAAATTAATAATATTTAATTATTAATTTTATTTTAACTTCTACAAGATTATGTAGAAACTTTATCCAAGAAATTTATTAATTGTGGATAATGTTTAACCTTGCAACCTCTTCGAAAACCAAAAAAAAATTACCAAAAAAATTTCCCTATTAAATTATTAGGTTTTTTTATTTTTAAAGTGTAGATATTTATGGGCATTACAATACACTCCAACAATGTATTCAAACAATATTACAAATTTCCCAAAAAGCACAAAGGCTTGACAACAACAAGCCAAAAAGGAGTAATGGAATATGGGCACCACCTCCTTTTGTCTCCCAAGTGATGTAGGATTTCCACCCAAAGCCACCATGTGCACAACTCAAAACATAATCAAATCCTTATTTCTACACTTGCAAGTATGCAAAATATATCCATGTTATCCTTTTCACTCCCCATAGGTGGAACTCAAACTCACACTCCCTCCAAAATGCATGCCTCACATCTCCCTTTTCCCTCCCCAATGGTCCCATAAATCCATCTCCCACACCCAACTTAAGGAAAACTACCCAACCACAATCAAACAAAATCACAACACTCATGCAATATGCAACAAGCACAATTTCTACATCAAATACATTAATACAAAAATGACAACAAGAGGAGATCCTACCTCTCCATCAAGCTTCCAATTTATTTACTCTACAAGATTTGAATCCTTCACACCAAGCTCAATCAAAGATGCAACTAAAAAAGTACTCCAAGTATGAAAACCAAGACCAATTTTCAAAAATGCAAGAGAAGCAAATAATGCAAGTAACCCAAAATCCATCAAATTCATCCAATAAATATAAAATGGATGTGAGGATGATGAGGTGGCTCCATGTAGGATTTCAAGTTTCATCATCTCTCCATTCCAACACACAAGTCAAACACCAAGCTCAAAACAACTCAATGCACATGTAAGACTTATGGCATGGCTTCCCTACACTCAAACAAGCACTCCATGTTTATCAAGGACAAAATTAAATGTGGTAAGTAAAAAGTGCAATTATTTACCCTTTTACACTCAATAATGCATTAAAATGGTCAAAATATGTCCCATACTTCATAAGTAGGGTTGGTAGAATAGTTTGAGATGTGAGGGACAAGGATAAATTGTCCCTCAAGTATCTAAAAGTGGCCAACAAGGCCAAATTCGAATTTGGGAAGGATGGTGGAGTACACACCACCTAAATACATTTAATTCAATTTACATCATGCACCAAAACAAGGACTATCTACCCAATTTATTTTCCCATGTGTCATATCTTCCCTTTTAGTTTAAATTTAAGTTAAATTAGTTAATTAAGATACATTAGCAAGTGTTAATAAAGTAACAATATTTCTTAATAATTAAACACATGCACAACAAATTAAAACAAACAAAATTAAAATAAGGAAACACATTACACCCATGGCCACATAAATGAGGTTATCCCCTATGGAACCTCCTAACAAATCATGCAACAACACAACATAACATTATACACAAGTTGTCAAATTTGGCCATGTTGCACAACACCGACATCCTTCCGTGGTTGGTCCCTTATCCCCTTTCGGTGTATAATGATGTAATTTTTCCTACAACCACAACAATAATACCTTTCTAGCCTCAAGGCCATATCAATATGTCATGGAAATCAATGCATATAAAACATCCATCATACAATCCTCAACATACATCAAGAATTCAACATACACACATATATTTATCAATTAACATCATCGTATATAACATGGTTAAATCATTATCATCAAATTTACAATTTTTAATCAATTATTTGTAATTCACTTAACACTTCAATTCTACTCTAGTAAATAATTTACAATCATCAATAATCTAATTCACATTCTACAATAATCATGAAATTCCCTATATCTACTATATCTCCTAACTACTAGATACGCTCAACAACATACTATCAATCCCTAATACCATCATATTGTTAGCAATTCACAAAATCAATGAGACCACATGGTTAGTCCAACACTTCGATATACTCAATATGTCAAGAATCCAAATGTCAATTTATAAGAGAGTAACAATTCTAGATCATCATCATATCCTTAAATTTCCATCAAGGTCTAAAATACATCCATATAGTCCAAAGTAACAATCGAATACAATAGAAATCATGATGTCTCTCGTATCTTAACAACATGCTAACTAAGCTATAACAATCAGGTTCATGCCTCTAATCAATAGAAATTAAAAAATCATAGTATAATTAGTGTTGAAGAGGAGTGAGCATTACATTTTAGTTCATCCAAATTTCACGCATTCGTGAGAGGAGCATTGTTAGTAGAGATATTACAACATTAATTGCTTCCTAACTTTCAAAAAAATCATGTCATGTTATATAATGTGCAATTTTCTTTGAAGATAATTTACATTTGAATCATATGTTTCTTCTTCTATTTATAGGATAGGATTTTCTAAGTAAATTCTATTGAGAATCATTTCCATCATTTCATAATTTACTTTAATTTAGATTTATATTTAATCTCGATATTCAAATAATTAGTAGACATAGAGAAGGCATGAGAGGCAAAATAAACAAATCATTACATTTATATTACTTTGTATTTAGTTGTTTCAATTAATGTTGTATGCATGGAGAGTTTGATTATAAATATTATCTATCAAGTCTAGTATATTTCTTGATCTCACCACTCAAACTCCCTTCCAATTAAAAAAATGTGACAAAGAAATTCTATATTTATTGACCAATACATAAAGAAGGTATTTTCTATTAATAAAGTTATAGATTCCTCATATATTTATCAATTAGTTCTATGTATGACATGTTCTTTGCAATTTAATTTTATTGGTCATTCTTATGATGCTCATGATTGTCGTGGCCACTATAATTTTCTAGATCTTGGAGTGTCATTCACTATAAAATAGAGTTGAAGTATATAAGAGAGATTTATAATGTAAGGATTGTGGTTAAATGAGACACAAATTACTTCCATAATATTAGCACTATAACACCCTTTAAAATCTCCCACTCAGACCCATGAACAACCTAGGTTTAGTTACAAAATTATGGAATAATTTTTTTTAAAGTGTTAACAACCAAAGTCTCAAGGACAATTAAATTCAACTGATAACTTTTTCCATTATAATAATTACTAATTCCACATTATAAAGCAACAAGTGTAATAATTCCACACCTAGCTCAAATCTCCTTAGGGATTAATTTAATCACTGATTACATTGAAATTTTAGCTAAATATTCCCTGATTAAAATTTTAGGGTTAAGGGACAAAAAAAATTAAATACCCAAGGTATTTAATTCCACAAGATCTAAGACAAGAGCAAGGTTTAATTATAGTGGGGGAAAAGAATACATATTTAAAATCATCAGAGTAAATTCTTACTTACCCACTCCCAGAACTTGGTTAAATATTCAATTTGGATTTTCACATGATTAACACAACTAAAAATTCCTAAAACTATTATCATTAGTTAGGGAATTTCCTCACCTTTCTATGTGATATAAAGAAGTCCTCCTAACTCCTCATATTTCTCAAGTTATGGACCGGCAGAGCTTGGGGTGAAAATTTTCCCAAGAGCGGCTCAAGCCCTATGGACATTGGAGAGAAAATTCTCCCAAATGAGAAAATTGGACCCGAGGATCTAGGAAGAAAACTTTTCCTAGACATGGGTCGTGGAGAGGGGAAAGGCATTTACTATTTTTCGCTTTTGGGACAAAGCGAAATTTTACACTGCACACTCCGCCGACGCTTGAAAGGAGGCCATGTGGTAGCTCCTTATTGGCTACGGGTCAGCAAGTTAGCTGGGGAACATTTGGAAAATTTGACTATTCAAAAGGAAGGGCAAAAAGGTCGAAAGGAACCCACGCCTCTGCCGACGTGAGAAGATGCCACGTGTCAGAAACCGCTACTTGCGGTTTAATGGGCGATGAGGATAATTTGGAAATTTTTCCCGAAGTATTCTGAAGCATTAAGGCTTAAAAAGATCCGCTCCTCTTTGACGCCTTATGAAGCCATATGGCAGCACCTGATTACCTGTAGGCCGGCGGGGCTGGGGAAAACTTACAAATTTTTCCAAATTTATTTTTGAAAGCGCTTTAGGTTAAAATTGATCCGAGCCTCCGTTGATGCCCAACGAAGCCACGTGTTGATCAATGATTGGTTGCGGGGCTGGTGGGATGGAGGAAAAATTTCCAAATTAACTTTTTGGACTTAGATCATTTTTAGACAAAATGAAGGCTTGCGGATTAGTAGAGCAGCGAGAAACTTCATGAATTTGCACCTTTTGGGAAAAAAATCTAAAAAAGGAAAGTTTAAGCCCACGGTCAGCCAAAATATTTTATTCATTTAAATTTGTGATTAGATTATTTGACCCAAAATGAAGTAAAAACTTCATAAGGCCATAACTTTTGATTGGGAACTCAGTTTTTGGAAAATGAGGACTTTCTAGAAATATCTTGATGTCCTCTTTTCACAAAAACATTAGGAATTTGATTTTGATAAATTTTAAAGGGTTAATTTTGAGAAAACATATTTTGTCACTTAGAAAGTGAATTGGTATTTTTAACTTATCAATTTTGTTCAAATTTGTCATTAATTCTTTTTCCACTTTCCAAAAAGGCATGGAGGATTTTACTTGGAATATTTTAGGATATATTACAAGGTTAAGTTTTCTTGATTGATTTTCATTCAAAAGTTATCAATTTTATATAGCAATAAGTCTGCAATTTCACCTTTTCCCAATTTGAAAGGTTCTATAAAATTTTCATAAATATTTTGGTATGTTTGGGGTCGTTTTGACCTTACAAATAAAATTTGATATTTCATTTTGTATTTTTGATGTTGCAGGGTCATTCTATTCAATTTCTGATTAATAATTGCTAGTATGAAAGTTATCTAACAGAGCTCAAATTTGAATAGATTTATTTTCATTTGCCAACTTTAAACTATGAATTCATTCCAAACCAATCTAACATACTAAGTTGACTCAAGAAAAGTATTCAAATGCCAAATTACAATTTTGATTTCTAAAACATTTATTTTAAAAAAAAAAAGTATTATGACATTTCTCCATACGTATTCACTTTTTCATCCTTCCAATAGAATTTCAAAATACATTCAACAATCATATTTCAATACCCAATAATGCCATTTGAGTAAATGAATAAAATCCTTTATTGATTCAAAGAGATACCTTTATAATTTCTTCTTTCATTCCTCAATTACAATATATAGAATATGATATCTTTCAAATTCTTTCAAAAGTATAAAAACAAAGTATATCTCTTTCACAATTAAATTTACAATTTTCATAGCCCATACAAACCATATTTCCATCACAAATAATATACAAGATCATCCACTTCGAGTTGGAAAAGGTTACATTAAGAAATGATCTCGATAAGGACTACAAAGCTGTCTTCTTTATTAGTTCTAGAACAACATTATGAATTTCCATCATTCTCCAATTTAGTCGAATGCGAACAGGGAAAGGCAACACTCTCCACCCAACCAAGACATCAGATGAAAAGGAGAAACCATCCTTCTTCATTGTGGCTGACCCCAACCACATTGCAATAAGAAATATTTTTTCAACTCATGGCAACAATAGGCTTCCACAACACAAAGAAAAATTTCTCATTCAAAACATAGTCCAAAACAAAACTGTAGTTTTCCACCATAGAACAAAACAACAAACAACACTCAGCTTCATCATGCAAGCCAAAGGAGCAAGAAACTATGGGGGATGCTACTTATGCCTCCCAAAGGGAAATGGGTATCACCACCTGAGAAAAAACCACCAAAATATATATCATTTCAAATCCTTGACATGCCCTTATGCCTCCCCCAAGTACCCCTTATTCCTCACATTTCCTTATGCCTCCCCAACCTCTTATGGCACCCCATAATGAGTAAAGAAATGCAAGCTATTTCTTTGTAAGGTGGAACCCAAATCCCAACTCCCTCCACATTTATACCTCCCCAAAACACTTATGCCTCCCACAAAATTCCCCATAGTCTTCTCCTACACCATCCCTAGGCCATCTACCCAACAATCTATCAAATAAAACAACACATTCAAACATGTAATACTTCATATATGAATACAAATAAAAGGAGAGTATTTCGAATAGCTAAACTCTTACCTCTCCATGATGGAGTTTGTTTCAAGTTCAAAACAACAAGCTCTCTAATGCAACACAAACCAAGAGATCAACAATCAACAAGTATGCAAAATCTCTAAATATCTCCCAATTTAAAACAGCTCCAAAAACCCAAAGCAAGTGGAAAAAATGAAGTGATAAAAGTGAAGCAAAAAAACAACCCCTAAAAACAAGCCAAGGAATTCAAATATGTAGAAGAGGAAAGGGAAGAGGATGAGGTGGATCCATGTGGATGCCATTGTTATCAAAATTTCACCCCTCCAGGGTAAATTTCGATAACATGCATCAGAGTTTTGCAGTTCCAGGCAAATAGGTTGATCCAGAAAAAATTGTGAAAATTGGCTAAGTCCTGCTCAAGGTCACCTTTGGGACGTGTGGGACAGAAAAATGCGAGATCGGCCGAAAATCCTCCGGGCGGCCCAAACAAAAAAGGGACAAGTGGGACAAAAAGACTCGAACCGGCCGGATCGGCGAAATGAGCACAACTAGCCCGCTAACGGTTTGGGACATCTCGGGACATGTATGCGGCGGGCGCGAAAAGCTCATCCGGCCGAAAGAGGAGAAAAAATGACTAATTGGCCGAGCGGGACGGTTTGGGATGAAGGTACGCGAAGGACCCGAACCGTATCGGCGGATCGGAAATGAGAAAGAGACGGTCCTAAAGCATTTGGGACATCTTTTAGGACAAAAAGGCGCGATCCGCCGAACTGGGGTGAAAAAGGTCAAGATCAAAGCATTGGGACGCGTGGGGCGCGGAAGGCGGTTCACCAAAGGAAAGGAAAATCGAATCAAGCTTGGGCGGTTGGAACAAATGGACCCAAACCAATTGGATCGGCCAAATCAAAGCACAAACAATCTGAAACACAATGGGACATCCGGGCCGCGAGGACGAGGCAGGCCGGCCGGATCGGCCGAAATCAGCACAAGAGACCTTTCCAAATAAGACAAATGGACGCGGGGACGTGAAAAGCCGAAGGAGCCGAGAGCCAATCAAATCTTGCCACGTGTCCAACGCAAAGAGGGACAAGGAAGCCCATTTCAGGCGGATTGGGGTTTTTGTCCCAAACGGTTTGGGACATCCGGGACAAAAAGACGCGAAGGGCGTGAAAGAGCCGCAGTCCGCGGACCAACCAGATCACACCACGTGTCACAAGGGAAAGGGTCAAAAAGTCAAAGGGTGAGTTTTCGAGCACTGAACCGAACCAATGGGTTAGTGCCACGTGTCCCACTAGGGCCCACAAGGAAATTTCAAATGAAAGCCCGCCGAAAGGTGAAGGAGAGAGAATCACGCGACCAATCAATGCGTGCCACGTGTCATCCAGGTGGCGAAGCGTGAAATATTTCAAAATCTGTTTTGGTGCATTAGTGCCCTAAATCTTGAGATCGCCATATCTTTTGATCCAGAGCTCGAGATTTCCACGTTCTTTATATCAACGGAAAGGTTGTGAGATGCTCTACATGATTCTAGGATCAATCTCAAGTTTTACTGCAGTCTGAGAGAGAAAATAGAGAAACAGCTCTGACGTGTGGTAATGGCCGACGACCTTTCAACAACTGTTTTAATGCTAATGGGTCACATTCTTCTTCAAAGACGGCTAGAAGTGACATTTCAGCGACCAAATTAATGCACATGGGTCACATTCTCCTCCAAAATCACTCAAAGTGATAGGGTATGGGTTGGTAAGATCCTCCATGCTTTGAGTTAATGCATCTGCGGTCAATGAGGAATGGGCTTGCATGTTTTCCTACGTTTTACGTCCCCAGGCTCAACCTGCAATGTAAAAGCCATATTTTCCTCATTTTAATAAAGAGCTGTTCATTCTTTCTCTGCTCTGCCCTCCTTATTTTCTTCTCTAGGGTTGAAAATGGAGTTCGAACCTCCTCCTTGCTCTGTGATGGCATTTTTGCCTTTTACTACCGAAATGATGTTCTGCTACAAACTTACTGGAGCAACAAAACATGTTTTGTGATGCATCTGTCCATCCTTCCTCATTTTTGCTTGTTCTCTTCTTGCCTCTCTTCATTGCAGGTATTTGTGCATGCTTGAATGTTCATTGCGGGTTTGGAGCCGTGTTCATGGAGTTTTGGGACATTTTACTCGTGTGAAATCTATCCTTGGGCTGTGATGCATCTGTCCATCCTTCCCATTGCTCATCTCTCTTTGTCCCATGGTAGTTTTGATAGATGTCCAACATTCTCCTTCTCTCGGTGTATCACCGTTTTAGTGTAGGCTTTTGCTGTTTTTCCCTTCTCTCTCTCTGTCTTTGTCTCCTTGGCATGGTTAGATTAGCTTACTCGCACTTGGAATAGCTTAGTGGCAGTAGTTTAGGAGTAGGAACCAGCCTTCTCTCGGAGATTCCTCTCTTGGTTTCACAAGTCCCACGCTTGAAGAGAGGTTTCCATGTTGTGCAATCACACTGGATTCCCGAACATCAACCTAGAAGTCGATGGGCGTCCGTGGGTTCTGTGATTTTGCACTATGAGCTTTTAGCACACCAGTGGGACCTTAGAGGTCTTCCACTTCATCTTTTGTAGGTTGATGTGTTCTGTGAAGATTTCAGCCTTTGGAGGCACTTGCAAACACATCCTGGCGCGACTCCATCGATCAAGCAACCCATTTCTCGAGCTTGCAGACCCGTTTCCATACTTTTTCATCCATCTTTCTTTCCATCCCTTTCATTCTTTACCATTCCATGAAGTTGTACAACCATGACTTCATTTCCATCATGGAATTCACATCAACCACAGCAGTATATTCCACCTCCAACATCTTGTACAAATCCTCCAAATCAGCATTTTGAGCAGATTCAAGATCGGTATGCATACCCATATGAGCAGCAGTGCAAAGTCGGTTTGGCCATGGAGCTTTCTAAGAGCAAGAGTATGCATACAATGAAGACCATCGATTCAAGATTTTGGTCTCGTTGGAGAAAATCCAAAAGATGGAGGTGGGGATGGCGCGATCAGGGCTCAAGCACAAATGAAAGCTTTGGAATCGGTTGTGGAGCACCCCCGTCCATGGGTGGGACCTTTTCCAAGGCATTACAGCCCCTCGGGAGAAACTTGACTTCATGATTGCAACGCTAGCGCTTTGCTTTGCGTAAAGTGAATTGAGGAAATAGAGGTGTATGAGAGAAGTATTGATAACCTTGTCAACGGGTAAGCACACCATCTCATGCCTTTTCTCTTCCTCTTTCCCAATCTATTTCATTTCGAGTAGTGTCAAGTTTCAAACCCTCCATCTGTTGTCCCAAGTGTTGAATCCATCCCCCATCCCTAGTCTTCCACCTCATCTCAATTCTTCTTTCCTTTTTCCTTCCAAACAGCCTTCCCCTCCACAAGAGCTAACAAACACCCCCTCCTCCAAAGAAACAAGAGGTTTCACCGCCTCCACCACCACACAAATTGTCAAATCGGTTGAGTTTCAACCTATCCCTCCTCTTGCATCCCCAATTCCATGTGGGGAAGAAGAAATTGAAAAAATCACCATCAAGGACAACAAGAGGAAGAGCCAAAAGAAAAGAAGTGACAGACCAGTCAAGAGTTGGGCTCTTAGGTTTGGGATGACAAAGATCCCCTTGATGGTTAAGCCTATAGAAGAGGCTAGGGTTGGAGAAAAAATGGTTGTGAGGACTAATTTTGTTGAAGAAGAAGATCTTGCAGCCCCAACTTGTCCTCTAGAGCAGCAGATTGAAGAGTTTGACTTGACAAACTTCATGCTGGAGGAAGAGTTCAATCAAGAGCAAGATTGCCTTCAAACATTGGAGGAAGGAGAAGCTGCTCCAAATCCAAAAGAAGAGGAGCACATTCTAGTTGTGGAGGAGAAAAGTGCAGATCCAAGGGCTTTGAGCACAAAGCAGGCTACAGGAGAACCTTCAGTTCTTCTTTCTACTTCACCTCTCCCAAGTTCTAGTACTGAAGAGGAGTTTGATCTCTCAAACTCAATATTGGAGAGTGAAGGAAACCATGGTGGTCAAGTTGCAGATCAAGAGGACACCATGGAGGAAGTTGAACATTTGCAGCAGGACAAAGCAATGAGGCGGTTTACATCCGATTTAGAGGATCTGTTTTGATGGAGAAGAACCGGTTGACTTTTCACCATTCTCTCTTTCATCATCCACATTCCAAACACGAGCCTACCGCTGCATGAAGGAGAACATTCATTTGCAGCAGCCTGCATCTTATAGCAGCTCTTTGGGATCAACATTGCAAGATTTTAATCTTCCATGTTCTTCATTGGAGGAAGAGAAAGGACAGAAGAATCCCACCATTTCTTCCACATCATCCATTCAGGAGGGTCTACAAGAAGACTCCATTCTTGGAGTTGAAAATCGAGCTATGGGCATATCAAACTGATCGGACCTTGCCCAATCGTATTTGGCTTCATTGGAGCCAAAGGAGAAGCCACAACCGGTCATGCTCACTTTTGAGCATGAGGATGAGCTACAAAGTACCAAGGATCAGCCGCCATACCTCTTCAATCCAAATGCAGAGCAACTAAAAGAGGTATTGGATTTTTCAGTTGATACCTTGATGATTTGGATAGAAGACCAGCTTCTTGTTGATTTTCAATCCATCCAAACAGCCATGATCGAGTGCAAATCAATTGCATGGATGCCAATTTTGAAGAAAGGAAGCTATTTCTCACAACCAAACAGCAGGGTTTGTTTAGCTTGCCTTTGCTTCCGATTAGAGTAGAGTAGCTAGGTTTGCTTTCAGTGAGAAAAAGTGCTTGTGCACACTCTGCATGTTCCATTTGGGCATTATGATTTTCAGTTACTGCACATAGTTTTTGGTGTTGCTGGTTTTTCTCTTAAACAAATTCGTTCCAAAGTGGCATTTTGGTAAGAACAACTCCATGTCCGGTGGGTTTCAAGTGGCTCAGAGGGAAGTTTTCAAAGTTTAGATCAGTTTTCAGGCTTGCTTATGACTCCATGCCCAATGGATTGCTTTAGAAAGCGGTCTTTTCATCTAGCGAGGCGAGATGACCCTCTGAAGTCGCTAAATGTTATCAAAATTTCACCCCGAGGGGTAAATTTCGATAACATGCATCGAGTTTTGCGGTTCCGAGCAAATAGGTTGATCCGTAAAAAAATTGTGAAAATTGGCTAAGTCTGCTCAAGGTCGCCTTTGGGACGTGTGGGACAAAAAACGCGGATCGGCCGAAAAGCCTCAGCGGCCCAAACAAAGCAAAGGGACAAGTGGGACAAAAGACCCGAACCAGCCGGATCGGCCGAAATGAGCACAAACAGCCCGCTAACGGTTTGGGACATCTGGGACCAATCTGGCACGCGGCAGCGCGAAAAGCCGATCCGGCCGAAAGAGGAGAAAAAAATGACTAATCGCTGAGCGGGACAGTTTGGGACGACGGTGCACGCTGAAGGACTGAACCTATTTGGATCGGCCGAAATGAGAAACAGACGGTCCTAAAGCATTTGGGACATCTAGGACAAAAAGGCGCGATCCGGCCAACCGGCAAAAAAGGTCAAGACAGTCAAAAGTAGTTGGGACGCGTGGGGCGCGGAAAGGCGGTTCGGCCAAGAAGGAAAGGAAAATCAAAATGTTTCTCGGACAATTTGGAACAAATGGAACCGAACCGGCCGGATCGGCCGAAATCAAGCACAATCACCAAACACAATGGGACATCTGGGCAAAGACCCTAACCGTCTGGATCGGCTGAAATCAGCACAAGGAACATTGTGCCAAATAGGACAAAGGGACGCGTGGGATGCAAAAAGCCGAAGGAGCCGAGAGCCAATCAAATCTTGCCACGTGTCCAACGCAAAGAGGGACAAGGAAGCCCATTTCGGGCGGATCGGGGTTTTGTCCCAAACGCGGTTTGGAACATCCGGACAAAAAGACGTGAAGGGCGAGAAAGAGCCGGCATGCCCGCGGACCAACCAGATCACGCCACGTGTCACAAGGGGAAAGGGTCAAAAAGTCAAAGGGTGAGTTTTCGAGCACTGATCCGAACCAATGGGATAGTGCCACGTGTCCCAGCTAGGGCCCACAAGGAAATTTCAAATGAAATCCCACCGAAAGGTGAAGGAGAGAGAATCACGCGACCAATCAATGCATGCCACGTGTCATCCAGGTGGCGAAGCGCGGGAAATATTTCAAAATCCGTTTTGGTCTGTTCCATGCCCTAAATCTTCAGATCGCCATATCTTTTGATCCAGAGCTCGGATTTGCACGTTCTTTATATCAACGGAAAGCTTGTGAGATGCTCTACATGATTCTAGGATCAATCTCGAGTTTTGGTGTAGTATGAAGAGAGAAAATCGAGAAACGGATCTGACATGTGATAATGGCCAGAAGCGACCTTTCAACAACTTTTTTTAATGCTAATGGGTCGCATTCTTCTTCAAAGACGGCCGAGTGACATTTCAAATGTAAATTAATGCACATGGGTCGCATTCTCCTCCAAAATCACTTAAAGTGACAGGTATGGGTTCTAAGATCCTCCATGCTGAAAGTTAATGCATCTGCGATCAATGAGGAATGGGCTTGCATGTTTTCCTACGTTTTTCGTCCCCAGGCTCGACCAGGCAATGTAAAAGCTTGATTTGGCTCATTTTAATAAAGAGTTGTTCATTCTTTCTGCTCTTGCCCTCCCTTCTTTTCTTCTCTAGGGTTGAAAATGGAGTTTGAACCTCCTCCCTTGCTCTGTGATGGCGTTTTGCCTTTTACTACCGAAATGATGTTCCATGCAAACTTACGAGCAACAAAACATGTTTTGTGATGCATCTGTCCATCCTTCCTCGTTTTTGCTTGTTCTCTTCTTGCCTCTCTTCATTGCAGGTATTTTTGCATGCTTGAATGTTCATTACAGTTTGAGCCGTGTTCATGTTGTTTTTTGGGACATTTTCTGTGAAATCTATCCTTGGGCCTCGTGATGCATCCGTCCATCCTTCCCATTGCTCACCTCTCTTTGTCCCATGGCGCTTTGATAGATGTCCAACATTCTCCTTCTCTAGTGTATCACCGTTTTAGTGTAGGCTTTTGTTGGTTTTCCCTTCTCTCTCTCTCTGTGTCTCCTTGGCATGGTTAGATTAGGATTAGATTAGCTTTCCGCACCGGAATAGCTTGTAGCGGAGTAGTTTAGGAGCAGAACCACCTTCTCTAGAGATTCCTCTCTCGGTTTCACAAGTCCCATGCTTGGAGAGAGGTTTCCATGTTGTGCAATCGCACTGGATGCACTGAACATCAACCTAGAAGCTCGATGGGCGTCAGGGGTGCTTTGTGATTTTGCACTAACAACCACAATACACATCCTAAACTCCAACTCATAAGTCAACTTCAATCTCCAAGGCACAATAAATAAGCGGTGAATAAATGACAGCTTTACTTACATATTTAAATCAAACCCACACCTCATAAGGATTGAAATTGAAAGCATGTAATAAAGTGTAATAAAAGCATACAACTTGACTTATAAAATGCATAATGAAGGCTATATTTAAATCCTCCAACCATAGGTAAGGTTGGCATGCAAATTTAAGAGGTATGGGACAAGTTTAACTTGTTCCATAAGCTTCCAAAATCAGCCTCCACGGAAAAATTCAAATTTCAAAAGGAGGTGGAGTGTTTTATACTCAATATTAATTTACACATGACTTACACATTTCTTACAATACTTCATTTTTAGGCCAACAACTCTAATAATTACTTTCTTATGTCCCAATTTGATTAATTAATTTTAACATGTTTACTCACATTAATTTACCACAATTAATAAATAATGAAAGGGGTAAACACATCACTTAATAAACACATAAAAACATCAATAAAAAGGAACCAAATAAATAAATACACATAACCCTTGGTCACATTTAAAGGTGATCCCCCATGGGAATCCCTAACAATCAAACACACACACATGAACAATACAAGTTGTCATGGTGACCTTGTTGAATTCATCTAGAATTCTAACATGGTTGGTCTCCAATCCTTCGATGTTTGTTGTGATATTTTTAACTGGACAATACAAACACCCCTTTAGCCTCGTGGCAATATCGGAACATCCAAATGAATATAATATAATTTCAAAATCATCAATATATATATATATATAATCACAAAAATATCTAAAAAATCAACAATATCACTAACATTTTCATCAAAGCAACTATATAATCATCAATTTTAAATTTAATTTTCTCGGTCTACTCAATATATCCAAATATCACATGTTTTAATCAATATCCATATATATATATATATATATATATATATATATATATAACCATGTCCAACAACATGTCAACATATATATAAAATGTCTCTAACAATAATCATATATCATATATGAATCAAAGTAAACAAAAATCCATGATTTGACATCTAACACCATAATTAATCAAAACTATAATAATTTCCATAATATAGTCAACAGTATCATGATCAATATCAAAAGTGTCGAAAGGAAGTGGGCACTACAAGCACTACTCAGAATCAATTATGGGTTCAGGTAGCTATGAACTATAAATAGTTGTAGATCATATGATTACTAAAATTTAGTTATTGTAACACCAGCTAAAACAACCCACTTGAGACCCAAGAAAAACCTATGATTAGTTAGGAAAACTTATGGAATAATGTTTTTTTATTAAAAGAATCTACAACCAAAGTTAGAAGAAAACACTCGTCACTATCAAGTTCCTAAAAAATTCTAATCCACTAGAATATTCCTTTCTTTTATTAACAATTACTAGAGGTCATAAGGTCCAAAATTTAGCGTTAGAAGGTTCAATTAGGTTCAGAGGATAATTCCTCACCATACCCACTCTCTAAGAGGCTTAAAGGTTAAACTTGATTTTTCTTAAACTTAATGCATTCAAAATTTTCCTCAATCAATCCCATTGGATAGGAATTTTCCTCACGTTTCCATTAATATAAAGAATTTCTCCTAAATCCTCATATTTCTCAAGTTATGGGCCGGCAGGCCTTGGGGTGAAAATTTTCTCCCAAAAGCGGGCTTGCGGGCCTGAAAGGGTAAAATTTGCCCCAAGGATGGGTTTGTGGGCCGTGGGGAGAAATATTTCCCGATGAGTATTCAGATCAATGGGTCCATGGGAGATTTTTGAAAATTTTCGAGTGCGGGGGCAAAAACCACCTTTGTATCCACGCTCCCACAGGTCCGCAAGTCCACAAGAGACACGTGGCACCTCTTAAGCCGCGGGGAAAGTGGGGATAAAAAAAAAATTTAGCGCCAAAACGAAGTCCAGAAAGGTTAAAATTTACCCGTGCCTCCGCTGAAACTTCGATGCCATGTCTGCTCTGATTGATTGGTTGGGACGTCAGCTAGCCGATGGGGAAATTTTAGAAAATGTTCCCAAAAAATTTCAAAAATACGAAAAAGGTAAAAAGGAACCCGCTCCTCTACCGATGGCTCGCGACACCACGTGGCAGCTCCTGACTGGATGCGGGCTGGCATGCAAAATTTAGAAAAATTTCCTATTTTTTTTAAGTGCTAAGTTAAAAAGCCCCTCTGCCAATGCCTCGTGGTGCCACGTGGCAGCCTTTTCCATTCGCTTATGGGTGGCGGGTCATTTGCGGGGAAAATTAGGAAAAAATTTCAAAAAATTTCCCTAAGCGCTAAACTTAAAAAATGGGTCTGCCCCTCTGGCAACACCTCATGGTGCCATGTGGTAGTCTCTATCAAGCATGGTCGGTAGGGAAAAACTAGGAAAAATTTCCAAAAAAATTCTCAAGTGCTAAGTGAAAAAACATTGCACATGAAAAATTTAGGCCATTTGGCCGCATGAGAAAATTTTCCCAATTTTTTTGATGCCAAGTGAAGGAAAAATATCATAAGGCCATAACTTTTGATAGAGTGCTCGATTTAGGGAAAACAAGGACTTTTTGGAAAGCTCTCGATGTCCTCTTTACTAAGAAATTATTGAATTTTGGTTTTGGTAAGGTATAAGGAGTCAATTTCAAGAAAAATATTTGTAGGGTTTTCTTTGTTCAAATTGGTAAAAATTAACTTATAAAATTTGTTCAATTTGATCTTCTTCCTCTCTCAACATGTCAAATATTCATGGATAATTGTTCTTATGTGGTTTTAGGATAAGTTTTTAACGTATATCAATTTGATTGAGTTACAATTTCAAATTTTACAACTTTGACAACCAAATGACTATGAAAGCTTTGAAGTCGGTTTTGCTTTAGGTTTTCAAAGATTCATTTTAAGTGTTTTTTTCTAATTTAACTCATTTATATCTTGGCATGTTCAATTTTAATGTTTAATTATTATTTCTTGATTACAAGTTTGGTCTTTTCATTTATGATAAAAGTTACGAGTTTAACGTGAAGCAAAAATGGAAACAAAAAAAATTAGCTCGGTGTTTTTATTTTAGTTTCCTAACAAAATAATTCATTTCATGATGGTTTCAAAAATATTTCATTCCTTCAATAAAATGATAAATACTAAAATGTAACTTTTTTTCTTTTCAACTCATGTACTTCATAAAATAGAGTACTACATTTCCTTCATACGCATTTCTTTCTTTCAAATAGAGATATCAATTACATTTAAAAGATCAGATTCAATACCACAATGTAAATTTGAGAAGGTAATACATCATTTATTGATTCCAAAAGACAACTTTGTAACATCCTTTTTTATTCTTGAATGCAATTTCTTTAAAATTCTTTAAAAAAAAGAATTTATCTCTTTTCATTTCACTTTACTACTTTCATGATCAACACAACATCTTTCCATTACAAAACATTTACAAGTTCATCCACTTCAAGTGGGAGAGGTTAAAATAAAATTTATCTCAACAAGGGACTATCCAACTATCCTTTTTCCTTGCTCCAGAACAACAACATGTGTATTTCTCATTCTTCCAATTTGATCACAACAAGAGTAGGGGAAAGGCAACACTCTCCACCCAACCAAGACATCCAATGAAGAGGAGAAGCCATCCTTCTTCATTGGCCCCGAGCCCTAACCACAATGCAATAAAAGATGTGATCCAACTCATGGCAACAACATGCTTCCACAAACACACAAACAACATAATCACAATAAAAACACAATCTAAAATAGAATGTATTTTACAACTACATTAAAACATGACAAACAATACTTTGGATTCCTCAAGCAAGCTAAAGAGCAATAAAATATGGGGATGCTACTTGTTCCTCCCAAAGGGAAATGGGTATCACCACTTGATTTCAATCCACCAAAATATAGTATATCAAACCCCGACATTTCTTATGCCTCCCTTAAGTACCCATTATTTCTCACATTTCCTTATGCCTCCCCAATGTCTTATGGCACCCCATAACAAGTAAAGAAATGCAAGATATTTATTTATAAGGTGGAACCCAAATCCCAACTCCCTCCACCCTTATACCTCCCTAAAACACACTTGTGTCTCCCACAAAATAAACCCCATAGTCTTCTCCTACACCATTCCTAGGCCATCTACCCAACAACCCACAAACATGCCAAAACATTCATACATTAACATTTACATTCATAAAAGAAGAGCATTTCAAGAGCCAAGCTCCTACCTCTCCATGATGGAGTTGTTCCAAGTTCCAAAACAACAATATTTATCCCAATGCAAGCAATCTAAATCAGCCAAGCACAAGCATGCAAAAATCTTCCAAAACTTCTTCAAAGTAAGAGCTCCCAAAACAATAATGAATTCACCTAAAAGAATGAAGTCTCCAAAATGAAGCAACCCTAAAAAAGCCAAGGAATTTGAATTTTATAGAAGATGGAAGGGAAGAGACAATAATAGAGACAATAATTGACCAAATTGTCTCAAATAGAGACAATAAAAAAGTTGTGTATTGTCTCTATTATTGTCTCAAAGCGGGTGTCTCTAATATTGTCTCTAATTATTGTCTCTTTAGAGACAATATACATTGATACATATTTTGTCTCTCTAGAGACAATATCATTATTGTCTCCCTAGAGACAATAATGAATACTAATTTTGTGTCTCTCTAGAGACAATACTAATTTCAATTTATATTGTCTCTCTAGAGACAATACGAATTTAAAGAATGAAAAATATGAATTTCAAGAATAAATAATAACCAAATATTATATAGTGCAGTCAATGGCTACATATCGTCTATGATGTCAGAGTGGACTAGTAATTAATATTATAAATTAAGAACAATTTGATTTGAATCTTGTGCCCAACAAATGGGTCAAACATTTTATTAATATCAAATAAAATAAAATACAAAAGGGTGTCTAAATGTTGTTAACCCTTGAAATACAATGATAAAATACAATAGGGTGCCTATATGTCGTTAACCCTTGACATACAATATTCACACCACCTCTCCACCACCAGCTTCAAGCGATCCGTTTGCTTCCCTAGTGTTACTTTGATGTTCTTTT
Organism: Taxus wallichiana var. yunnanensis; assembly: GCA_018340775.1. Lineage (NCBI taxonomy): Eukaryota > Viridiplantae > Streptophyta > Pinopsida > Cupressales > Taxaceae > Taxus > Taxus wallichiana. The sequence goes on from CM031240.1 coordinate 776,928,924, forward strand.
TCTTAACTTTTATTTTGAGGAACTGCCTCTCCGCCGACAGTTGTCATCTTCATGTTCTTTCCATATTCTTCAAAATACCTACAGGGACATTATACAAATTTAAATAAAGCACATTTTTGAGATAATTATAGGAAGCAAGTGAATTCATAAATGTTGCAACACCGCAAAATAATTTGAGAAAACTAGTTCATAGTTAAGGAACAAAATTGAGTTTTGAAACATCTCCTCAGTAACAAAGGGTGGAATTCTTGCAACAAATATTCATGTAATCTTCTTGGAAAAAGGTTTCCTTTCCCCCTACAAAAATCATGTTTAATATAAAAGAGCATATCGTATTTTGATATAAATTAAAGATAACAATTGTACAAATTGTAAAAAGGGTGATAAAAAGAATAATAACATCTAGTTTGTTTTTGACACACCAAATTTGAAATCAACTACTCGTGATTGACATAGATAAATAGCAAATGGTGAAATAAACAAATTTAGAATTGGGAATTCAAAGAGTAGTGAATACCATCAAATTTTGCCAGCAGATGAGCATGACATTTCTTTCAGCATTAAGTCAACAGGTAGCTTGAAGCATAACACCATAATACCAATTATCAATCCTTTGAATACATTGAACTAGTTATTTGCATAGCACCGTGATAGTTGACCACAGAATCTGGCTTATAAAGTCAATGAAACCTTGTTCTAAAGCCCACAAAGATGATTTCGTCAACATTTACTTGCTTAATGATAGTACTTGTTCCTCCAAGACAATTCTGGTGTAATCACAGTTGTTGTCATAACATGATCTGGTATGATAGATCTTTTTATTTGAAACAACAAACAATTTCTGATTTTAGCTTTCACCCCTTGTGCATTGCAAGTTGGCTCTCAGCCTTGGGGAAACATATCCAACCACTAGTCATGACCTCTAAAAATTATGCACTAATTTGTGCTAATGCAACCCAGAATAGACTTTTGCTTAATTACGAAGTCATCAGTTACATCTTACAAGTGATGAGAAACAATCTCAAGCCAAAAATCCAAGAGGGCATTCAACCGAAAATCTCAAGTATAAGAGTGTTAGCCATCAAAACTCAAGGCTAGTAAAAGTAAGGAAACACATTCTTGACTGTGAATGTTCAAATTTTGCTTGGAACCATATGACAATGGACTATTTGAGTGATATCTCAATCTTGAAGGATAATTCCACATGATAGGAGTGAATGAAGGATCATTGCATGAATTAGAAGTACCATCCTTTGTGATATTCTATTGCCAATGGATAAACTAGTTGAAATCTGTACTGTGACTATGCCTTGGGTTGTGGGATCAAACTTTGATTTGCTTTTGTGATGAGTATAAGCACGAATGAAATATGTAGGAAGGATTAGATGAAGTGTATCTAAGCCATGGTTGAGACCTATACAATGAAAGAAGTCTCTGTTATTTGAATTGAGAGTAAGGGTTTGAATTACCCTATTTTTATGAGCATGTATAGACCCCTCCTTAACGGAAATCAAAATTATTTGTATTGCTAAACCTTACTGGTAGCTCAGGATCCTAGAGAAGGTTAAGACAACCCTGCATGTCAAGTAAGAAGCTTTGGAAACAAGGATCATGCATTTTATAAGCATTTTGAGGCTCACGGGCCAGGTAAGTGCACAGTTAGGGTTTGTAGAGTAGAGTGTGAAATCTCCCTATTTGGACATCTCCCTATTAATCCTTTTATGGAAGATCAGTTCATGATGAAAGTCAAGATGGGGGCGTGGTTAGATAATTGATGTTTCCCAACTCCTCGAACATGTATGAAGGTATTTTACAATAATTGAATGCATATTCAAATGCAAATGTTCAATCTGTCATTATCCTTCTCCTAGTTGATCTTTTCACTATGTATAAGAAATAGAAGAAGCTTTCCATGCATATATGATTGTTTTAAAATATATATATATATATATATATATATATATATATCCTACTCCTAGTTATCTCTTGTGCAACATTTTCACTATGTATAAGAAATAGAAGAAGCTTTCCATGCATATATGATTGTTTTAAAATATATATATATAACAAATACATAGGTTATTGAGCTTATCTCGAGACATTAGACATCAAATTCAAGAAATTGGAATGAAATCATCCCTCTCGGGCTCCATGGAAACCCTTGGTCAAGGTTTGTAGAGAAATGTTTATATCTTATGAAATATGATGAACTTAATCACCAAATCTGGAACTAATCATATTTGTACTCCCCTCAAGCATTTAGAAAGGGAATCAGGTCCTTAGGGCTTCACACGAGTGAACTGGGCATGACAGTTCTAGGAGTATGAAAAATACAGTATTTAGGCGTAAAAGGAGAAGAACTTAAGAGAGCTGGCAGTGATTGGTGAAGAGGCATTGCATGAAACTTCCTAGGAATTTAAATATCAATAATGGGTATCTAAAAATGTTTTGAAGTAACTAAGAAATTTCAAATTTTGCATTTTATAAGCAAAACTCGGTCTGAACTGTGGAAATTGTGCAAACCCAGTTTTAGGACAGCGTGCATAACTTTTTATGGAAGTATCATAAAGAGATAAAATTTGGACAGTAAGAGAACCTTGGAAATACAAATCCAACGAGTCTATTATGAGGTCGATTGGGTATGTATAGAGAAATTTATGACCAAATTACCGACCTGCACTTCTGAGACAACTCAAAAGAAAAACGTATTTCAGTAAGTAAAATCATCATAAAGTGAAAAATAATCAGCCAAAACGTCTGAAAATTTGAGATAATTTTTGTCTGATAGAAAAGAACAAGTTTGCAAAAACTTGGGTCTCGATTTCATGTGGGGAGAAAGATATCAGAGACAGAATTTACCCAGGTTGTGTAAAATGTGACAGAGTAAGAAATGGTGTTTTTATTTTCTATTTAAATTTGATCTAAACGAGCCAGCATTCAAACTGATATCTTTGCAATAAAGAATATGAATACAGTAAGCATGGAATTTAAAATATATTTCTGCACTAGAGAAACAAACTGCAAGACATACCTGAAAGATTGGGTTTCAAATCCACTGTCAACTGCACTGCATCCAAAGAATTGTCTTGACCTCTAAGCGGACACAGCCCTTTAGATCTAGTTGTTTCCGACACAAATATAGAATTAGTGGCAAAGTTACTATCAATGTCAAAACAGCCGAAAGCTTATTTCGGTAAAGTCGATCCACAAGAGTTTCTATGTCAATCATTACTCCATAGTTGTGTAAATATTGTTTCAAAGGAGCTATGTTACTCAACGGAGATTGTATTGATGAGGTAAAAACAACATTGCATTTGGGTTCTATGTGTGAAGATGAAAGTAAAGTAGAGGAAATGGTCGATGTGATATTAGGAAAAATTAAAGAAAAGGGTAAGTTTGTGCCAGGGGCAAAAAAAGGGGAAGGACCGCTCTCCACGAGGCAGCTTTGAATGGACATTCAAACGTCTGCAAGAAACTTCTAGAAATAAATCCCAAAATAATAAATAGCAAAGACATAAATGGCCAAAACCCCATATATGATGCAGTTGAAGGAAAACAGAATGAGGAAGCTGTTCTTAGAATGTTTTTCGAAGAGAAGTAAAACTCCCAGAAATATGATTTTTTGGAAAAGTGAATTCATTATGCATTCAACCTAACCTTTAGTAAGCCAGGCATAGGTAATTTTGTATCCTATATTTATGATATTTAGGATACAATTTAGTTTCAGGTGTATTATGTTCAAGATACCTACATTGCAGCTAAGATGACCGCTATTGTGATTTCTCTGGAAAGACAAGGGGCATTCCCCTTCTAGATGTGTCCCCCCCTCCCATTTAGAAATTCAACAACAACAAAACAGTAAAGGATTAAGACGTTCTCCCTAAGTTTTTCCCTTCAATACCACTGGTGACTCTTCACAGAACTCTCGTCACAAAGAAACTACCAAATACTTGTGAATTGCCATCCTTTGTTATAAGTGTAAACATGGAAATCATTTCATGGCTATTTGGCACTTTCAGGAAATAAATAATTCCTTAATCCAGCAAGATGTAAACTTGAATCAATTCCTTTTCCCATGCAATTGTATTTTATTTCCAATATGTTGAATCTGCTATATATTTCATTCAATGAGTGTTGTATAAATTCTTTCATTACTGAATAGCTTATTTACATTCTGGCATAGCTTTATGACCGTCCATGCAATATAGTGGCTTCCTTAAGTCATAAACACGTGTTATATATGAGTCTGAGTAATCTCCCACAGAGACCAGAGTGAATGACAATCCAACTCTCCAATTTTCAACCAGATAAGTTTGACCTTATTACTATGACCTAGCATATAAAGCTAACAAACCCATATATTTCATTAAAGGAATTTAAGATCTATATGTTTAAAAACATCTATTTTCTGGTCTATGAAACTTAAAGGAAAAATTATTATGCTATCAGTGTGGATTCTTAACAAACATTTGGATTGTAGTAATACTTGTTAGTGCACTCTGTTAGTGGTATTCAAACAGTCAAAGGGCACGTTGTTCTATTGATAAAAATCTTTAAACAAGTAAACTAAGAGGAAACAAAAGCTGATTTTCAATCAACTTTCAGAGGATGAAAGTAGAAAGTGCACAGCCATTACGATATAAGAAATAAACAAAAGATAACAGCCCCAAAACAATGATGTTCTTGAAGTTAAGATGATGATATACTTTCGCTAATTGTCCATAAAGAAAATTGTTTTGCTTGGAATTCTACTTCTTACTAGAACATTACACAAATCCCCATTGATCAATACAAATAAACCATATAATTAGAATCTACCAATCGATGAATGGTTAAGATTCTTACCATACTACTTGCTCAAAGAAGTGCTTTCCTATTGTCGTTGTCGAAGCGTGTGCAAATATCCTCCTGGACAATACTCCATAACCGGGCATGAGAACCTGTCCGTCTCAAAGTGAGTGTATAATGTGGGGTGAAAAGGATGATCCGAGATTGCAGAATTTCTCTTTCGGTTTGAGCTCTCGGCAAATTTTTTTCAGCTTGCGAGAGATCCTTTGTCCATCACCTTCATTGCAAAAATAGCATCTCATACCACTCAATTATGAAAGATAGACACTTTGCCTATGTCACCACACCCTAGCTTCTTAAGCAATCTGAAATGGCTTAATCCCAAAATTCCATCCCGTATCCTAATTGTTCGTATGGCCTCCCATCTTGGATCATTGGACTTGTGAGGCTTGTTGACACTACTACTTAAACTCGCTACAGGTGCTCTCATCACTCGATCCCACTTCTATTGCTACCTCTGCAAACACCGCTCTTAGCACTTTCAATAAAATCCCCCTTTTCACTTACTTTCACACTTTCACTAGTCTTTGGTATGGAGTTAGCCACACTTTCTTTGGTACCATCACTTAATTTTGCACTTGTGCTATTTTTAACACTACTTGGTGTTGTCATAACGCTTGTGCTTTCAATGTTGTTGTGAGGACCGAGAGTGCTACCTACGAGCAAGGAAGCATCCCATGTGCCTTTCTCATCCCATTCGAGATGATCCTTTGTTTTGTTTCCTAAAACCAACTTGTGACAAGCTTCGTAGATGACAAACACCTTTAGCTACCTGTGAGTTACAACAAGCTAATGGTGCGAAGTACCTATTACAGTAATGCTCCAATACTTTAGGTAATGGTGCGAAGTACTGTTACGAGGTAATGGACATATCCATCCCCCAGTGAGTACTTCACTTATTTTCTTCCAGTGGTGAGTGCCGTTTACACATGATAATTGTTTCATATTATCTCGCTTCATGTGTTTTGTGGCATCATGGACTCTTGAATTACAGGATTTGGATTCCCGATTCGATGTTTCTCTTAAAGAATGATTTGTAGTAGTTCTAGGAAGTTCCACGAGAAAAACCCCTACTCTCGGTTCCACATTTAAAAGAGAGTGATTGTAATGAGCGTGCTTCGACAATGGATTACTCACTCCACCCTTCAATGGTGGCTTCGATTAGCTGCTTTTGGAATCTGAGAAATACCAACTGCCTTAGATGCTTGTTCCAATATAAATTTTTCTCAAGTTGGGCGTTACACCCTAACTTTAATTGTTGTTTCACAAGTCCCGCTTTTTGCATCCTAGCAAGATATCGGCCATTGTTGTTTTTTGCGTCAAGCTAGTTGCATCTAGCACTTTTTGAGTAATTCCTTCTCTTAGACAAACATTTTTAACTGAAGAGAGAAGTGTCCCAGTCATTTTAACTGTAAAATAAAATGCATGGAAGTATAAGAATGAAACTGAAGCATTAATAGGCATGGCAGTGGAGATCACTACAAAATTGGAAATGATAATGACCCAGGCCCAATGGCTAAGTGGAAAAAGAAAAACTTCAATATATGGATTGAAATTATTTATCCATGCCTCTTGGCACTAGTTTTGACATGTACATTTACTTGGATTGTATGGTTAGTGCTAGACAGATCCAAGTTCAAGGACTGGGTAATAGCAAAATATGCATGTCTTTCGGCAGGTATAGTCATTATAGTATGGACCTTGACAAAGTCCACAATGAACATAAGTACTCAGCTAATGAACTATATATCATTCCTAGATAATACAAGTAAATTGGGATATCAGAAAGGGTAATCTCAGATATCACTTTCTTGAAAGATGAAATTGGTAAAAACCCCTTATGGTTTTCACTGCCTTTTCCTGGTTATTCACTAACATTGCTGCATTATGGATCCTGATTACTTAATGGCTGGTTGCATCATTGTTCTCACATCAAAATTTTCTCGAAAGGAGAATGTCTATCCTAGAAGTAGCTCCCCTGCATTAGGGACCAACTTGCAAATAATTGTTTTTATAGAAGATCTTGATAGATATCAAGAGTCTGTGACTTTGCAGGTATAAATAGCGGAATTTGTGTATCTCTCTATCGAAGAAATATCAGCATAATCAGTTTGACTGATCGAAACGATCTTTAACACTGATATTAATATATGGCACATGTATTATCACCCATCAATCTCATGTTGGCAGTGTGTGAAATTAACGTGGTGCTGGGAATTGACAAAGGAGAGAAAAACAAACATTCAAAATCCACGTCCCATTCCCATTAAACTTATAATCATGGAGGTTTATGATTTTCGTCGACTCACAAATTTTCAATAGCCTCTTTGTTGTGGAGGAAGAATAAGAGGGCCGAGGATTCTCAGAGCATTCTCCGAATTCAAATGAAGGCGTTACAGTGGACATGGCCACCCATCTTTGTATCACTTCTTCCTTCATCCCCTCCTCTCCTTGGGCTAGGGATTTGGAGGCTCCACCCTGTTCTACTCCTCTCCCTACAGACAAAAAGAAAAAAACAAAAAAAAACAGAGAAAACTAAGTACAAGTCCATTCACAACACAAAAACAAAGATGAACAAACAACCATGCCTCATTTTGATCCATCCCCACATGGACCTAACTCTAGAAATCAACTAACTCTAAAGGCATTCCAGTGAGTTTATTTATTGATAATTATGTTCAATAATGTCTAAGTTTATGTTGGCAAGGTTATTCTATATACACACCTGGAAACACCCCTGCAAACCCATCATCTTTCTCAATTAATTCATCAACAGGAAGAGCCGCAATAGACTCATCCTTTTCCCCTCCAAGCAATGTAGATGAAGGGTACATATTTACACCCATTCCAAGCCTTTTCCCTGTCTCTTTGGCAATTGCAAGCTGATCCCCTGAGAAACAGAAAAACTAGTGTAAAAATCATAGTGGTTTTAATAAGAGTGCTATTGCTATAAAGAGGAAACAGAGAACATAATAAATCATTAGACATCATAGACCTGTTATCATCTTCACATTGACACCAAGGTTAAGAGCTCGGCAAATTGTCTCAGCACTATCATGGCGAGGAAGATCAAAAAGTGACAGAAATCCAACAAATACTAATGATCTACATGGAAGATCATCTTTGTATCAAGAGATAATATTGCAGTGGGGAGAGGGTGGATTCGTGAGGTTGACGTCAATCATAGGAGTTGTTGAAACAATCATGTGGAAACACAAATTAGTAAAACCAGTTTAAGGTGTGTAGAAGCCATCAAATGGAGGGGAAACTAGTGCCATGGAAATATCCATCAACAAAGGAAAGTTTTTTATATCTCACTTTTATACACATACCGTCACAGCACAACAATAGACGAAAACATGCAATTTTTTTCAGTGGGTTGCTTCATGTTAACAACTTCATACTCTAAGCTACAATCTAGTCACTAAAAACATATAACAAGCTAGATTTGAAGATAGTGTAAATGAAAATCATTTGTTCGAACCATAAGTAACATTTAAAAAGAAGAATTATTTTCTACATTGCAATCATACAATCCAAATAACCACAATGGAGGAAAAAACCCAAAAAGCTACAATCTAGCACAATTAACACACACATATTAAGATGCATATACACATATAAATATTAGCCAAAATGAAAAGGAAAGCGTAGGAAAGCTTTGAAGAAAGCACTTGATAGACTTCTTAAATGCAAGAATCATGTAAAGCAAGTTTCTTTTTCAAATCTCACAATGTTAAATTCACAAGAGTGGAAAACAAATAACAATTCTAAGTGGAATCCAATTATATTGCATTTATTATATATTCCAGCAAACCATTCTTTCTCATGCCAAGTTCGATTGAAGTCGTTGATTTTAAGTCTTGGTCCCCCAACATTTTAACCTAACACAACTCCATTTTATTTGCAAATAGCTAATTAAGCAGATTGAAAGAAACAAAGCATAAAAATATACAAGTAGGTTCTTCATAAAGTAAGGTCACAGTGCCACACAAACAGTTCAACAACATTAGGTGCACAGGTATTCGTCACAAAACATGAAGAACACAACACATAATAGTAGAGGTGGAGCCTGGTGGAACCATATAGTCTCCCCTAGTTTGTGGGAAAACTGTCTTTTTAAATATTTGTAAAGCATTCTCAAATAAAATCAAAAGGCTGCAACACATAAAAGTAATAGGAAGCCATGTTGAACAAAAAAACAAAAATCAAGCAGAATAAAAGAACTTTAAAGAAAACAATAACAACGCATGACGAGTTGCATCCCAAGATTCCAGGATGATGTTGTGGAGTTCCCAAGGCAACAAAAACAATCAAAAAATTTGAGATAGTAGAGGGATGACTATCGTATGGAAAAGGTAAGTATAAAAAATACAAACAAATGTAGGAATAGTAGCATGTGACAGTCAACCCGCATTTGCACTCCAAAAATTATGTATTCATATATCACTCTCGATTTTTATTATGTTTTTGTTATTCGATATTGACAAGTCATGGTTCGTTGGTAAGGATTTTTTATCTATGCCTTAATGCTTATATGGAAAGGTTAAGTATCTCAAATATACAAACAAATGTATGAAAAGTAGCATGGGACATTCCACCTGCATTTACGCTAAAAAAAGTAAGTATACATATATCACTCTCTATTCTTATTATGTCTTTGTTATTCAAACATGATGGGCCATGGTTTGCTGGTAAAGTTTTTTTATCTAAACCTTTCTCTCTCTATATGTGTGTTTTGAAATTTTGTCATCAAAACAAAATATTTTTGCACCCACACAGTCACAAAATTTAAAATCAAATAAAGTAGATATGCCATGCAACATTTGAACAATCAGGCATAACTAAGATTTTAGCAAAGGCACCCAACACCGCAGACGACAGTGGCAGAGTTTCTTCACAAAGAAGAAAATTCCAAAGGTCCGAGACAATAGAGGGTTTGCTGTTAGAATAGAATTATGAATATAAATATATACAATAAAAAATATGAATAGTTGTATGCCACATGCCAACCACGTCTTTGCTCGAAACATGTGCATTCATATATCACTCTTGATTCTTATTTTGTCTTTGTTATTCAACATAGTAGGATATGGTTAATGGGAAAACATTATCAAAAAAGTGTTAGCCAAAAGGTAGGCTACATTCAATTATACAAAAAAATGTATGACTAGTAGCATGTAACGGTCTACCTGCATTTGCACTCAAAAAAAACAGTATTTATATATTACTCCCAATTCTTATTATGTTTTCGTTATACAATATTTACGGGTCATGCTTCACTGGTAAAGATTTTTTATCAGTGCCTCAGTGCTTATCATTCACATGGAAAAGTCTAAGTATTGCATTTATATACAACCTTTCTCTTCACACACACACACATAGGTTTTGAAAATTTGTCATTAAAATGGGTTGTTATTGCACCTACCTAGTTACAAATTTAAAAAACAACTAAAGCAAATAGGCCTAGAAACATTTGAACAATCAGGCATAACTAGGCTTTTAGCATAGGCACCCAACACTAACAGACGATGGGATAGAGTTTCCGCACAAGAAGGAAAAAAACCAAAGTTTTGAGAGAGCAGACTCTCAATTCTTATTTTATCTTCGCTATTCAATCAAGTTGGGTTATGGTTATATGAAAAAAAAATTTATATATGCCTTACTACCCATCATCTCAGCAACCTTTCTTTCCATACAGAAATAACCACAATTTTTGTAAACACCAGGTCTATGACTCTTTAAATCTCACATCCGGAGCTGAAAACAGGGTTAATTATTGGGTGTCTTTGTAATACCATACACTTTAATAAGAGGATTAGAGATTCTTGGTTTGTTTCTCATGCCCTTTGAGCTCCATTCAAAAAACTGTCATCTTGAGTCATTCTAAAATGGAACTGCAGACCTCACCCAAAAACTTCACAATTCATGGAGAATCAAATTTCTATAAAATATTAATCTCATTCACAAAATAGACTACCTATTAAAAAGAAAACATAGTATGCATACAGAATGCACTCCTGAACATAAGAAACATGCAGAGATTTTCCATAAATTCAAGGTTATGCATCTGTTTGGCTTTTAAGGAAGAGGAGGTAGTTTAAATATTTTGATTACTAGGGTGTTTTCAATGTCGGTGCAGCCATGGTAATTTTGGTGTTTGTGCTCATTCTTCTTTGTTTTCTTTTCATAAGTAGGTGGATTTACCAGTTAATTATCTTGTATCCAGGGACAAAAAACTCACCTAGAAATGTGAGAACATCAATGGAAACCAACATTCATCCAAACTATGATTTAATATTAACCTCATATGTAATCTAACCAATTGTTCCTTAATTTACCCTGAAATATTTTTGAATTTAAACAAAGGATAGCTATATATGGAGACAAATTCACATTAATGGCCATCATGTTAATTTTTTGTTGAGAAAATTAGAAAAAACAGAGGCTTTTGTCGCCGTATTGGGAAAAAAAACTGTTTGTCAAGTTTTTTACCCATCTCCTTCATATAAACGTTATAAGTGAAATGTAAATTCCTTCCCAATTACATGCATGCAATGGAAAGGTATACTTCCTAATCAACCAAACAGGCATGATCTCCTATAATGCAGAAGAAACTAAGAACCAAATAAAACAGGGCTCAATGCTGGCAAAGAGTTATACAAAACAAGGTAAAGATTTCTGGGCCCAAGGGTTTGCGCAGAAATTCTGAGTAAAGCCACCATCCCAACACAGGAAAAGCAAGGAAAATTAAACAAGCACCCAAAGGAAAAAACTACTAACTTGCTTCCCATAGCAACAACCACCACCACAAAACTCCTTCGAAACGTACACAAATACTGCAGATGAAGAGAGCGAAGAAAACAAGCAAAAATGAGAAAGGATGGGCGGATGCATCACAAACATGTTTTGTTGCTTCAAAGTTTACCTGAGACATCATTCCATTAATAAGAGGCAAAAACGCCATTACTGAGAGCAAGGTGGGAGGCTCGAACTCCATTTTGACCCTAGAGAAGAAAAAAGAAGGAGGCGAGTAGAAAGAATGAACAACTTTTTCAAATGAGCCAAATCTAGCTTTTTACATTGCATGGGTCGAACCCGGAGACGAGAAAAGTAGGAAAACGTGCGGCCATTCCTCATGACTGCAGTGCATTAAATTGGCATGGGGACCTTACAAACCCATACCACTATCACTTTTGACCTATTTTTGAGGAGAATACGACCCATGTGTATTAACCTTAAGCGGCGCTGAAATGTCACTTCAGCTGCTTATCACGCGTCAGATCCGTTTCTTGATTTTATCCCTCCATCTATTATGCAAAACTCGAGATTGATCCCAAAATCATGTAGAGAATCTCATAAGCTTTCCGTTGATATAAGAGGCATTGAAATCCAAGCTCTAGATCAAAAGATATGGCGATGCGAATATTTAGGGCACGAACAGGACAAAAAGGATTTTGAACTATTTCCCGCGCTCTGCCACCTTGATGACACGTGGCGGGCTCACGATTGGTCGCGCGATTCTCTCTCCTCTTGCCTTTGTTGGGCTGTATTTTTGAAATTTCCTTGTGGCCCTGACTTTGACACGTGGCGCCATTTCATTGTTAATTGAGACCCCTTTAAAACTTCCCCTTTGACTTTTGACTTTTCTCTTGTGAGGACACGTGGCGCCTCTGATTAGTCCGTGGGCTGCCGCTCTTTGCGCCGCCACTAGCGTCTTTTCATCCCGGATGTCTCGAAATACTTAGTCTTGCCTTAGCTTGGTGATTTGGCCGATCCGGTAGTTCAGATCCATTTCCCCAAATGTCCCAGGCATGTTTGGGACGAGAAACCTCGATCCACCCGAAATGGGCTTCCTTGTCCCTCATTTGGCTGATGACACGTGGCGCAATTTGATTGGCTCTTCGGCTTTTTGGCGATCCGCGTCCACGCGTCCCTTTGTCCCATTTGTACAGTGCTCCTTGTGCTCTTGATTTAGAAGGCGAACGGCGGTTCGCGTCCATTGTCCCAATCGTCCTAAGCTGTTTCGATGACTTGACCTTTTCGCCCGTTCGGGTTCACGCCTTTTCATCCCGAGATGTCCCAAAAGCGACCCCTTTAGCGATTAGCCAATTTTTCTCCTTTCTCATTGGATCGGCTTTTCGCGCTTTCACCGCATACTACATCCCACTTGTCCCATTTGCTTATGGGTTTTGTGCTCATTTTGCGATCAGGGCTTTTTGTCCCAAATGTCCCGATTGCCCCTAGGACTAGGACTTAGTCATTTTTATGATTTTTCTGGATCGACCTACTTGCCTTTCTGCACCTTTTTCAGCGTTTTCTCAAAGCTTGCTCTTTTCAACTGGGACGGAGAGTTAGAAAATATCTCGGGGAACCTCGAAACATGATGCTTACTCCGAATCAATCAATCTGCACAGGGACTTTTTATTTTGATGCATGTTATCAAAATTTACCCGAGGGGTGAAATTTTGACAACAGTTTGGCGACTTCGGCGAGGTCATCTGCTGCTTAGATGAAAAGACCCGTGCTGAAGCAATCCGTTGGGCATGGAGTCATAAGTAATAGCCAAAAACTGATCTCGAACCTTGAAAATCTCCCTCCGAGCCACTTGGAAACCCACCGGGCATGTAGTTGTTCTTACCAAAAATGCCATTTGAAACAGGCGTACAAGAGCAAAACCAGCAACAACAAAACTATGCACGAATCTGAAAATCATACATGCCCCAAATGGAACATGCGAGTGTGCACAAGCACTTTTTCTACGAAAGCAAACCTAGCTACTCTACTCTAGCTGGAAGCAAAGGCAAGCTAAACAAACCTATGACTAGTTGTGAGAAGTAGCTTCCTTTCTTCAAAATTGGCAGCCATGCGATTGATTTGCACGATCATGGCTGTTTGTATGGATGGAAAATCAACAAGAAGGCGGTCTTCTATCCAAATCATCAAGGTATCAAGTGAAAAATCCAATACCTCTTTTAGTTGCTCTGCATTTGGATTGGAGAGGTATAGCGGCTGATCCTTGGTACTTTGTAGCTCATCCTCATGCTCGAAGCAAGCATGACTAGTTGTGGCTTCTCCTTTGGCTCAGATAAAGCCAAATACACGATTGATGCAAAGGTCAGATCCATTTGATATGTCCATAGCTCGATTTTCAACTCCCATAATGGAGTCTTCTTGTAGACCCACTGAATGGATGATGTGGAAGAAATGGTGGGATTCTTTTGTCCTTTCTCTTCCTCGATGAAGAACATGGAAGATAAAAATCTTCGATCTTGATCCCAAAAAGCTGCAGTAAGATGCGGTGCTGCTGCAAATGAAAGCTCTCCTTCATGCGCGTGGCTCTTGTGTTTGGAATGTGGATGATGAAAGAAAGAAAGGTGAAAGCTCAACCGGCTCTTCTCCATCAAAACAGTCCTCCAAATCGGCAGGTAAAGCGCCTCATTGCTATCCTGTTTTCTCGTTTTCAACTTCCTCCATGGTGTCCTCTTGATCTGCAACTTGACCACCATGGTTTCCTTTACTCTATAATATTGAGTTTGAGAGATCAAACTCCTTTTCAGCACTGGAACTTGAGAGAAGTGAAGTAGAAAGAAGAACTGAAGGTTCTCCTGTAACCTGCTTTGTGGTCAAAGCTCTTGGATCTGCACTTTTCTCCTCCACGGCTAGAATGTGCTCCTCTTCTTTTGGATTTGGAGCGAGCTTCTCCTTCTTCCAATGTTTGAAGAGAATCTTGCTCTTGATTGAACTCCTCCTCTCCAAGCATGAAGTTTGTCAAGTCAAACTCTTCAATATGCTGCTCTAGAGGATAAGTTGGGGCTGCAGATCTTCTTCCTCAACAAAATCAGTCCTCACCACCATTTGTTCAACCTCGGCCTCTTCATGGGCTTCACTAGCAAAGGGATCATGTCATCCCAAATTTGTATTAAACCTTGGTATGTCATTTATTTTCTGTTTGGCTCTTCCTCTTGCTGTCCTTGATGACTGATTTTTCAATTTCTTCTTCCCCACATGGAATTGGGGATGCGAGAGAGGGATGGGTTGAGACTCGATTGATTTTACATTTTTTTGTGGTGGTGGAGGAGGTAGAAACTCTTGTTTCTTTGGAGGAGGGGGTATTTACTGTTAGCTCTTGTGGAGGAGATGAGTGTTTGGAAGGAAAAGGAAAGAAGAATCGAGATGTGGTGGAAGGCCGAGAGATGGGGAATGGAGTCAACACTTGGGACGGTAGATGGAGAGTTTAAGTGAGATGGTGCTTTGCTTGAGTAATGGAAGAGAAAAACCGAGATGATGGTGTAGAACTTACCCATTGACAAGGTTGTTCAACAACAAGTCAGTAGGCCTCTATCTCTCTTTGTCCATTGTGCAAGTTGGGGCAGCATCTTTATCATGAAGTCCGCTTCTCTTGAGGGTCTGTAATGCCTTGGAAAAGGTCCCACCCATGGACGGGTGCTCCATGCTTGATTCAAAGCTCTCATTTGTCTTTGTTGCTCTGGTTGCACCATCCCTACCTCCATCTTTTGGATTTTCTCCAATAGACCAGCATCTTGGATCTGATGGTCTTCATTGCATGCACACCCTCACTCTTGAAAGCTCCATAGCCAAGCTGACTTTGCATGCTGCTCATATGGGTATGCATGCGATCTTGAATCTGCTCAAATGCTGATCTGGAGGATTGTAAAATATGTTGGAGGTGGAATATACTATTGTTGTTGATATGAATCCCATGATGGAAATGAAGTCATGATTGCACAAATTCATAGAATGAAAGAATGATGGAAGAGATGGAAGGAGAAGAATGGATAGAAAAAGAATGAAAATGAATGGAAAGGAAGGTCTACAACTTTAGAGATGGGTTGTTGACCGGATGGAGTCGCCGGATGTATTTGCGAAGTGCCTCGAAAGGTTGAAATCTTTACGGGAACACATCAACTTTGCAAAGATGAAGTGAAAGACCTCTAAGGTCCCACCAGTCGTGCCCAAAACTGCTGATGCAAAATCACAGCACCCACAGATGCACATCGGGCTTCTAGGTTGATGTTCGGGCATCCGGTGTGATTGCACAACATGGAAACCTCTCTCGAAGCATGGGACTTGTGGCAGAGAGGAATCTCTAGAAGAAGGCCGGTTCCTGCTCTAAACTACCTGCCACAAGCTATTCCGGTGCAGGGGAAAGGTAATCTAATCCTAATATAACCATGCCAGGAGATAGAGAGAGAGAGAGAAAGGGAAAAAGCAGAAAAAGCCTACACTAAAATGATGATACACCAGAGAAGGAGAATGTTGAACCTCTATCAAAAGCTGCCATGGGACAAAGAGAGGTGAGCAATGGGAAGGATGGACCGAGATGCAACACGAGGCCCAAGGATAGATTTCACATAGAAAATGTCCCAAAACTCCATGAACACACTTGGCTCCAGGATCTGTAATGAGCGTTCAAACATGCCAAATACCTGCAGTGAAGACGGGCGAGAAAAAACAAGCAAAAATGAGAAAGGATGGACGGATGCATCACAAAACACGTTTTGTTGCTTGAAGTTTACAGAACATCATTCCATTAATAAGAGGCAAAAGCGACATTACGAGAGCAGGAGGAGGCTCGAACTCCATTTGACCCTAGAGAAGAAAATAAGGGAGGTCGGAGCGAGAAAGAATGAACAACTTTTTTCAAATGAGCCAAATCGGCTTTTTACATTGCATGGGTCGAACCCGGGAGACGAGAAAAGTAGGAAAACGTGCCGGCCCATTCCTCATGACTGCAGGTGCATTAAATCAGCATGGGGACCTTACTGAGCCCATACCTGTCACTTTTGACCGATTTTTGAGGAGAATCGACCCATGTGTATTAAGCGGGCATTTGAAATGTCACTTTCCGGCTTTCTATCATGCGTCAGATCCGTTTCTCGATTTTATCCCTCTAGACTGTAATAAAACTCGAGATTGATCCCAGAATAATGTAGAGAATCTCATAAGCTTTCCGTTGATATAAAGAATGTGGAAATCCGAGCTCTGGATCAAAAGATATAGCGATCTCGAAGATTTAGGGCACGGAATAGACAAAAAACGGATTTTGAACTATTTCCCTTCTCGCCACCTAGATGACATGTGGCAGGCTCACGATTAGTCACGCGATTCTCTCTCCTGCCTTTCGGCGGGCTATCTTTTTGAAATTTCCTTGTGGGCCCGGACTTGGACACGTGGCGCCATTTCATTGGTTGGTGACCCTTTAAAACTTCCCCTTTGACTTTTGACTTTTCTCTTGTGAGGACACGTGGCAGCTTGATTAGTCAGCGGGCTTGCGGCTCTTTCATGCCCCCACATCTTTTCATCCGGATGTCTCAAATACTTAATCTTTTGCCTTGGTGATTTGGTGATCCGGTAGGATCAGTCCATTTGACCTAAATGTCCTAGGCGTTTGGGGACGAAACCTCGATCCGCCCCGAAATGGGCTTCCTTGTCTGTCATTTGGCTGATGACACGTGGTGTAATTTGATTGGCTCTTGGATTTTCGGCGATCCGCATCCCGCGCGTCCGCTTTGTCCGTTTGCGGTGCTCCTTGTCTTGATTTGGCGAACCAGCGGTTAAGCGTCCATTTGTCCCAAACGTCTCAAACCATTTTCCGGGTGACTTGATCTTTTTCACCCGATTCGGCGATTAACCTTTTCATCCCGAGATGTCCCAAAGGTGACCCCTTTTAGTAGTTAGCCAATTTTTTTCTCCTTTCTTGCATTTGGATCGGCTTTTCGCGCCCGGCCGCGTACCATCCCCCACTTGTCCCATTTGCTTATGGACCGCACTGTGCTCATTTCGGCCGATCCAGCGCTTTTTGTCCCAAATGTCCGACTACCCCTAGGACTAGGACTTAGTCATTTTATGATTTTTTCTGGATCAACCTACTTGCCTTCGCAACCTTTTTCCGCATTTTCTCGAGCCTGCTCTTATCGGCACAGACGGAGAGTTAGAAAATATCGGGGAACCTCGAAACATGATGCTTGCTCTGAATCAATCAATCTGCTTGGGACTTTTTATTTTGATGCATGTTATCAAAATTTACCCAGGGGGTGAAATTTTGACAACGGTAACTTCTAAACCCTTTGATTGGAAAGAAAATTATTGTAGGAACATACCCATCTACATGGCTTGACACCTTCCTTTATGGCGGATGACCAGGTCCATGCCCTTTAACAAAGATAGCGATCTGAAAGCGTAAGTAGGCTAAATAGTAAATTTGAACTCGAAAACCAGGACCATCGCTTACACCCTTACAGTGAAACCTCGACCATTGGAGAAAAGAAAATTAAAATCCAACCACCATAACACAGGGACGGAGAGAATCGGTGGGGAGATGTTTCTATGGGCTAACATGCACAAATTTTGAAACCACTTTTACACACGTAGATAGGGCTGCATGCTGCCAAAACCACTACCGTAGCTCTGTGAAATTAAAATATGATTATGTCGTTCATGCATAGGTAGCTTTGAAGATTGAAGAAAACCATGAGATGAAGGTGATAGTTGGAGCAGTTCCCGAATTGGCCTTTGAATGCCTTGTAAGTGAGAGGGATTTTAGAGCTGGTATGGGTTAAATCAGAGTGCACACGGAGATAAATCTATAACCCTAATATCTCCTCATTTTACTATATACAAATTGATTGATTAGGCTATGTATATGTATACATAGTGGGAGGAGGCACTTATATGGTGAAGAGTTTGTGAGGGTGCTTTCGCTTTGGTATTGAATGATATAATTTCTACCCCGTCCTGTCTAATCTAGCGAATATTCAATTATAACCTTTTTCTTCTGTAGAACACCACCGCCACTATTTCTACTATGAATACTACGCATGATCCTTCAAAAATCCCTGGAATTTCAATGCCCAAATGTTTAGTTAACACATTCAAACAATGTATAAAAAAAAGAATTATTTAATCAATTGAAGGAGTATTGAGGGAGGAGCTTAAGATTTACCACGCACGACCAGGGTAGAGGGCGTAACCGCCACACCTCCATCTGCAGACATACCAGCATCTTCCTTGAGCGGCCGCTACGCTCTCGATGTGATTAGGGTTAGGGATACATTTCAGAGGAGAGACATTGAAACGTCAAAATCTTTGGTCAGGTACGCGTGTTTTTGAAAAAGAAAATCAATCGTTAAAAAATATTAAATTAAAAAAGAGAGAAGTTTGAGACAAAAGTATAATTTTGAGACATAAGTACAACTTATGTCTCAAAACACCCCCCCTCTAGTAGTGGGTTGATCTCCAATCCCTGATATTTGTTGTGATATTTTAACCTGCGAAAGAAAAATACCTCCTTGACCTCATGGCCATATCAGAACATCTAAAATAATATAAATATAATTCCCAAAATCATTTAGATGTATGAATCATAACAACATCAAAATAATCTAACAATATCATTTATAGTTTTATCAACAACTATCTCATCATCCAATAATTTCCATTTCTAGGTCTACTCACAATATCCAAATATCACAATTATGAACAACATCCATCATATAACCATGTCACGATTATATCATCATCAACATATAAAATGTCTCTAATAATCATCATGCATCATAAGTAAATAAATTCAACAATAATCCATGATATAACATCTAACATCATACTATAATAAATTCCATAATATAAGTAGCGAGTATCATGATTAGTATCGAAAAGGTGTCGAAGGGATGTGGGCACTTCACATCCCCTCCTTTAGATTTGACTTCCTCCCCTGGAAGTCACTTGAAAAAATGTGGAAACCGAACTCGTAGCAAAGTGGCATTCTCCCATGTAGCTGCTACGGTCTCATTATATTTGTCCCACTTGCACCCGGACTGATTAACATCTCGCCTCGAAGGCCCAGGGTCCTACTATCTAGGATACGAATGAACTCATCCATCACTTACCCCTAATCTTACACCTCTGATGATGATCGAGTCTAACACAAGAGAAGGATCTCGAAACATATCTCCTAAGAACTAAAACATGAAACAAATAATGTATGTGAGACAAGCTAGGTGGCAATGCTAGATGGTAGGCCAAAGGGCTAATACGCTTCAAGATCTCAAAAGAACCCATGAATCTAGGAGCTAACTTAGAACCTTTTCCATAATGGATAGGGCTCTTATGTGGCCTGACACAAAGGAACACCTTCATGCCCACATCAAAACTATGGTTAGTCCTATGTTGATCTGCATACTTCTTCTTCTGTCCTATGCCTCCTGCCGGTCTCTGTTTGATCAAAATCACCTTACTGCTCTATGTCTGTGACAAAGCTGGTCCAAGAGAAACCATGTCCTCTAACTTTGTCCTAGTTAATGGGTGTAAATACTGCAATCTCTACCATATAAAGCTTGAAAATGATCCATGTGTATAGAACTCGAAAACTATTGTTGTAGGAAAAATCCACCAAGTATAGGTACTCCTTCCATCTAGACTAGCTGATCCTTCACATACATCCCAGAGCATGTCCTCTAAAATCTAATTCACCCATTCGGTCTTTCCATCTATCTCGGGGTGATATGTTGTCTGAAATTGATCTTTGTTACGAGGTTATCTTTGCATGGTAGTCCAAAAATGGGAAGTGTCTGAAGGATCGCGATCACTAATGATCTTCTACGAGATCCCATGCGACCTAACAATCTCATCCAAATATACCCATGCCAACTTGCACTGCTTATATAAGTTGTCTTCACCGGAGAAAAGTGAGCCACTTTTTCAATTTTCAACCATGACCATGATGGCGTCGTGGTGATATCTCAACATCATAGACCAATAATGAAGTCCATGGAAAATGTGTCCCATTTCCACTTCACAGGTATAATATGAGGAAAGAGAAGGCCAGCTCCGTACTGATGCTTGGCCTTTACTTTCTGAAACTCTAAACATCATGACACACATTGAGCCATGTCTCTACGAAGTCCTCTCCAATGATACAACTATCTCTTAGGTGGCGTGCATCTTCTTTACCCCAAGATGGGCTGAATAGGGTGCATGATGTGCCTCTGTAAAGATGTCTTTCCTCAAGAAACCATCTCTGAGAAAATAAATCTGACCTCTGTGCCTAAGAAGGCCATCTTCCTCTAGAGAGAAACCATCAAACTTCCCATCGAGGGTCTCACGAGACTCGATCTCTGCTCGAACTACAATGTAGAAGTTGTCCGAGAGGAAGGCTGTTTGAAGAATCCTACTCTGTAAATTTGTGCTCACCGAGGTGGCCTTGCCACATGTCTCCATCTCTGAGAGCATCTACCACCACATTCTCTCTTCCCCTTCACATGCTCTATCTCCATATCACACTCACAAAGAAACTCCATCCAATGTCCCTGACGAGCGTTGAGATTGGGTTACGTGGAGAGGTGGCGAAGACTTAGGTGATCTATTTTGAGTGTGAATTTACGACCAAGCGAAAGTGCCTCCATTGAACCAAAGCATGCACAACTGTGCATAAGCTCAAGATCATGAGTCAGATAATTAAGTTCATAATCTTTGAGTTTGAGATTCAAAGCCACTACTCTTCCTTCCTACATCAACACACCTCCAAGCCTGTTTGAAAAGAAGCATCATGCAGAATGAAAAACTCACCTTATGGATCCCGATGCTACTAAGGATAGGTTATGTAGTGAGACATTCCTTGATGTACTTGAAGGCCTACTCACACACCTATCGACCAAAAAAACTTCTTCCCTTTCCTCTGAAGGGAAGTGATGGGGTGTGCAATCCGAGAGAAGTCTAAACAAATCTCTTGTAGTAACCTGCTAATCCCATAAAGCTGGGCACATCAGTCATAGTAGTGGGTGTTGGCCAATCCATAATAGCTCTAATCTTGGAAGGATCATCGGTGATACCTTCCCTAGAAATGATATGATCCAAATACTGCACCTTTGAAAGAATGCACACTTCTCCAAGTTCCCATAAAGTTGATAATCTCAAAGACACTGAAGAACCTGGCGAAGGTGCCCCTCATGCTCCTCACGTGTATGTGAGTAAATCAAAATGTCATCAAGGAAGATGAGCAAAAGTGATCTAAGAAGGTCCTAAATACCCCATTCATCAAACTCATAAATATTGCGGGGCATTAGTCAAACCAAAAGGCACCACTGTGAACTCATAGTGGCCATATCTTCATCCAGAAGGCGGTCTTATGAATGTTTGCCTCCGAAATCCTCAGCTGATGGTAACCTGAGTTAAGGTCTATCTTAGAGAATTTGTGGCTCCTTCATCCGATCAAACAAATCATCAATGCGTGAAGGGGATAAATATTCTTGATCGTTACCTTATTCATTGGGAGCGGTAATCAATACACAACCCAAGAGGATTTGTCCTTCTTTTTACAAAGATCACGGTGCACCCCAGGGATACACTAGGATGGATAAGGTGTTCTCCAAAAGGCCCTCAAGCTACAACTTGAGCTCACGAGCTCTGGTGTGGTCATCCCATAAGGTGCTCGTGAGATAGGCTTTTCCCCAAAATCATATCTATGTGAAAATCAATCTCACGTGGGGGGTAACCCTAGGTAGCTCCCTAGAAAGACATTTGCAAACTCTCTCAAAATGGGGTGATCATCTATGATGGTCCACTAGACCATCCTCTATTTATCACTGATCTATAACAACATACATCATACAACCCCATCGTACACATCGCTTAAGCTACATATGATGTGAGAGATGGTGTCTTGAATAGAAAATCACCGACTCTTGACTCCCCATATGAAATCAATCTTGTTGTAATCAACTCCCAAATCATCTGCACAAGATATAATCTTGTGGTAACAATCCATCTCTTGGCCTGTGTGCAGACAACCAATCCATACCCAAGATGACTCCATATGAGCCCAAAGGAAGGATACAGATCCGAGGTAGTGGTGAAAGGTCCCAAATCTACCACACACTCCTTAACTAATGAGTCTATAGAGATTTTGGCTCCAGAAGCCATCTCAACATCCCAACTATGACCTTGCCTAATTTCCACCATCCTGCATCGCTCTACTAAAGATGGTGCAATAAAAGAATCAAAAGAACCAGAATCAAATAGAATGGAGGTAGGAATACCACCAATGTTACTGTAGTCTCAATAACTATACTTTGATGCTCTTCTTGGTGGTTCTCGA
Organism: Taxus wallichiana var. yunnanensis; assembly: GCA_018340775.1. Classification (NCBI taxonomy): domain Eukaryota; kingdom Viridiplantae; phylum Streptophyta; class Pinopsida; order Cupressales; family Taxaceae; genus Taxus; species Taxus wallichiana. The sequence continues at coordinate 776,951,890 of CM031240.1, forward strand.
CTCATTTGCATACATCTTATGACTACACCCCATATCACTAACAGTAGGCTCTGAGATCTATGTCTTACCCTTGTTATTAGGGTTATATGGGTAGTCTCTCCAAAATGTCCAAGTAACACCACAACCAAACAACCACCTGATCCTCTCCCCTGTGTAGTAGGTCAGGCCTGTACTCTGGAGGTCTTTGGTGTGGATCCTCATGATCTAATATGGTTTGAGTCTGTTGAGGTCTCTTGCTACTTGCGAGCTCCTGTTGAGTGAGCTCTCTAGGAACCCTGTGTCTGATGGGACCCCTAGGAGGAGGCCCCATACTTTGACCTCTTTGTGCATCAATCTCTACTGTGGAGGTCTATAAGGTGGGCGGGACTTTGCTTCTATTGCTATTGTGGTCTAAAAGATGACTTTGTTGAACCTTTTTCACCACAAGGAAGAGGTACTAACCCCTCGATTGCTATCTTGATCAATTATATGCAGCTCCAGACTCGGTCTCTAGCCTGCTGGGTCTTTCCCCAGAGTCTCCTCTGCTATATAGGCCTTCTCGACAGCCTCATCTAAATTCTGTGGACAATGGATCTGCACTGCACCTCCAATGTCTAGATTTAGGCCCCAAATGAACTTGTGGATCCACACTTTCTCATCCTGCATGTAATCAACATACTGGAGTAGATCCAAAAATCTACTCTCATACTCAGCCAATGTAAGAGATGCCTTTGGAGGTCATGGAACTCATCTATCCATTATTATATAAACCTCTGTGACAAGTATCTTCTCTTGAAAATGCTCCTCAAAGAGCTCCTAGGTAACTATCTCAGAATCAACATGGAGCTTACTCTCCTGTCCGTCGCCACCGGACACCAACTCCATCCTTCAGTATACGGATCAAAACACGAGCTTTCATGTTTCTAGAACAAGAATAGAGCTTGAAGCATTCAAAGCTCACCAACTAGGCCTCTGCCTGAAATCCACCTATGTCACTAGAATAATGTGATGGTGAAGCTTCAGGATCTCCCTGATGTGATCTATAACTATGGTCTGATGGCCTCTAGGCCTCTCTGTATGCTCATCCCTAAGCCTAGGACTCCGAGACCTCTCTCTATGTCTTAAACTTGGTCACCCTGTCCCCTCATGGTGACTCAACTCTGGCTGACTCTTTGCATGGAAGTTCTCTCCTCCATGCTCCTTGTTGGGTTGAGGAGATACATGACCCTCAATGGAAGTGACTCTATCATGTCTGGCTGCATGCCCTCCTACTGATCCTCCACATAGAGTGGCATTAACATCTTGAAGAGTCTACAAAATCTGGGGTAGGATGGCTGCTATAACATGATCTGTGGTGGTAAGTCTAGGTCTATGTGAAAATACCCTCGTCCCATCTGTGCCTCCTGCACAGACCAAGGTGAGAGTTAGTTCATCTTTCTAAGTTTTATTCAGTTTCCATGTTTACTAAAATATGTAATTTCTAAACTAAGTTGTTTTCTAGATTTAAAAGTGTGCTAGGTTTAAGGTTCATGTCTCAAGTTTTCTAGTGTGCCCAATGGCCCAAGATTTTGAACCAATTCTTTGATACCAAGTGTAACGCTCGCTAAAACAACCCACTTGAGACCCAAGAACAACCTAGGATTAGTTAGGAAAATTATGGAATAATTTTTTTTATTAAAAGAATCTACAACTAGGTTACAAGACAACAGTTGTCACTAACAGGTTCTCAGAACAATTCTAATCCACTAGAATATACTTTTCTTTTATTAACAATTATTATAGGTCATAAGTCCAAAATTTAGGGTTAGAAGGTTCAATTAGGTTCAGAGGGTAATTCCTCACCATACCCACTCTCTAATAGGCTTAAAGTTCAACTTGATTTTTCTCAAAATTAACATTAAAATTTTTCCTAAATCATTCCCATTGGATAGGAAATTTCCTCACCTTTCCATTGATATAAAGAAGTCCTCCTAACTCCTCATATTTCTCAAGTTATGGGCGGTGGGCCTTGGGTGAAAATTTTCCCAAGAGCGGGCCTGCGGGCCCAGGGGAGAAAAATTTACCCCAAGGGTGGGTCTACGGGCCATGGGGAGAAATATTTCCTTGGAGGAGTAGTCGGGTCTGGGGGGCCATGGGAGACTTTTAGAAAATTTCCTGCGTGTGGGTGAAAAACCACCTTTGCGCCCATGCTCTGCTCTCGTGGGTCCACCGCAAGTCCACAGGGACACGTGGCGCCTCCTAAGCCAACACGGGGAAAGCGGGGTGGTGGGATAAAAAAATTTTAACGCCTAAAGGAAAAAGGGGTAAAATTCACCTACACCTCCACCGACGCCTCATGATGCCACGTGTGGTACTCACGATTCCTGTGGCTAGCTCATGGTAGGCTGGAAATTTTAGAAAATTTTCCTGAAAAAAAATTTTCCCAAAATTTTTCCAAAAATGAAAAAGGCAAAAAGGAACCCTCCTCCACGATGCCTCGCGACACCACGTGGCAGCTCCTCATTGGTTGGGGTGGGTCGGGGAAAATTTAGAAAATTTTCCCAATTTTTTTTGAAGTGCTAAGTTAAAAATCCTCCTCTGCCAATGCCTCGTGGTGCCACGTGGCAGCCTCTGATTGGCTGTGGGGCTGGCGGGGAAAATTAGGAAAATTTTCCCAAAATTTTCCGAAGCGCTAAGCTTAAAAGGGGTCCGTCTTGCCAATCCTCATCGACACCATCATTGAAATTATTTGGCCAGGTCTTAGGAAAAATTTCCCAAATTTTTTCTGAAGTGCTAAGGAAAAATTCGGGCCCGTGGGCCCGCCAAGGAAAATTTTCCCAATTTTTTTTTTTACGCCAAGTGAAGGAAAAAACTCATAAGGCCATAAATTTTGATAGAGAGCTTGGTTTTGGGAAAATGAGGACTTTATGGAAATCTCTCGATGTCCTATTTTACTAAATTATTAATTTTGTTTTTGATAAGGTTTAAGGAGTCAATTTCAAAAATATCTGCAGGCTTTTACAGTGCAAACTAGTAAAAATTAACTTATAAAATTTGTTCAATTTGATCTTCTTCCTCTCTCAACATGTCAAATAGACATGGAGAATTGTTCTTAGGTGGTTTTAGGATAAGTTTTGAGGTAGATCTATTTGATTGAGTTCCAATTTGAAATTTTACAACTTTGACAAAAACGACTATGAAAGCTTTGAACTTGGTTTTGCAGTTTTGAAAGATTTCTTTAAGTGTTTTTGTCTAATTGAACTCATTTATATCCTGGCATGTTCAATTTTAATGTTTCATTATTATTTCTTGATTGCAAGTTTGGTCTGTTCATTTATGATAAAAGTTACAAAGTTTAACGTGAAGCAAAAATGGAAACAAAAATTAGCTCAATGGTTCTGATTTTACTTGCCTAACAAATGAATTCATTTCATGCTAGTTTAAAATATTTCATTCCTTCAATCAAATGATAAAGACAAAATGTAACTTTTATTCTTTTCAAATCATGCACTTCATAAAACAGAGTACTACATTTCCTTCATACGCATTTCTTTCTTTCAAACAGAGATTTCAATTACATTTAAAAGATCATATTCAATACCACCAGTGTAATTTGAGAAAGGTAATACATCATTTATTGATTCCAAAAGACAACTTTGTAACATCCTTCTTTTATTCTTCGAATGCAATTTCTTTCACATTCTTTCAAAACAAAAAAGTTTATCTCTTTTACATTTCACTTTACAACTTTCATGATCAACACAACATCTTTCCATTACAAAACATTTACAAGTTCATCCACTTCAAGTGGGAGAGGTTACAATAAAATTTATCTCAACAAGGACTATCCAACTATCCTTTTTCCTTGCTCTAGAACAACAACATGCGTATTTCTCATTCTTCCAATTTGATCACAACAAGAGTAGGGAAAGGCAATGCTCTCCACCCAACCAAGACATCCAATGAAGAGGAGAATCCATCCTTCTTCATTGGCCCTTGAGCCCCAACCATAATGCAATAAAAGATGTGATCCAACTCATGGCAACAACATGCTTCCACAAACACACAAACAACATAATCACAATAAAAATACAGTCCAAAATAGAATGTAGTTTTACAACTACATTAAAACATGACAAACAATACTAAGGCTTCCTCAAGCAAGCCAAAGGAGCAATAACTATGGGGATGCTACTTGTGCCTCCCAAAGGGGAAATGGGTATCACCACCTGATTTACAACCCGCAAAATATAGTATATCAAAACCTTGACATTCCTTATGCCTCCCAAAGTACCCCTTATTCCTCACATTTCCTTATGCCTCCCCAACCTCTTATGGCACCCCATAATGAGTAAAGAAATGCAAGCTATTTCTTTGTAAGGTGGAACCCAAATCCCAACTCCCTCCACCCTTATACCTCCCTAAAACACACTTGTGCCTCCCACAAAATAAACCCCATAGTCTTCTCCTACACCATTCCTAGGCCATCTACCCAACAACCCACAAACATGCCAAAACATTCATACATTAACATTTACATTCATAAAAGAAGATAATTTCAAGAGCCAAGCTCTTACCTCTCCATGATGGAGTTGTTCCAAGTTCAAAACAACAAGCTTTATCCCAATGCAAGTAATCTAAAATCAGCCAAGCAACAAGCATGCAACAATCTTCCAAAACTTCTTCAAAGTAAGAGCTCCCAAAATAGCAAGGAATTCACCCAAGAATGAAGTCTCAAAAATGAAGCAACCCAAAACAAGGCAAGGAATTCAAATTTTATAGAAGAGGGAAGGGAAGAGGATGAGGTGGGTCCATGTAGGATGTCACATCACACATCCTCAATCCCAAACCCCAAAGTCAACTTCATTCTCCAAAGCATAATAAATAGGTGGGTGAATAATATGATAGTTTACTTACACACTCAAATCCAACCCACACCCCAAAGGACTAAAATTAAATCATGTAAGAAAGTGCAATTAAAACCTACAATTTTGCCTTCTCAAAAAGCATTATAAAAGTCTAATCTCAACTCTCCAACCATAGGTATGGTTGGTAATTAAATTTAAGAGGTATGGGACAAGTTTAACTTGTCCCACAAGCCTCCAAAATCAGCCTCCAAGGACAATTTCAAATTTCCAAGAAGGTGGAGTGTTTCACACTCAAAAGTTAACTTACACATCACTTACACATCTCTTACACTTTAATTCAAGGCCAACAACTCTATTAATTACTTTCTTATGACATATTTTAATTAATTAACTTAACAACATGATTACTCACAATATTACACACCATTTAATGAATAATGAAAGGGGTAAAAGCACCACAAAATAAACACATGCAAACATAAACAAAGGACCAAAATAAAATAAATACATAAAACTCCCACGGGAAAGGTGATCCCCCATGGGAATCCCTAACATGCACAAACAAATACTAGTTGCCATGGTGACCTTGTTGAATTCATCTAGAATTCCAATGTGGTTGGTCTCCAATCCCCGATGTTTGTTGTGATATTTTAACCTGCAAAACACAAATACCTCCTTCGGCCTCATGGCCATATCAGAACATCCAAAATAATATAAATATAATTCCCAAAATCATTTAGATATATGAATCACAACAACATCAAAGCAATCTAACAATATCATTTATAGTTTTATCAACAACTATATCATCATCCAATAATTTCCATTTCTAGGTCTACTCACAATATCCAAATATCACAAGTCCGAACAACATCCATAATATAACCATGTCAAACAGTATATCATCATCAACATATAAAATGTCTCTAATAATCATCATGCATCATAACTGAATCAAGTCAACAATAATCCATGATCTAACATCTAACATCATACTATAATAAAGTCCATAATCATGTCCATAATATAATCAACAATATCATGATTAGTATCAAAAAGGTGTCAAAGGGAAGTGGGCACTACAGTATCCATGGAGTAAATTGTGCCATTGAAACAATAAGAAAATTACAATTTCTAAGAACTATTAAATGTTCTAGATATCTGATAAATTTCAAATGCACCACTTAAGAGAAAATGAAAGGTTATATAACAAAATATAGTGATGAGTATCAAATAGACCGCATCAACAAAATGGATCTTATTCTTCAAAATTAATGACAATAAAATGTGGGTGTAGTATAACGCGTAAAGGGTCATGCGGTGTCAGTGTCTCACTTGTGTCCCACATACCTTTCGTAGGGGCTCGCGAACCCGCTTTCGCGCGAAAAGACACGTAAGCCATTTTTTGCCGCGTGGTGAAATTTAAGGTGTTCGCACGAACATTATGTTCAAGAAAGGTGTTCGGCGAAGTTGGTTCGCACGAACCCCCCTGCTCACATATTGAGGCGCCATGAGAAAATAATTTTCTCCGCCCCGTGCCTCCTTCAAGCGCAAGCCTCGGCAGCCGACCAAACCGCCCACACACCACCGAGAGCCCACCAAATGACGGCGAAGGCGAGCAACGGCGAGCCTGTATGTAGCCATGAAAATACCATTTTTTGCAAATCCCTGGCAAATTTTTTTTTGGTAAAACCCCATTTTTTCTCGTAGAAATGAATTGAATGTGAAGGTCTACTCTGAAAATACCTGGTTGGCCGTTTTGTATGCTACATCCTTGTTACTTGTAAATGGTCTCTTTGAGAAACTTGAGGGCAATAGGCAATATTTATACCCTTCCATTATGTACATCCAATCAGACAATAAGAAGTATTCTTTTACCAGGTTCAGAGAAACTTGTTTTTGCAATGGACGATTGTACTGTAGTTTCAAGCTAATTTTATCTAGCTTTATTAGCTTTGATCCACGACTAAGGAAGAATTCATATGGTTGTTACCTGTACATTTTTCAAAGGTCCTCTTAGTTGCCCCAGTTGTTCAATGTATTTTTTTGAAGGGTTTCTTTTATGTGTTGCAAATTGTAACATTTTTGGATCTTTTTAGTTTCTGGAAAAATGAGTATATTGTGTAGCTCACAGCTACCCATGGCATAATTGTTGATTGGAGCCGAAATTGCAGAATGCACTGCCAAAATACCGAGGGGCTCTTTGGCCAAGAATCAGTCTTAAGGGTGTCTATCGACATGTTATGGGCATGAACCTAGGTCATCATCATGGCGGCATTAGGTCTTTATTGGTAATGGTATTTTCTCATCGTTTGGAAGGTATGATTGTGCTTATTATGGCAAAGCCAAAACATTCTTACTACAAGTGTTATATAATAAGGAAGAACCGTGAGCATTGTGGTAAAACCATTCTTTTCAAAAATGTTGGGTTAAGCTTGAATATAAAGTAGTTGAGCTGAAAAGCTAAAAACAGTTCTGATTACACTACAACAAACTTAACGATTATTGACGAGAGTTAAGTGTAATCATGGTGGCAAGGTCACGCTATTCAAAGCTTCATAAAATTTCCCTGAATCACGAGATGAAGGTTTATTACGGTGCAGAATGAAACGATTCATATTGCTCAGCATTTTTTTCTCCTAGAAATTAATTGAATGTGCAGGTCAACTCTGAAAATACCTGGTTGGCCGTTTTGTATACTACATCCTTGTTACTTGTAAATGGTCTCTTTGAGAAACTCTGAGGGCAATAGGCAATATTTATACCCTTCCATTATGTACATCCAATCAGACAATAAAAAGTATTCTTTTACCAGGTTCAGAGAAACTTGTTTTTTCAATGGACGATTATACTGTAGTTTCAAGCTAATTTTATCTAGCTTTATTTCTATTAGCTTTGATCCACAACTAAGGAAGAATTCATATGGCTGTTACCTGTACATTTTTCCAAGGTCCTCTTGGTTGCCCCCGTTGTTCAATGTATTTTTTGAAGGGCTTCTTTTATGTGCTGCAAATTGTAACATGAAGGATCTTTTTAGTTTCTAGAAAAATGAGTATATTGTGTAGCTCACAGCTGCCTATGCCATACTAAGATCCCAACAGTGGCATAATTGTTGATTGGAGCCGAGATTGCAGAGTGCACTGCCAGAATAATGCATATCATGGTTGCTATGTTATAACTTATAAATGTTTTGCATATGGTTTGGCTTGCTAAAAGTGCTCATACAGGTTCAGAATCCATGAGTTTATATGGATAGCTAAAACATCCACTAATTATATATAGGTGGCCAGGAAATAGAAAATAGAAAATTGATCATAGAATGGCTAAATTGGGATTTTCCTGTAGTGGCAAGAGTACTCTTCTTAGAGATGGTTCAGTGATTTTGATGTGCCTGTTTTGTATTAGACCTTCATTTCAATCAATACTTATCCTTTTGAGTTTGGAGGTTCTGTTCACAGTGTTGCATCTCTGTTGATTTTCTGGAGTAATCTGTGAATGTTTGTAATCATACATGGATTTGTTGGAGGAAAAGTCATGCCTCAGATTAAGATGTAACCAGCTCGTGTACTGACAAATTTCAACAGTGGCATGTTGGGCACTCAATTTGAAGTCAAGGCTCTATCGTTCTCTACAACACTTGTTTTGACTTAAAAGCAAATGAAGATGAACTTTCCTTTGATGGTCACTGATCATAGCAAATCCTTTATAGTCATATTGCAAAGTTTTGACTCAAAATGCTCTTGGCGAGGATGATCCTTTCCACTGTTATGCAACAATATATGAACAAGTCTGGGAGAGTTGCCAATAGATCAATAGCAAGCAAGCCAAAGGAGAACAAGGTTCTAGTATGCATTGGTACCAAGGGTACAAAAGGGACCACTAAAGGGCTGATATAGAGATAGACGATGCCCTTGTGACAGGCTATGAGAGTGACTAAAAAATCCTAGGAGGATTCAAGGCTGCCTTCTCAAGGCTTCTCCTAACACGCACAATTGGCAATCCTCTAGATGTAGAAAGAAAATTGGCACTGTGCACCTGCCCCCGTAGTTCAGACTGTGAGTAGTGAAAATTCGTCAGCTCTACAGCAAGAATAAGAAAAGGATATCTGAGGCACCATGATCACCACTTGCTAGGTGAGGGAGATGGAGAAGCCTCACAGATCTAGAACCACCCGTGATAGTGACTAATGAAGCTAATGGGCACTTGACATCGGACAACTATGGATGAGACAGGCTGAAACAAGAAGCAATAAATTTGATGGCCCTAGAAGTCCTTTTGACATCTCGATGTCTGAATGTAACAACCTTCATAAGGTAGGGCCAATTATCTCTAACATGAATTACGAAAAAATATAGCTAGTAAAATCTCACTCAAATATCATAATAGATAGAAATGCTAAAGATAAAGAATTCTTCCATCTAACACCTCTATGAGAGAGAAAAGACGGCATATCCTTTTGCCTTGCGGAATATGGTGATCTATCTTGACTCCTAACTGGTGTGAAAAGATGTTGACCTTAGTCAGAGAGGACAATCGTCCAATCAGAAATCCACAAGGAATGCTCATCATAAAATTCTGCTACATCCTTGTTACTTGTAAATGGTCTCTTTGAGAAACTCTGAGGGCAATATGCGATATTTATACCCTTCCATTATGTACGTCCAATCAGACAATAAAAAGTATTCTTTTACCAGGTTCAGAGAAACTTGTTTTTTACAATGGACGATTATACTGTAGTTTCAAGCTAATTTTATCTAGCTTTATTTCTATTAGCTTTGATCCACAACTAAGGAAGAATTCATATGGCTGTTACCTGTACATTTTTCCAAGGTCCTCTTGGTTGCCCCTGTTGTTCAATGTATTTTTTTGAAGGGCTTCTTTTATGTGCTGCAAATTGTAACATGAAGGATCTTTTTAGTTTCTAGAAAAATGAGTATATTGTGTAGCTCACAGCTGCCTATGCCATACTAAGATCCCAACAGTGGCATAATTGTTGATTGGAGCCGAGATTGCAGAGTGCACTGCCAGAATAATGCATATCATGGTTGCTATGTTATAACTTATAAATGTTTTGCATATGGTTTGGCTTGCTAAAAGTGCTCATACAGGTTCAGAATCCATGAGTTTATATGGATAGCTAAAACATCCACTAATGACTTATAGGTGGCCAGGAAATAGAAAATAGAAAATTGATCATAGAATGGCTAAATTGGGATTTTCCTGTAGTGGCAAGAGTACTCTTCTTAGAGATGGTTCAGTGATTTTGATGTGCCTGTTTTGTATTAGACATTGCTTTGACTTTAAGATCATGTAAATGTATTCAAAACTTTTCATTTCTGAACTCTGCAACATCATTTGGTATATTTTGTTATCAAATGATTTGTAATTTATGTAATTTATCGAAGCTTGAAAAGTTCATATTTCTGTTTTCATTAATATAGGAGAATATCTTAGGAATTTTTTTAATAAAAAGTACTATTGATTATAATTTTACTTTCATTTTTTTACAAATCATGGCTTCTTCCTGAACTCCTAATTTGTTTGAGAGGACCGATTTAGAGATTGCAAAATTGCAATCTATTCTTGAAAATCCAACTACAATAAGCAAGGCATAAAGCCCATTGTGAAAGAATACTGGTTGATCTTCGTAGAATAGAGACAAGTTTGAAAACATATAATCCATTTGATTCCGAATCAATAACAAAATTTATGGATTCACTAAAATCAAGTGTCTCAGGAGATGTAGGTTATAATGAGATTACATCACGACTTTCCGATAAGGAAGTCGTTAAGAGGTCTTGTTGGAGTTTTTATGCAGACAAACGGAAAATAAGGGCCTATTATGTAAACAAATGTTCATGTCCTTTATGTGCCCCTTTGATTTATCCTAGATTTGTGGCCTCTCAAGGCCAATTTCCAAATAATGACCAATTACCGTTATACTTCATAATGATGCTACATGCTGAGGTTCACTTAAACCTAAAGGTGAACTATTTAGACATCCCTAGTTATTCAAAGGGCGGGCGTGGCCGTATTAGCCACAAAGGCATATAGAAAGGAGGGAGCTCCCGCAGCTTGTTGATGCGCGGCAGCTTGTACCAAGGCCACAACCATTCTTATCAGGCTTTCAGGATGTCGCAGCACCTGTCGTTATGACTGCACATGAGGGTGCTATCGAGGGTCTTGCTGGCATTGCTCGCGAGACCCAATTGATCTCTTCTGACCGTGTGGGTCAGTACCTTCAGAGACGTGATGCTAGCAGTGGAGGTGCTAGTAGCACTAGTGATGCACGCAGCGAGGTATACGCTCGTGCATCTTTGATTTCCCAGCATGACTTTGAGCTAGTTACGATCCCGCCTGCACGCTGGCTAGCCAGACGCATCATGGCTCGCCGACTTGTCGTGCGTATGAGGTGATTGCTCGGCATTGCAGCATTCCACTATCGGGGTTTTAGATTTTATAGAGCAGAGTGGGAGTGTATCTTCTAGTCGTGGTACTCACATGCGCCGCTACATGTATAGACTTCCTAGAGTGGGATCATCACACCGATGTTCAAAGACATTTCTGCTCCTTGTGTGAAAATTAATATAATTAAAATTTATTTTAATTGATCATTACTTTACAATTTATTAATATTAAAATTAAACATGTACTTTTGTGTTTAGGCTTCTCCCAAAGGTGTGGAGCTTCACAGCCCACACCATCTACCCGTGTCACATACACACAGCTCTTGACTGAGCACAACATGGATCTTGATGTTCCGGGTCTGAGTCAACTTGGCTTAGTTGCCGAGATATTTGCTGGTGTTGAGGTCGTGGATGACAATCCCATACATTTGGAGACGCGTTCTGCAGAGGTATAAATACATGTGTTTTAATATAATTAATATTTAATCTAAATTGAAATGTTAGAAATTAATGAACTTTATTCAAAAAACTTATTTATCAACTTCTTACATTTTATTTATTTTGTTTCACACAGGGATCTACTGACAGAGATCTACTAAAGCGTAGATACTCCCAACATCCGCGCAGGGACAGATACTGAGGTAATCAATTGTACATATCAGTTATATAATGTATTGAATTATTTAAGAAATTGTTGTAGATTTCTGCTTATATATTTTAATATATGGTACATGCTATATATAGTTTATGACATGTATATTCCTTCTTTTTAACACGCAGGTGCAAAGAGCGTAAGTGAGGGTCCGGCACTCGCCTCTAGTGCACGGAGGAGACTTCAAAGATATTTTATAGATTTCAAACATTTTAGACATACTTCTAGACATTATTATTATATTTTGATATATGTCTTAGACACGTGTATTTACAATTATGGATGTGAATATAAGACACCCCCTTATGTGACAACAATATATTGCTCGTTGTTCAACAATTTATTATGGAAATATATCATTTTGTTGCAATTTGCAATTCAAGATAAGACGCTCAAAGAGCTCCATTCTTATTTATGGTTACATAGTTTGCGTAATTTTTAACTGTTCTCACTGCATCTGGTTTGTAGTAGCCTTTTGGAGAGGGGGTACTTTGAGCCACCTCACAGTATCCCAAAAGTCATTCTTATCCTCCATAATTAGTCCAGTAGATGTAGCTGTGAAAGCATTTCTGAGCATTGTATACATTCTCGAATCGAGATCGAGGAAGCTTATAGAAAGCTTTAAGGTCTGTCCATTCCATCCACTTCCCAAATCAGTACAAGTCATGAAATATTTTAATTCTTTTCTCAAACCAAAGACCATACCATCACATGCGAGACCTGGTATAATATAGTAAAGTGGTTGCATGGGGCAGAGAATATTCCTTTACCAAGAGCATTCTTGAGTCCTGTGCGATTTTGGGATTTGTATTTCAAGCCGTGGCTCCTGGAGATCATCATCTATAAAATGCAGACTTTGTCTACAGACTGCACATATGTACAGGTCATAAATATTTTAAGTTTCACTTGTATGCAGCTTAGTGGGTACTAGGGTAGATTAGTTATCCCCAACTGATTATGTTTAAGCTGTCTCAAGACACAATTTAATCAAGTATTGTTTTGGTTATTAAAAGTTATCATCAAAGGTGATCTCGTTAGACTCCCATTATGTTCACTTGCTTTCAGTAATGAAACATCATCGATCCAGTGCAGTTCATATTTGTTAATTGCATTCATGTTTATCTATTCTTTGCTATTATATTCTGCTATTTGTTTTTGCTGTTATAATGCTCATTGTACATTCCATATTTAGCAATAAAGAACACACTAGGATAGATGCATGTTATCATGATTATTTACTACTTAATTTTGGATGACCATATGTTAGTTAGATTTGGTGTAGAGGAAAATGTATCAGGGAAAACAAAATTCCTGGCATTTTTTATATTTCACACATTTTGTGGACATTTAATTTCCCAAGTCTTGGGTTAGGTATTTAACTAGTCCAAGTCTAAATCACATTCTTTTGCTTCCGGAGCCCAAAGTCTTGTAAGAATGCATTAAACCATGATGAAATCTGCTATTTACTTATATAAGCAAAATAAATAGCAAACACATTACACCAATAAAATGGATGAGATAGAGATTGACATTACAATATATCACACAGTGAAAGAGACTAATTAGAAAGAGCAGAAAAAGAGACAACAAATGAGTGTGTTTCCCTTTGTTAGATGTATATATTTTTCCAAATACCACTAGGAATAGAATATACCTTAATATTATACCAGATCTCGCATGTGATGGTATGGTCTCCGATTCTATTTGTGATGCTTCATATGGCATTTGGTCGCCAGTATTTAGATAAAATGTAGTGTTTTATGGTCATTTTGTTTTTGATATGCATGTATGTGTAATTAGGTCCTGTCAATCATTAAGCAGTTGAAAAAGAGTGAGCTACACTACTAGACTATGGATCCGGTCAATCATTAAGCAAATACAAACTACCTCTAAACTCGGTGATTCAAAATCCACCTCCATTAGTCCAACTTAAATGCAGTTAGCAAGGCTTCAGTGATGTAGACAATTACAACAGAGGAGATAATTATGAGAATTATTCTCATCAATCTTCCCTGTGCTGGTTGTACCCAACTGGACAAAAAGAATGATTTTCTTGATGATGAACACTGGAACTCGCTTTGCTGAAGGCCACAGGGATGTACGGTGATGTCTTGCCTTGATTGAAATCAGTCATTACAGTCATTACTACTTGATTGAAATAATGAATAGCATGTTGACTGGATTATTGTTGAGTCTTCTACTTCAGAGTTATCTTACTTGTGAAGGTTTATTTTCAAATGTATCTTCAGTTTGATTAGTTTTATTTCTGAAAGAATTTTCTGTTGGAAACTTATTACTGTTAAAGAAATAGATATGGTGAATAGGGCAGCAATTGGTAGGGTGGGTTTGGGTTTGGTTATTGACGGGTTGAGTGTGGGGGGTTTTTGTATGTTTGGGATGTATATGTCTGAAGGGCTATGTTGGGAGGCGGGGGTATATCTGACGGGTACGAGGTCAGCACAAAGAGACAACGGATGATAGATCCCGATCCATACTTTGCTGGGGGACCTGGTGCATTTGGACCCTATACTTACGGCACAGGAATGGCATATCTTGGTCAGCCACGAGCTTTCCCTGTGGTTCGTCTGCGTGGCCTTCCTTTCAATTGCAGTGAGAGCGACGTGTTTGAGTTCTTTGCAGGATTGGATGTTGTGGATGTGCTGCTAGTGCACAAGCAAGGTCGGTTCTCTGGCGAGGCATATGTTGTTTTGGGTGCTCCCATGCAAGTTGACTTTGCGCTTCAGAGGGATAGGCAGAACATGGGTAGGCGTTATGTTGAAGTTTTCCGATGCAAGAAGCAAGATTACTATAATGCCATTGCAAATGAAGTGAATGAGCCCAAGGCAGATGATGCTCCTGCTGCCCCTCCCTCCAGTTTTTCTAAGGGATCTTCAGACAAGGACCATATGGAGCACACTGGAACTTTGAAGCTTAGAGGCCTTCCTTTCTCAGCCACAAAAAGAGATATCATTGATTTTTTTGGTGATTATGATCTGTCTGAATCAAATATCCATATAGTAACAAATTCTGATGGAAGAGCTACAGGTGAAGCCTTTGTAGAATTTTCTAGCACAGATGACTCAAAGGCTGCCATGAGCAAAGACAAAATGACCATTGGCAGTAGATATGTGGAACTTTTCCCATCGACTCGCGAAGAAGCTAGTCGTGCAGCATCACGATCCAGGCATTAGTTGGCTTCTTTTACAAGAAGTGTATGAGCTATATTAACTCTGACAGATACTTTAATGATATTCTAAATCTTGGCTAGAGGCTACTTTTCATTTTGCATAGCTAGGTAGATATTCCAGATTATCGTTGAGGCAAATAGGATGTTCAACTCAGATTTGAGGTATATATGCTTCAGATATCATATTTTCTGCTTCCATCTATATTCATCTGTATTACGAAAACAATATTGTTGTAATATGGCTTTAGGGATTTGCTTTTCTTATTTGTTGTGCATTTTCATGCTGAACAGCAATAATAATTTTATACATTGATGTGGCTGGCTTGTTGATTTCTGGTAGAATTTCGTACCTTCGTTGCCCTATTTATTGTTTATAGTGATTTTCGTTTTGAATGTTCATTGTTGATTTATATAAACAGATGTTTCTGGCTCATTGAAATTGACATAGTTAATACAATGCTTTTCTTATTTGTTGTGCATTTTCATGCTGAACAACAATAATAATGTTATACATTTATGTGTCTGGCTTGTTGATTTCTGGTAGAATTTTGTACCTTCTTTGCCCTATTTATTGTTTTATAGTGATTTTCGTTTTGAATGTTCATTGCTGATTTATATAAACAGATGTTTCTGGCTCATTGAAATTGACATAGTTAATACAAGAATGTTCTGTGCTTGTATCCTTTGTTCTGTGATATTATCGTTTTGAATGTTCTGTGATTTATATAAGCAGATGTTTCTGGCTCATTGAAATTGATTTATATAAACAGTTGTTTCTGGCTCATTGAAATTGACATAGTTAATACAAGATGTTTCTGGCTTATAGAAATTGACATCGAGTTGATTGTGACTGTTCTTTGCTTCTATAAGTTGTGTATTTTCTGTTTGAACATTTTATTGATGTTGGCTGTTGATATTTATGGATGTTGAAGTTGTCATTTGAGTTCTAGTGGTTGAATTTCCAATGTTCTTTTGTCTTTGCTTCTATAAGATGTCCATTTTCATATCGAACATTTTATTGATGTTGGCTGTTGATATACATGGATGTTGAAATTGTCATTTGAGTTTTAGTGGTTGAATTTCCAATGTTCTTTCCTCATTGGATAAAGTCATGTTAGTTGTAGAAAGCTATCTTTAAACGCCATCTGTTAGGTTCATTGTGATTTGTCAATGTTGTGACTTCTGTATTTGCCTTGTGACTTGCTTTCCCATAATGTTTAAGAGAATTTAGTATGTGCTATGGTCTGTTTGATAGTTGGCATGTGATTTTGTATTAGTATTAATGTTTGTGCTTAGGATCAATTGGTTTCTATAAATCTGTGGATCTTTATCAATTCGATATTTTTGGAGGATTATATTTTAGGCATGGTTTTAAATTATCGAGAGTGATATTTGTTGGACTGATATTTATTGAGAGTGATATTTTGTTAGATTTGTTGGCTTAGAGTTATTGAGACTGATCTATTTAGTTGCCTTTAGATAAATTTCCACACCTGTATTGCTCTCCATGCTCATTTGGCATTAATTCTCTCTCAAGGCTGCTTTTTGGTTACACCACCTTCACATACTCTTCATCCTCACTTTATGGCAGTCCATTCACCACTCATTTATGTATTAAAGATAAATGCGATTTAAATGACCATAGCTTTGATGAATACTTGTTGTTTCACATTAACTGTATAAAATCTATAAAGCCTATATTCTTATATTCCTTTAGCAATTACTCAGAAATTATGGACTTTATACACTTTAGAATTCTGTTCTATTTCTAATCGATAACTTTTTTCGAATTCAGCTTTAAGATTCTCGTTTGTATAATAGAATCCTTGAGGTAGCGCAACATACTAACTCTAACAATTGTGCATTGACAAATTTGTTGTGTTGGTCTTGGGAAAAAACTTTCAACTTCCTTCCCTTCTATTTTTGCCACCTTTTACTTCTCCACCCTCTCGCTTCTCCATCCTCTAACGCCTTCTTCTCCACCCTTCTTCCTCTACTTTTGTTTCTCTCTCTCTCTCGAATTTGACTCCTTTAAAAGAACCCGTCGGCGTTTTCATTGATCCATAATCAGCCTATCATGAGTGAATAAATCATGTTTATACCATACATACTTCCATGTAACAACCATATCACAATACTTGTAAACCATAAACCATCTCACAACAAGTAACAATCACAAGTATTAAACAACTTTATTGTATAGTGGTCTCCATAGTCCCTTCAAGTAGAAAATACAATGCTATCTAGCTTAATAGTTTATTACCAACAAGGTTTAGTAATTTATTCCATGTCCTTCTATATAATACCAAGTGGCTCTGCTCGTTGTTCAATGACTTGTAAAAGTTTTTCATGGTCTTCTACATCTAGTCTCCATTTTTTTCGTTTACTATTTGTAGTCTTCACCTGCTGCAATTGTAACCCTGTAGCAATTATGTGATGGGTGTAATGATACACCTTTTTGTCTGGTTTGTAATCAACAAAGTGAATCCCACTTTGGAGGGCTTTCACTTGTTGTAAGTATGTTCCCTGCACTACAACCGAGCCAAGAAAAATGTTGTCACTTCACTTGTTATTTCACATGTTAGCTTTGTTCTCTCCTCTGTGCAACGCAACAAGTAGTACTCCACTTTCTCAATATTGGCTTCTTCAGCAATGACTGCAAATACATCTCCTACAACAAAATGCAAAGAAACATTCAATGATTGGATGTATAGTATAAATTATATATACATATATATATTTAATGATCAAATTATACTTGATCCTTTCAAATAAAACATACCTTGTTTAACCAATCCAGATATGTGGTCATAATCAATTGAAATTAATGGCACATCTTCAAAACTATCATCATGATCTGATCCATATGTGTCATCCACAACTAAAGGAACTTGCTTCCACTCACCTACATACCCATGTTTTTGACTATTGCACTCTGAATATGATTTGTTCATGCATTCATAACAAAAACAAGAATAATCTCTTGTACATGATTGTCCAGCTTATTACTATCCATAGTCATCGAGAGTGCAAAGACCTAGAATTGGGAATCCTTTCACATCCATACTTTGTCCTCCGATCAATACCTTCATTTAATCATGCTCAAAAGATCAATAAAGTTTAAAACAAACAATAAAAATCAGAATAAAAATTTAAAGTTAGTAACTTGTAGTTCACTTAATAAATCACATAAAGATTTACATATCTATGTTTTAAATGTGCATGTACCTTTTATCTCCCAAAATACTCAAGGGGGGTTGAAACATGTGAGGTCAAGCCTCGTGAGGTCAAGCCTCGTGAGGTTGAAGCGTGTGAGGTTGAAACCTGAACTGCAAAATGTTTCTTACACCATTCAACAACAGTGTGGGCATCAATCAATCGATCTCCCTCATAATCAAAGCTTTGTTTCTTTAGAGCACGTTTGATGCATGCACCCGCACCATCGTGTTCTCCCTTCCCATGACCACTCTCAAAAAACTCCATAAATGAGGAATTTTGTGATGACGATGATAACGACTGAGTGCAAAGAAAGGGCGAGAGGATTTGAATTGTGATGCGCAACCATCTGACCAAACAAAATGGTGATCTATCTCGTATTCCTCGCTGATGAAGATATCAAAGAACAAACCAAAACAAGGTTGCACAAAGTGGGTGTCATGTTCTTTGTCATCACTTATATAGAAGTGATACTCCTTCTTGATCATTCGCTTCACATAAGTACTTTCAACCCCATCCAAATCCAATTGTGCATGCCTATAAAATACTTGAACCATGATAGAACTCTGGCCGCATGATAATACTGTGTTTGAATTTCTTTTTGATGAGAAAATGAGTAATTCTCAAAGAAAATCAACCACGGACAATATGGAACCAATAGGGAATGTGTCCCTATTAGTCTTGAATTGTGTAGCCTCGCCACTTTGAATAGTGAGAATGTTTGATGTACGGACTAATTAAACTTCGAAACTTTGCATGAATGTAGCAATGGGGATTTCCTCTTCTACCAAATCCAACCCGGTCCGCATCTTTTCCAAGCCTTGTTGAATATTTTATGTATTTGAACCTACAAAATCAATTCATAACATGGACAAATTGTCATGTATTCATTTGCAGTAAAATAAAAATCAAAATAAAATCTAACATCCTAATTTAAAAACATAAATTTATATATATCACCTCTTGCAAGCAACCTGTGTTAATCGTGTCCAAATCTTCATTTGTTTTTGCAATAATTTCAAGTCCCCACACTTGTCACGTACACCTTTGATGCAAGTCATATGATCATCAACATGATCATCAGATACGCTGCAAATAATTGAAGTTATGAATTCACTGACACGTGTAGGTGGGGCAATTTCTTCTCGTAACTTTCTATACACCTGAAAAAAAACATAGATTTTGAAATACATTAATTTTAAATCACATGTCTCAAAAAAGATATTTAAACAAATTTTAAATATATAGATATAAATGAAAGCACGCCTCAAAATATATATACATCAATCTATAATTTTTATGTACTGATAGTGATAATCAAACTCAACGTGATAAATACAACAACATGTGTCAAGGACTTTATCACTCGCACATACCAAGGCTTCAAATTTTCAAACATTCGTTGTCCAATCTTAACATTTGGATTTTCTTCTCGTAAACTTTATGTACATTTCGTGTTGAGTTATTTCAAGCCAATGTTTTATATGTTCGCTATAGTTATTGTGAGTTACCCCGTGTTTTAAAACATCCCTCACATTCGAGAAGGACGAGTCCTTTCACCCAAAATCGAAACTATCTTCACAATATTATCCTCTATTTTATCGTAACGTGGATTTCTACACATTAGTGCCCAATTTCCTTCCATAGTAGAGTCATCCAATGTCTTCCTCCTTTTTGCATACCATAACCGCTTTCTAGATAAACCCAATGCCTTGGCAAATGCGGTAACATGACGATTCTTTGTTGTATCTTCACTTACAACTGAAGTTAATATTGCTCTACGAGAAATACTCTTATCATTGAGACATAGTTTTTGTACCCAAAGAACTTATTCCTTTAAAAACATTCCCAACAAATTCTTCTTCTACACGTTTTAAATTTTTCTCATTCAAAATCAACACCTAACAATTCTAATGTTTCCTTCATATCAACACGATTCAAGAATGTAACCAACAAATGTGCTCTAAGCAATCGTAGTCAAATTAACAAATTCACCATATATTATCTCTACACTTTTTGATGTTTTCTTTCGTGATAGTGGTTCTTGTTCGGAAAATTCTTTTAATTTTTGTAAATCCATCTTCACCAAGTGTTTCACATTCTTTTTGGGAAGTAATTCCATAACTTTTGATATCACTTCAAAGATAATGTCGCGCATCATGATCTCTGTGTCCATAAACATACACATGGGATCCTATCAAAACCCTTTCCTTTACGCAATCTAAAAAAACATAAATTATCATATTTAAACCTAAGAACTAAAAAAATATTAGGATCTATCAAGGGTTTCTATACATATGTACCAATTTTTGCAGCGTTGTCTTTCACTTGTTGTGTCTTCTCTCTCTCTTTGTGCCCTCCTACGAATAGATCTTCTAGCATTCTTCTCTGCATTCTCTTCCTGGTATATTTTCGTTTATCATTCCTTGCATTTCCCATGATTCATCCACTTCAAAAATTTCACCTACACACTTGATACAAATCAATGTGTAAGAGTAAACTTGATACAAAACTATATGTGCATGCATGCATGCAACTCCATTTATATACAAATCTCAAAGAAATTATGTTATTTTTAATTTTAGTTTTCTATAACTTTAAAACAACTTTTCTAAATTTAATAGAATTTATATTTAATATGTAAAACAACTTTTCTAATTTAATATTACATATTTTTGGTTAAAAACAATTTAAAAAAACACACTTACTTTAAAACAAAAAAATATGTAAAAAATTAAATTTAAAACATAAAAAGCGAACAATATTAAGTAAGTAACCCGTAAAATATTAAATTTAGAAGGGGAGACGAATCGCGAATCATTAAAGCTAGGAGGAGACGTTAGCGCGCTTTGGTGGTGAAGAGTGGGTTTGCAAGACGAATGGGGTTCGCGCAACCATGTTCGCACGAACATGGTTCGCGCGAACCCCCGGCCATGCGAACCTCGCCGAGTGGCGTGACATGGTGCCCAAATGGCACATTTTGGCCCCAAATCTTTGTGGGGGACAATTGTGACCTAAAATCTGCCACTCGGATGCCACGTAACCAGGGTAAACGAAATAGTTAACTTACGAAATTTTGATACAAAATTCATATTTTTATTGGCTTTCTAAAAATGCAATTTTCATTTTTCAAAAATCTGTTTTACTATTTATTTTTTAATTCTTACTAACATACGGTATTTTAGGGCAATCAATAGACACAATCAACCAAATTTGAAAATAGTACAATATATCAAAAAAATTGAAAAAATATACTTAGTATTTGTTGAATTCTTCTTCTTGCCCGTGAAAAAAAAAAAATTTTCGATATAAATATTAAAAGTTATTGGCATTGAAATATGGACGCCATTTATTTTAAAATATAGTTACTAAATAATTAATTAAAAAAAAAATATAAGTCAAAAAAATATGAAATTTTGACTGCACGTCAAAATTATAATCTTGAACATATATCTAAAATTTCATAGTGAAAAGATAAGTTTTCATTTTAAAAAACCACCGAGGGACAGTCATTCCTCTTTAATAACATAAGAAACAACATATGAATAAAATTAAGAAAAATACTAGAATTTTTGCCAAATATTTTTAAAAAAATATACATGTATTCTACACTCTAAACACAACATTTCACTAGTTCGTAGAATTTCATGAATATGTACGGTTTTGTGGCTATTAACTTTAGAAAATCAATTAAACTAAAATTATGTTTACTAAGAAAACCATACCAAAAAGTGGGACATTTTATTGTGCTTTTACCCTAAATTCAATTTGTGATTTGTGATTGGAAACTTTTGGAGATATTTTTAAATAAACAAAATTAACGGTAATTTTTTGGCACTAACACCACTCTAGGAGAAAATAGAAATATTTGGCCGATAGGTTCTTATAACTTGATATTCTTGGAAAAAAATCTTCATTCTTTCCAAAAATTATATATATTTTAATTTATTTTATATTTTTATCACAAAATTTATTGTCTCATGTTTCATTATAAAAGGTTTATTGAATTTAGTAGTAATTTATTTTATATTTTTTCTCACAAACTCCATTGTTTCTTTGTCTCATGTTTCATTGTAAAAGGTATATTGGATTTAGTAGTAGAATGCGTATTTAGAGGAAAAAAAATAACAAAATACTAAATCAATGGTTTTTTATTTTCTATTCTTGGGTTTTATATATTGTCAATCAATACGAAATTAATTTTTGAATGAAAATTTGACAATCATAAAGATAATTACAAGATATATATAATGAAGTCACATAGGAAAAATATATTTTGTTTTAATTTATGTATTTATTTGGAAAAAAGTATTTAAAATGATATGGAGATTTTGAAATCATAAAAGATTTCCATTTTAAAACTAGCATTAAAGAGTCTTCTCTAACAAACATTAAGCATTCTTCCTCTCTTAAATTACAATTAGAGGACAAGGCCCAAGAATTAATTAGGTTCCAATAACTATAATAGCTATAAACAAGATGGCCCCCAACTTCTACGCAATATCAACATTTGTATTAATTACACATTTTTAAATGTTTGTTAATTCATAAATGTTAAAACAATGTATATCAAATTATTTTAATTCTTATCAACATTTAGGAGAAGCTCAATTCTATAATTTTTGAAATTAAAATTAAACCAAAAAAAGCAAACAAGAAACAAAACAACATAAAATAACATTGTATAACAAAACACACATTCTTATGGGCTTTAAGGAAAAATCTACAAATGTTTTTGATAGTTTTATTCATATCGCCGACTGACTTAATTGCTTGAGAAAATGTTAAGGAATGGAAATGACACTTGGCATATCCCGCACCATGTGTTTATTTTGATTTTCCCATTTGAAGTGCAAATCATTGGTCTAGACCATTCCCTCATGTATTTCTAATAGATTTTATAGGTTTTAAGGTGCATACCATGGGTCTCGTGATATCTTTCCCAAATTTCTCATTGCTTGCGTTGTTGCATTTTCCATCGAATACTCCTAGTCTTATTCCTATCGTTCATTTGAAGATTGTTCTCCTTCTTCCTGTAATAATTCTACCATCAGATACCCTTTTGACACATGGAATCATAGAATATGCAATGGTTTTGCTTATGTCGACTACCCCAACAATCATTCCACACTAGTCTGTGGTATTCACATCTAAGGGTTTTGTCATACTAGTTTCAATCAACATTTTATTAGGTGATGGGAGATATAACACAATCATCATACACAACTTGAACCATTCGAATCGTTGTCAATAAAATTTTGATTATTGCTCTAGTGATCCCATATGCTATTCTAATAGTAATTACAGGGTTTTTATCTTAATGATAAATACATTTAATGCCCCACCTCGGGACACCAGGAAACCACACTAAAAGTGACTAAGAATTTGGGTAAAAAAATTTGGTGATCAATTAATTCTAATTTGATTTCTTAAATGTTTCCCCCTTATAATTGTTTTATAATAATTTATATATTTACTCAAAATTAAATAAATCATTATCCCAAAACAATTTAATTATTTATTTCTATTAAGTTTACTAGGGTCACCTTAATAAGTCTACACACATTTTAAATTAATTATTTTCCCCCTTTTTGTTTATTAGTTTTCCCACACGCCCCTTTACTTATTTCACATACCCATAAAATATCATGACTTAAAGTGTGTAGAGTTAAATGAGAGCCTAATATATATCTAATCTTGACCCTTGATTTCAAATTTGTCCTAAGGTTGCCCTAAACATCTTTATGTTCATTTATTTTCTATTTTCTCATCTCATTTTGTTTTGTTTGTCCCTAACAGTGCATGTTGAGGAGCTATGGAGTTGCTATGAATTCTTAGGGTTGCTCATGCATTTTTATTGTTATTATTTTTTTTTGTTATTATAAATTTTCCTTATTGGGTTGAGTATATCTCTTATACCCATTTAGTTTTTGTAAAATAGGTAAACCTAGCATACATATATACGTATGTATATGTTGTGTGTGTGTGAATGTATATGACGTAATTATGTCTATATATATATATATATATATATATATATATATACATATATATATATATATATATATATATATATATATATGTATATGTGTGTGTGTATAACAATAAAATGCAACCCAAAACATTAGAGCTTTAAATGTGAAATCTACGGAGGATAAGGGCGACTGAGGTGAGAAATCCACAGTAATGGAGTTTAGGGCTGTGGAAATGGAAAGGAGGGGTCAACGTGGAGGTGGGTGCGTGGGAAAAGGGGTCAGTGGGCTGCACAGATGTGGGGGAGGACGGTAGGGTGTGGAGCCGTGTGGATAGGGAGTGGGCTATCTTCATGGAGCCGTGTGGAGAGGGTGTGGGGAATGTAGAGGACGGTGGAGGTGCACTTGCGTGTAGTATGGGGAGGGCTCGGCCTCCACACATTCCTTACTTCAATTTTTTAAAACTTAAACAAACTAACACCGCAATTTGTTTTCAAACTATTTTTTTAATTTTTATTTAAAACTTTATTTATATGTCTTATATATATTCTATTTATTTTATATTATAATATAAATACTATAATATAGTATAATATGTAGTAATATATCATGTAAGTATAAAATATAACCATATTATCATATAATTTAATAAGATATTTTGCAGGAAAATAACCTATATTATATGATATATATATATATATATATATATATATATATATATATATATATATATATATATATATATATATTCAATATTAAAAAATGCAAGTTGTAAAATCAATAGCTTATGTTTAGGCATTGTTGGGAAAATATGCAATTCAATATTCTTTTTCATTATGCCTATATTAAGCTTAATTACTATTTAATGTGATAATAAGATTGTAGCAAGGTATATTCAATTAGAAGAGAGGTTTAAGAAGAGAATTTATAATCCTAATGAAGGAAAGAGTTAAGTTAACAATGGATTTCCTAATACTTTCATTTATCTAGTTTCACATGGGAAAGAAAATAGAATAGAAAATCTGATTTCATTTCATTGTATAATACTACCAAAACTTGCAAGACAAGAACTATTATAAGAACGATAATATAACCATTTAAAATAAATCCTCAAGCTCCATGAACACTAACTTTCCTTTAAATGTAATGACTCATAAATATTGTAGATTTCCAAAAGAGGGAGATTCTAGCCAGGAAGAAATTCACATTGTCTTTTAGTAACATCACAATATTCTTTTTTTGTGAATAAAATATATATATCCAATGATTCAACCCTCATTTCAAAAGGAGTTAAGGAAAATTCATATTAATGGAGTAATCTATTACAAGATTTCATTTTCAAGGAGCTTAAGCTCACATATGCAATATATTTCCAAAATACATAACTACTCAAGAAACCTCATTACAAGCTTCTTTGCAAGATTGAAGGGAGATTGCTCAAGCAAACATGACTCAAGTTTACAAGTAATACCAAATACAAAATGGGGATTTTACAAGACAAGAAATCTCCCACATAGCCATATCCATAAAGTTACAATGAGAGTGATGTTCACATGATTTGGAGACAAAAATGAGAAGCCAAGATATTAAGAACTCCAACCAACTTCCAACTTGAGATCCAACTTTGAGTGTCTTTCAAAGAACCAACACAAGGAGAAAAAACTTGTTTAACCACCCAACCTTTAGGCATCATTACATGCCTTTCCAAGGTTGGAAGACATGCTAGCCTCCCCCAAGCCCATGGGAGAGAGAGCTAGCTTCCAAAAAAATTCACAAGATATAGGGAGACATAACAACATTATATTTTCAAGTTCAAGAAAATGCAAACACTAATAAAACACCAAATTTTGTAAACAAGGAAATGAGGAGAAAACCATATTCTTCCAATAAAATGGGGAATAGAAAGATGAGATATCCAAGGTTTCAAAAGTGTGATCCAACCATAGGATGCACACAACAAGAATCTTCACAACCTCCTTATTCCTCCAAATCAACAAACCATCCTTATTGCTCCACCCATTCACAAAAATCCTTCTTGGGAGGATTTTCAAACCCATTGGTTTCCTCTCCAAGAATGGGGAAGGGGTTGAAACCATATGAACCACCCTCCCCACCTCAAACCATATGAGGGGAGTAAAAATAACCTACATGGCTTGCCCATCAAGACATAAGGTTTGAGAGCAAAAATCCCTCTCTCTTCCCCCATAAAATCTAAAATCTATCATGCCATATGATGGATGGAGAAAAATAAAACAACACAAAGCATACTCAACAAGAACCACACATGAAACCAAACACATATTTTAAACAAAAACAAGGCTAAGATTTTACATTAACATAAAACATAAAATGAGCACAAAGGACCTACCTCCAAAGTCTCTCCAACACTCTAATATTTTCCACTTCCTTATCCAAGAAATCTCTAGCTCCCAAAATCTGCAAGCACTAAGCAAAAAATAAAAAAAAAGTCTTTTTCTCCCCATGAGGGAGAATTTGAATAGAATCAAATAAATTTCCTCACTAAAGAGGGGGTGACATGTGTCACCCTTATCTTCCCTCCAAGTCAAGATTCCATAATAAAAAGAAGAAAAAATAAATTCACTTTTTACACTCCCTTCCCAAAATGGCAAAAATGAAAATAACACAAGAGTGTTCAACTTTCTACAAAACACACATACCAATCCATCTTACATGGATGCTAACCAAAGAGAGGAAAAATGGGAGGAAGACTCTCTTTATGCCTTGAAATTAAGCCCCACACCTATTAGGTAGGGTCCAAGAGCTTATTTTCATGCTAAGTGAACTCCCAAATTTAAAAGGGATCACTTAAAATGCCATAAATATCCCAATTTAGGGTTTGGTACATTTGGGCACAAGTGTAGAGCATGTGGTCCCACCCAAGGGTTCACATGTGACCCTAATCCCCTCTAATTAATACACAATTACCCAAACACAAAACTTAATGCAATTTGGGAACATTAAGTCCCACAAACCAAGTTTACTTAAAAAAAAATAAAACATCCTAAACAAGATTAATTTTACATGACATACTACATTAAAAATGAGGGTCACTCATGGTGCCCAAAATAATGTAATCTAATACAAAGTCCTCATACATCTAACATGGTTAGGGCTTAGCCTCATGGGCCACTTGTGTACAATTTGCATCAGCTGCCTCGAAACCCATGTTCTCCTGTGACCTGTCACCTACACACTCAATGTACACATTAAATGCACATGCATGATACAATGTTAATCAGCTACTCAATAAGAAATCAATGAAATCTATGATGTCATATCATCATCATGGAATTGTAAATGCTAAAACATGCACCATTACACACAATTTATTATGAGTTAGCCATAGAGATAAATATAAATGGCATACATCCATAAAATACAAGACATGCGACTAAACTAAGTATCCAACATATATCAATTAGGTATAAACAAAATCACAATAAGTTAGTATCGTTAACATCAAATGAGAGAAGGTGTCCACATACTAATCAATTTAAATTGGTGCTATGTGCCCAAATCACCATACATGTCTAAGAAGGTCAAATATCCTAACATAATGTCCAAAATATATCAAATCCCTGTCATATCATGTCTATGAATAAAGTAGTCAACAGATAACCGAAGGCTATAAAAATGTTGGCACTACATCCCCCTCTCCTAAAATTATACTTCCTCCTGGAAGTCACTGACAAAGATAGGGATATCTATCCCTCAATGGTGTAGCATCCTCCCAGGTTGTTGTTCTCTCATCATATCTTTCCCATTACACTCTAACCTGGTCCAAGTCTCGACCCCAAAGGGCCAACCTTTGGTGCTCCAATATACATATGGGCTCTAGTCTCCACTTCCCTCCATCCTCTACCTATAATGCCAACCAATCAAAACATGAGAGACATTAGGTACATATCTATGTAATATAAAAACATGAAATGCATCATGGTCCCATGTAAGACGTGGCGAAAAAGCTAGGCGATAGGCAACTAGACGATGACCTCTAAAATATAAAAATGCCCCACAAAACGATGTGATATCTTATAACCCTTTTCATAGTGGATTGGGCTCTTATGTGGATGAAATCTCAAGAAGACTTTGTTACCCACCAAGAACTGATGAGAGGTCCTCTTGGTGTCTGCATATACGCCTCTCGACATGTGCTCTATCCTACTCAAGATGTTGTCTAATCGAACAACATGATGCTCCAAGTCCTGAAGGTAAGCTGGTCTAAGAATAATCATGTCATCTAGTCTGTCCCAACTTAGGCGTGTCCTGCAAGGTCGACCATACAAATCCTAGTAGGGAGCCTTACTAATGGAACCTGTGATATAGTTATTGTTGTAGGAAAACTCAATCAAATGTATATTTTTCTAATCCATCACATACATCCTCAACATGTCCTCCAACACTTGATTAACCCTCTCTCTCTGTCCATATATCTCTGGATGATATGTTAAGCTGAAATTAATCTAGGTACCTAGAGTGGCGGCCTGAAAGAAAGTCTAAAAAATGACGTGAAAATGGTATCCCCTGTCATTGATGATGGTTTTCGTAATCCCATGCAACCTAACAATGTCCTCCATAAATTACTTTGGTGATGGCATGTTCATTATAGGTGACGTTTATTTGGCAAAAAATATGCAACCTTGGTTAATGTATCCATAGTGTACATAATGGAATCATGATGAAAATAAGACATATGGATTCCAACAATGAAATCCATGGAGATTACATCCCATTTCCACTCAAGAATATCATGAGGATGTAATAG
Organism: Taxus wallichiana var. yunnanensis; assembly: GCA_018340775.1. Taxonomy (NCBI): domain Eukaryota; kingdom Viridiplantae; phylum Streptophyta; class Pinopsida; order Cupressales; family Taxaceae; genus Taxus; species Taxus wallichiana. The sequence continues at coordinate 776,980,936 of CM031240.1, forward strand.
TCCTACGGGATGAGAATGTTCTACCTTGAACCTCTTACACTCAAGAAAACATGCAAGAAAATATGCTATGTTAGGTCAAAGACTAGGCCAATAATATAAATCTCTTAGATTGGCATCATTTTCTTCACTCCTAGATGTTTTGCATATGGATCTCGTTATAGCTCTATAAGGATGAAGCTACCTAGATCACCCGACTTAGGTACATAAATATGCCTATAGAACCAAAGTAAACCATCTGCCTCTAAAATGCACCCTGAATATCTACCCTCTAGAGAACCTCGTGACTCCAAACTCTTTGTCTAACACCCTCATAAAACTTGTCCTCTAAAATGCTAAAAATCCTTCCTCTCAAATATGACTATAGTGTCAATGATGCAAGCACGTGTCATCTTCTATTAATTACATTTGTGATTACATTTTCCTTTCCTTTGATATATTGTACCTCCATGTCGTACTCACATAGGAACTCTATCCAACACCACTACTTTGGTGAGCGTTGAGGTTCGGATGTGAGAAGATATACTTATAAGCTATGATGATCATTCCTCAAAATGAATGGCTTGCCAAAAAGGAAACGGCACCAACACCTAAGAACATGAACAAATGTTGCAAGCTCTAAGTCATGGGTAGGATATTTAAGCTCATAATATTTGAGCTTACATGACTCAAAGGAAATATCCGACACTCTGCGCATAAGGACTTCTCCTAGACCCTCTTAGTGAATCATCGGTACAAAAAAAAAAATCTTGTGTCGAGTCCAAAACTACTAAGATGGGTGCTGTGGTTAACCTTTATTTAAGGAATTGGAATTCATACTCACACTTCTCTGACCAATAAAATTTATTCTTGTTTTCTCTAAGAGAAGTAATATGGTGAGCAATCCTAGAAAATTATTGTACAAATCTAGGGTAATAACTCGCTAAAACCATAAAACTCCTCACCTTAGTGAGATGTGGGTGCTTTGCAAAGCAATCCATAATAGCCTATATCTTAGAGGGATCTACTGAGATACCCTCACCTGATAAGATGTGTCCCAAGTATTGTATCTCTGTCTAAAAGAAGTTGTATTTTTCCAAGTTCCCAAACAACTTCTGCTCTCTCAAAACTTGTAGTACCTATCTTAAATGCTCCTTGTGCTCCTCCTCAGAATGAGAATATATTAATATATCATCTAAGAAAACTAAGATAAAATAATCCAGAAAGGTCCTAAATAATCCATTCATGAGACTCATGAAGATAGCTGGGGCATTGGTCAAACCAAATGGGACAACGGTGAACTCATAATGCCCATAACGTGTGTGGAAAGTTGTCATATAAATGTTTGCATCTGATATGTACAACGGATGATAACCTGGATTGAGATCAATTTAAGAGAATGCTTTCAATCCCCCATCTCGATGAAACAAGCCATCAATCCTAGGAGTGGATAATGGTTCTTTATAGTGACTTTGTTGAGCTATCTGGAGTCTACATAAAGTCTAAGAGAGAAATCCTTCTTCTTCACAAATATGATTAGGACTCCCCAAGGAGATACACTAGGGTGAATGAGACCCTTCTTCAATAACTCCTATAACTATATTTTGAGCTCATGAAGCTTTAGAGTCGTCATCCGATAGGGTTCCTAAACTCACATGTGGATCATGACATAAATCAATGGTGAAATCTACCTCTCTGTGGGGTGGTAACCCTTGAGACTTTCTTGAAACACATCTTGCATTCTCCTCAAAAATTCATGATCATCTAAGGGTGAATGCTCTTGAGTTCTCTCTAGTAGATCACTAATGGTCTAAAAATAACTAACAACCTTTACGCATGCTCTTCTTGAGTTTCTTAGCTGATATCATGCCTAAGGAGATAGGCCTCTCCATCCCTAAATAAAAATGCACTCCCAAGATCATCCTGACACTCAATGACCTTATTCCAGGAATAAAACTTGGCCCGATGAGCCTCGAGACAATCCATACCCAACACTACCTAATAGGATCCTATACTAATAATGTGGAGGTCAATTTTAGTGGAGAACACTTTTAAATAAAGTATACGGCTCTCCACATATGATTCCATGATGAGTTTAGCCCTAGAGAGGCCAACTCAATCTACCAACTATCTTGTTGCCTAGCCCTACCCACACTAGTCCACTACGAGAAGGAGATATAAAAGAATCAAGCACTTGAATCAAAAAGTAATGAGACAAAAATTACCCTTGATACTCATTTTGGTGATGTTGTAAAATGTTGCATATACACAATGGGTGTGTCCTACATCAACCATTGTCTACTCTAATCTAGGATCTTTCTACATATCCATGGTATTGGGTTTTTGCAGGCACATACATACATAGTGATTAGGGGCCCTCAAATAAAAAAACCTCATGTATCGGTCTTTGAGATGGGGTCCCTTATGTACTTTAGTGAACTATTCCTACCTATCCAACCCTATGGAGCTTGTTTCAAATACCAGTCTTTGTTCTACAGGGTTGTTGCATGTGGGGCTACATTTGTTTGTACACAGTTGATTACCCTATCTCTTACCCCTTACTCCACCAAACCTTTTTAGTACCACCTCTCTATAAGCTCTGAGTTTGTCTAGACCCTCTGTTGTTGTGGCCTTGATTTTGTTTCTGATATTGTGGATGCGGTGGAGCCCTCGATCTCTTTGGTGGAGGCCAAAACCTCCTCTAGGGGTGATGTTTTACCCTATGGATTTTGACTCTAAAATGCCTATACCCTATCATGAAACTTTCTCTTGTTTCTATCTCGTTGTTGTTGTTCCTGGTCTGTTCTCCTAAGCTAAGTAGGCCTTCTCAAAGACCTTCTTAAGCATGGGAGGATATAATCCTAACTACTCCTTCTATGTCTGCATTCAAGCCTCAAATAAACCTATTTACTTGAAATTTTTCATCTTACCGGGTAGTCCACATACTGCGGAAGATTCATGAACTTGCTCTCATCTTTGTGTCACCGTGCTAAAGCCCTATTGTAAGTCATGAAAATCATCAATCCTCTTCTACATGAAATGCTCTGACATATAATGATCCCTAAATTACTCCACGAATAACTCCTAAGTCAAGTATATCTTGAGTCAAATGGAGTTTCCTTTCATCATTCCTCCATGAAACACATACTACATCTCAAAGGAGGTTTATGGAAAACCTAGCCTTGACATTTCTCTCATAAGAGTGGAAGCAAAATCATCTATCCAAGATAAGGAGGCATGACTCAGCCCCAAATCCATCTGTGGAGCTAGTTTATGTAGGCGAATGCAAGTGAAGAAGATCCCTAATCACACTACCTATGTAAAATCCTTGGCGTTGTTACGGTCCAACGGTGAATAGAAGTCCTCTATCTCCAAATGATCCCTCAAAGTTGTGTGAATGACTACGACGGTACGAGGCCACCCTCTCATGGTGAATGGAAGGGCTACGTGACCTCTCCCAAATAGGGGTATCATGCTCCAGTGGTTCGAGTGTGTGCATCCTCATCTATCGGATCCTCGTCTCCTAATAGTATGTCCTCCTCTCTTTCCATCTATGGTGGTGGAAGGCATTGTTGCACAACACCGATCAACTGCTGAAGAGCCTCTAAGATCTATAGTCGAACTCGGGTGCATGCGATCATCAAGTGTAGGTGAACCACATCCCAAATCCCTAACTGATCGATGTCTCGCAGGTGTCATCCTATGAATGAGGTAAGAAAAATGATTATTAAGTTATAACAATTGCGGAAATGTTTTAATTGTTTTTTTTGTTTTAGTATTATTAAATTATTTATTAAATATTAAATGTTTTACCCAGAGTGTCCACGTGTGGAATGTCTCTCTAATACCAAATGTAATTCACCTCTCCGTACACCAGAAACCACACAAAAAGTGACAAAGAATTTGGGTAATTTTTTTTTGAGTGATCAATTAATTCTAATGTGTTTGCGTAACCATTTCCCCCTTAATAATTATTTTATAATAATTTATATATTTACTCAAAATTAAATAAATCATTAGCCCAAAGTAATTTAATTATTTATTTCTATTAAGTTTACTAGGGTCACCTTAATAAGTCTACACACCTTTGAAATTAATTATTTTCTCCCTTTTTGTTTATTAGTTTGCCCACACCCCACCTTTACTTATTTCCCATTCCCATAAAATACTCATGACTTAAAGTGTGTAGGGTTAAATGAAAACTCTAGGATAGATCTAATCTTGACCCTTGATTTTGTATTTATCCTAGGGTTTCGCTAAACATCTTTATGTTCATTTATTTTCTATTTCCTCATCTCATTTTGTTTTGTTTGTCATTTACGGGTGCATGTTGAGGAGCTATGGAGCTGTTAAGAATTCTTGGGGTTTCTCATACCTTTTAACTGTTACTATTTTTTTTTGTTTTTATATATTTTCCTTATTGGGTTAGTATATCTCTTATACCCATTTAGTTTTTTTAAAGGAGGCAAACCTAGTATATATATATATATAATGCCACCTGAAAAATTAGAGCTTTAAATGTAAAATCCACGGAGGATAAAGGGTGACTGAGGTGAGAAATCCATAGTAATGGAGTGTGGGGCAGTGGAAACGGAGAGGAGGGGTCAGTGTGGAGGTGGGTGCGTGGGAGAAGGGGTCGGTAGGCTGCACAAATGTGGGGAGGACAGTAGGGTGTGGAGTCCGTGGAGAGGGAGGTGGGCTATGCACGGTGTGGGGAATGTGGAGGACGATGGAGGTGCTGCGTAGTTTAGTGAGGGCTCAGTCCTCCCACATTCCTTACATTAATTTGTTTAAAACTTCAACAAACTAATACTGCAATTTGTTTTCAATTTTTTTTTTAAAATTATTATTCAAAACTTTATTAATATATATATATATATATATATATATATATATATATAATATTCTAATATATACTATAATATGTACTAATAATCATAGTATAAAATATAACCATATTATTATATAATTTAATAAGAAATTTTGTAGGAGAATAACCTAGTTATATTATATGACATATATATATATATATATATATATATATATATATATATATTTATGTGTGTGTATTCAATTAAAACCATGTCAAGTTGTAAAATCAATAGATTATGTTTAGGCATTGTTGGGAAAATATGCAATTCAATAGTCTTTTTTATTATGCCTATATTAAGTTTATTTACTATTTAATGTGATAAAAAGTTTGTAGAAAGGTATATTCAATGAGAAGAGAGGTTGAGAACACAATTTATAATCTAGTGAAGGAAAGTGTTAAGTTAACATTGGATTTTCTAATGTTTTCATTTATCTAGTTTCACATGAGGAAATAAAATAAAATTAAAAAACTCATTTCATTTCATTGTATATTACTACGAAAACATGCAAGACAAGAACTATTATAATAATGATAATATAACCATTTAAAATAAATCCTCAAGCTCCACGAACACTAATTTTCCTTCAAATGTAATGACATAAATATTGTAGATTTGTACAAGAGGTTGATTCCAACCACAAAGAAATTCACATTGTCTTTTAATAGCATCACAATATATATTTTTTGTAAATAAAATATATATTTCCAATGATTCAACCTTCATTTCAAAAAGAGTTACAAAAAATTAATATTAACGGAATCATCTATTACAAAATTTCATTTTCAAGGAGCTTAAGTTCACATATGCAAAATATTCCCGAAATACATAACTACTCAAGAAACCTCATTACAAGCTTCTTTCCAGGATTGAAGGGAGATTGCTAAAACAAACATGACTCAAGTTTACAAGTAATACCAAATACAAAACGGGGATTTTTAAAAGAGAAGAAAGATCCCACATAGGCATATCCATAAATTTACAATGAGAGTGATGTTCACATGATTTGGAGACAAATATGAGAAGCCAAGGTATTAATAACTCCAACCATCTTCCAACTTCAGATCCAACTTTGAGTGTCTTTCAGAGAACCAACACAAGGAGAAAAATCTTGTTTAACCACCCAACCTTTAGAATAATTACATTCATTTCCAAGGTTGGAAGACATGCTAGCCTCCACCAATCCCATGGGCAGAGAGCTAGCTTCCAAAAAAATCACAAGATATAAGGAGACATAACAACATTATATTTTCACATTCAAGAAAATCCAAACACTAGTAAAACACCAAATTTTACAAACAAGGAAAGGATGAGAAAACCATATTATTCCACTAAAATGGGGAAGAGAAGATGAGATATCCAAGGTTTCAAAATTGTGATCCAACCATATGATACACAAAAAAAATCTTCACAACCTCCTTATTCCTTCAAATCAACAAACCCTCATTTTTGCTCCACCCATTCACCAAAATCCTTCTTGGGAGTATTTTCAAACCTATTGGGTTTCCTCTTCAAGAATGGGGAAGGGGGTTCAAACCATATGAACCACCCTCCCCACCTCAAACCATATGAGGATAGTAAAAAGAACCTATATGGCTTGCCCATTAAGACATAAGGTTTGAGAGGAAAATCCCTCTCTCTTCCCCATAAAATCTCAAAATCCATCATGCCATATGATGGATGGACAAAAATCATACTCAACAAAAACCACACATGAAACCAAGCACATATTTCAAACAAAATAATACTAAGATCTAGTATAACTTCAAACATAAAAATGATCAAAAATGACCTACCTCCAAACTTTGTCCAACACTCTAAGCTTTTCCACCTCCTTATCCAAGCAAGCTCTAGCTCCTACCACCACCAGTGCAAACTATAAAAAGGTCTTCTTTCTCCCCATGAGGGAGAATTCGAAGAGAAGCCAATAAATTTCCTCACCAATGAGGGGGTGACATGTGTCACCCATCTCTTCCCTCTAAGTCGAGATTCCAAAATAAAAAGAAGAAAAAATAAATTCAATTTAAACACTCCCTTCCCAAAATTCCCAAAATAAAATTAAACAAGATTGTGCAACTTTCTACAAAATACACATACCAATCCATCTTACATGGATGGTTACCAAAGAGAGGAAAATGGGAGGGAAACTCTCTTTATGCCTTGAAATTAAGCCCCCTACCTATTAGGTAGGGTCCAAGCGCTTATTTTCATGCTAAGTGAACTCCCAAAATTAAAAGGGTCATTTAAAATGCCATAAATAACTCAATTTCAGGGTTTGGTACATTTGGGCACAAGTGTAGAGGATGTAGGGCCCACCCAAGGGTTCACATGTGACCCTAATCCTCTCTAATTAATACACAATTACCCCAACACAAAACATAATGCAATTGGGGACCATTAAGTCCCATAAACCAAGTTTACTTAACAAAAAAAAAACATCCTAAACAAGATTAATTTTACATGACATACAACATTACAAATGAGTGTCACTCATGGTGCCCAAAATAATGCAATCTAATACTAAGGCCTCATATAGCTCACATGGTTAGGGCTTAGCCCCATGGGCCACTTTTGCACAATTTGTGTAGCTTCCCTGAAATCCATGTTCTCCCGTGACCTATCACCTGCACACTCAATGCACACATTAAATGCACCTATCCGATACAATGTAAATCAACTACTCAATAAGCAATCAATGAAATCTATGATATCATATCATCATCATGGAATTGTAAATGCAAAACATGCACCATTACACACAATTTACCATGAGTTAGCCATAGAGATAAATATAAATGACATACATCCATAAAATCAAGACATGCGACTAAACTAAGTATCCAACATATATCAATTAGGTCTAAACAACATCGCAATAAGTTAGTATCCACAACATCAAATGAAAATTTGTCAACATACTAATCAAGTCAAATTGGCGCTACATGCCCAAATCACCATACATGTCCAAGAAGGTCAAATATCATAACATAATGTCCAAAATATGTCAAATCATGTCTATGAATAAAGAAGTCAACAAATAATTGAGGCTATAAAAATGTGGGCACTACAATACGAATGGGGAACCATTCTTATCTGTAAAATAAAAACACCGTCTTACATAGCCAATTTCAAGGAAATCCAATGTTTGAAGTGCAAAAGCACAAATTCCGTTCCGTCCATGAAGATGCTAGCTATAGAAAATACAACGTTTTTCTTCCAGCTGAGAAAAATACAATAGTGATGAAAAAAATCTACTGAAACTCATGCAGACAGGTTTTGAAATCAAATGGAATATCAGCCATGATTGCCTTACTTGTGATGCTTCCAGCGGGTTATGTTATACATACTTATATTTAGGCCATAGGCCTATATAACTTCACTCAATGATTTTTGACACTTGTATTGCAGCGCTTTCCCACATAGTGGTTGACAAATGTTACATTTGATGATTGAAAACTGTGTTTTGTTCATTTAGTAAATAAAAAATAATATTAGTTAATGAAAAACCATTCAAAATTTAACGACAATAAAGATAAAGATAAATATATCCTAAATAAATGAATAAATGAAAAATAATAATAAAAATGGTTCAACCATTTGCTTCTCATCCGGGGGACATGAAATAGACTGATGGGATTATTTGTTTTCAATTTTTTCCGGTGACTTGTAGGTTGGTTTCTTCCATTTGTTATTGAGCGAATTCTTCTTTCAATTAATGGTGAAATCCATCGTAAGTTTAATGTTTTGAATGAGACCATCAACATTATAATAGCATCTGTCTGGTTGTGATATAGCATTGCGAAGGGGCAATTATCATTACAATGGTCCAGGTTCAGTAAAACAATAACGTGATCAGAAATTATCTTAAGGTATCATAGGATCCGTTTTCCAGGTTGGAGTCTCTTTTTTAATGTTTTATGCATTTCTTATTCCTTTGTATTGTCTTTGCAATCAATACTATCATGCACAGGCTATAGAAATTTTCCAGATTATCAACAAATATTATTTAAAAAATAATAATATTATTATATACAACAAGGATTGAATCCAAAGTCTGATTAATTTTAATTATCATATGGTTAAATTCTGTGAATCGCTTTACAGATTACTTAATATCAGCTAAAATTCTTGATAAAATTCCTTGTCTTACAGCTTATCTATGCATATTTTTGGATATTGAAATTTAATTTTTATAATGTTATAATTAGGTACTAGGTTCCTGAGCAAAATGTTTTTTAGATTATTATATTTTTAATTTGTTGCAGACCAATGTTCTTTTACGAATCTAGTTTTGTGCCATACATTGAATGATTCTATAGTGTAATGTTTTATTTTTAACTGCTGCAGTCATAGTTCGAAGTTTCCGCTGCATTCGTCTCCTGTCTGTTAACATCGCAACCTCGGTTCTAACCAAATCCACAGAGGTAGACAAGAATTGTAGAATTTATTATTTTCATGTGTATAAGCTAAACTATTTTATTCCTCTATAGAATTTTTCATGTTTAAATTGTTCAAGTTTAAATTATTCGTATAAGTTTTGTGAAATTATATTATTTATATGATGAAAATAAAATATAAATCATTTAGAGCCTCTGATAATCTCCCAGAATAACTTGGGAGTGTAGTTACTAGATGCTCTTTTTTAGAATAATATGGAATTTCTTTTTTATAGAGAAAGTGTTGGAACATTTTAATTATTTTTAACCTTTGCTTCAGAGACCAACGTATTCATTACGTTGTCATTTTTAAGGCGAGGTTGAGTTTCACTACATCTTACCTGCAGACTTCTATTTGTTATCCGGGTGGATTACAGGAATTTTCATCATTCAATTTTGGGGATTCAATGATTTGATTATAACATTTTTATATTATAGATTAAATTAGGTATTTCTTTGATTGAAATTTTATTTTATCATTCTAAATTAGCCTATTATATCATAGAATTTGGGTTATTTGTATTTGTGTGGGTATTAAATAGAATTTTATTATAACATTATTTGTATTTTAAATTATGTATTAAATGATTTGATTATAACATTTTTATATTATAGATTAAATTAGGTATTTGTTTGAGTTATGTTATTTTTATTTGTGAAATATTTTCTTTTTGTATTATATATTAGCCTAATTCTAACTAGTTAAGAATTAAGAAAAATGACAATATTTTAAAAGTAGTATTTAAATTTGTTCTATAAATAATTTTGTTATTATTAAGATTATTTTTATAATTTATTTATTTATTTTGTAAATGTAAATCTTTTATTTTATAATAGTTTAAAATTATTTATTATGTTATATTTTGGCAAATAACAAAAGAAAAAATGTTATAATATATTATTGATTAGTGTTTGAAAGTTATTTTTCAGATGTGTTTTATCTACGAATTATAATTTGGCAAGGTCATAATTCAAATGGTTGTGTAGTTTGGCAAATGATATATGAAAAATATTATTTTTATGTTGGATTTTGACAAATAATAAAAATAAAAAAACAAAAAGTGTTATAGTATATTATCCATTAGTATTTGAAAGTTGTTTTTTAAATTTGTTTTATTTACGAATTATAATTTGGCGATTTAGATAATTCAAATGGTTAATTGTGGATTTGCAACAATAAATTATAAAGAAAGTGAACCACATAGATTTTAATGTGTTTTTGCTTATAATATCATTTATTAAATTGAAAAGATGTTATGAACATTTCGTATGATCATTGAAATGTTTTAGTTATGGTAGTGATAACCAGAAATATGAAATATGCTAAATGGATGATAATAAATTCACATAAAAGTAATTTTTAAAAGGATTTATAATTTTAAAAGTAAATTGTTGAGAAATGTAACATGTAACATGTTACATTTTTACTTTATGTATTAAATATATATTTTTTGTTTATTTAATATAAGAAAAAACTATATAAAAAAATTTAAAGATGACATAAATCGTTTTATATATTTGAATAATACATGAAAATTCATAATTCTATGTGTTATATTTATGATACACTACTACAAGAGGGGGTGTTTTGAGACAATAATAGAGACAATACTTAACCAAATCATCTCAAATAGAGACGATAAAAAAGTTATGTATTGTCTCTAATATTATCTCAAAGTAGGTGTCTCTAATATTGTCTCTAATTATAATTATTGTCTCTCTAGAGACAATATAGATAGAAAATATCATATGTGTCTCTCTAGAGACAATATCATTTTTGTCTCCCTAGAGACAATATAGAATACTAAGGTTTTGTCTCTCTAGAGAGAATACTGATTTCAAATTTTTTGTCTCTAAAAATGATATGAATGTAAAGAACGAAAAAATGAATTTTAAGAATAAATAATAACCAAATCTCATATAGTGCAATCAACGGCTAAATATCATCTATAATGTCAGAGTAGACTGGTACTTAATATTATAAATTAAAAAAAAAATTATTTGAATCTTGTGCCCAAAAATGGGTCCCCAAACATTTTATTATTATCAAATAAGATAGAATACAAAAGGTTTCCTAAATGTCGTTAACCCTTGCATACAATGGTATACAATTATTGAGTTAAAATTAGCAATTGCACTAGAAGGTGCAATGTACACAACGATAGTTGGCATCTCTTGTTTCCCTTTTCCCCTTGAACCATGGTGTTTACCACCGTGATTGGATAAAAAATGAACAATACTTGGGAGAAGCTTTTCAATTTCGCATGCATCCACAATGTTGAATCTCTTTCAACTCTTTTAAAATATCATCTATTTTCCATGCAATCATCTATCATATGCACTATTGTTTCCCCCAAAACATTGTTCTCATTTGAAATGGTAGATGAAGAATAGAGAAATGTATATAGCAAAGCACACCTTCATAAGAAGGGTAAGGTCAAATGGAGAATTAACAATTCTTTTGGAAATAACAGAAGCTTTACATCAACAAATTCCCAATATAATTGGCTCACTTTGTAGTCCATGATAAATCTGTAAAGATGCTTCCAATAAAAGAATGAGAACCAAAATTTAACTAAGAATCAGGAAAGCTAGATCTTCTAGCATATGCAATTCCTACAACAAATAAGACCCCGACATCATTAGTCGCATGATGCATCAATTGAAACAGGGGTTTTGTGGTTTCATTCAATAAAAACAATGGCATTCTGTGAAACGTGAACATAAAAATTTCAAATCACATAAACCGGTATTACCTGAACCAAACAAACCAGATAGAAAAGATGCACGAGAGAAATGAATGGTTGAATTTCCTTTGTCAATGAACTCGGGAAAAATAACATCCAAATGAGGGATAAAAAGGATCATGGATAAGCACAGGATCTGCTGTACACTTCCAAAACCGAGTATGTGGAAAATCTTTTCCCTTGTTGATATGCTCTAGAATTGAGAAAATGTTAACTGCTTGACAAGGATTTGCTTAGTATAGGTTGGCACTACAAGAAACAACATGGTTAAAAAATACTAATTATTAAACTATAACAATTACAAATTTATGTAAGAGATGTGAAATCATTTATGGGAAAAGAATTCACAATGTATTTATCAGCCATGAATTCAAAGGATACAATTTATATCCTTGTGCACTAAATATTTGAAATCACAGACATGCATCCAGAGTATACCTGTCAAAGAATTTATTGAAACTGTATCACTAGAAACACCACAACTAATGGAGCTGACAAAAAAAGTTAAATTCCTCTCATTCTTAGTAACACAGTAAGTTGGTTCTAGCTGTGTGAATCAACAAGCTTGTGCACATATCAAAGCAAGAACTGCACCATTAACCTCATTATCTACATTTATTTATTGACTTTAATTATTTTTGTAGGGGTAGAAATCTTTCACAAGGTAATAACTTGAAAAATAGAAAATAGCAGCAGCATGGAAATCAAGAAAACTCAAAGCACGTGTGGAGATCAAGAAATAGTCTACGCCAAAGCCAAGAAAACATAAAATTAAGCCAAGCCTACAGACAACTCATAAAATTGATTTATCCTATCCCACCAAATTTAGAGAAAGTATTTGGCTGGTCCTACCCAATATCCAATTATATTTTTCATTCCTATAATATTGCCACAGGAAAATATTGACCCACGAAGGTTGACTACGGAAGGGTTTAAAGGTATCACATTCTTTGGGCCCACAAAGCTAGACCGTGGATGCTTATTATGGTCAAAGGTTCTGAATTGTAAAAGAAATTCAAACTAAATTAAGAACCCACCTATGTATCTTCACATAGCTATCTATTTTTTTAATTCTAAGAAGTTGGAAGCAATTTAAATAATGTAAATGGCAGTTAAGGTGCGATGGAAAGGAGTTACTTAATCTGCATCATTTGTCTGTAATTCTATGTCTTGATCCCATAGACGATGTTACAGGGTAATTTGAGAAGGCGCAACAGAAGAATTTGTACATTTACATTATCTTCCTGCACATATATAATTTCTATATTCTAATTTTTCTTCCCATAGATGATGCTAGAAGGTTTCTACGAACATTATATGTTACTCAATAAAAATTCAAATGCCTAGAAAAATAAGTTTTATAACGATTGGTATTCTAACCTTGACACATTTGGAGGCGGACCCATTTTGTTAGATTCTCTCCCATGACTGCCAAGAAGTAATGTTGCAGAGTATGGATTCCAAATGCAGCTAGACCTACTCCATCAAAGATCAAGGCATACATTGTAATTCTCCTTTCCATCAAGACATAATCAGAGTAGTAGTAACATCTCAGGATTTGGCTGATCATCATGGAGAAGATTGGAAGTAGAAATCCAGCCAACACAGATCCCATAAAATCAGGTATTGCATATTTCCATTGGGATAACCTTATTTTCCACAACCTATAGAAATTATCCCTGACATTGCGGTTCCATCTCATCTAGCGCTAATGCTTTGGTTATGTCTGCCTCAGAAGCCAAACTGTTCAGCTTTCTGATATATTTTACTAAATCGGATATTGAGATTCTACATTGGTCATTTTGTAAAGCACGTTCAGTAATATTTCTATACAAAGGGTCAGTAAAACATTTTCAATGGAAATTGATATGCACGAGTAAAAACTATCCTCCCTTGTATAACTGCTATGGCGTGTACATTCCCTATGGTGGACAGGAGGTGAGCTATGACAATTGTAAACCTTCCCATCATAAGAAAATCCAAATCCTTCCACCATTTCCATTCCTTGTAATCTCACAAGTGAAGCATAGGCATCACCCTCACCTTTGGCAATCAACTCTTAGTGACTTACCAGTTCTACTATCCTCCCTTCGTGTAGAACTGCTATGGCATGTAATTCATGATGGTGGATAGGCAGTGAGTCATGACAGTTGTAAACCATCCCATCATAAGAAAATTCAGAGCCTCCTACACTATTTACTCATAAGATGATTCCAATGCACTCGTGTATTCATCCAACAGTAGAATCTTTGGATTCTTGAGTATGGCTCTTGTAATGGACACTCTCTGCTTTTGACGCCCAGAAATCCGGATGCCTCTCTCACCTGTCCATATGAAATTTGAATAAACAAATTTCTAATTATAGGAATCTTTTCATTAAAAATGAGTAATCACTGATAATGAAACAATGTGAATTCTGCCACCGTATTTTTAAAACATATTTTAAACTTGTAAATATATTATATTCCCCCAAACCTTAGTATGGTAACCATCCAGCAGGCCACTAATAAAATTGTGGGTGTTTGCAGCTTTTGTAGTCTCCATCACCTCTTCTAGAGTAGCCAAGTTATTTTCATATAGAATGTTGTCAATTATGTTTGTGGCAAAGAGCACGGGATCCTGATTAACAAGCCCAATTTCATCTCGTAGCCATTTTATGTTAAGGTTTTTCAGGTCATGCCCATCTAGTAGCACTTGGCCTATGCACCAACAAAGAAATTGAATTTGGTATCAAAATAAACTTACACTACCATCTATAATAGGTCAATGGGACAGGATAACAATCTCCAGAACACCCTTAGCATAATTACAAGAAACTATAATAAAATTAAACTTAAAAACAGAAATGTCCAAGTCTGGCAGTCTCTAGCTATGCTGCAGCAGATCAAATATACTATACTATCCCATATCATGTTTGGGTCATAATTGTATAATCTTCTTTGGTTGATTTGTTATCGCTGGATCAATGATACACTAAATAGAAATGGATCTTAAGTTTTGATTACAACTGCCTTAAAATTGACGATTATTTTCTTTTTTTATTAATAGAACTAGTAATGATATTAAGTTCCATTCCACACCCCAACCTAAATAAAAATCATCAAAAACAACTAAAATGCATTAATCACAGGTTAAGATATACTAATAAAACAAATGTGCTCTATTTAATGCTTAATAATATTAAAGGATACCAAAGAGGAAGCACTCGTACCATCTAAGGCTGTGAAATTCTTAAAAGTAATAAAGAAAGTGGACTCCATATAGACTTTGGTTGAAAGGCAATAAAAAGGTTACTTATAATAGATTTGTGATTTACAACAGTCTTTGTTACACACAACTACTACTAGTGATAGGATGGAGGATAAGAATCTAGTAGTGGTTGGAGAACCATATGGGATCTTTGGGACTAAGTAGAACATATAGATACAAAGATCGTCTCTAGGAGCAACTCAAGATCAACTTGTAGAATTGTTGTTGCTCCCGAGATCTACATAAAATTGCTTACACTCTCAAACTGTAAACAATTAAAAACAATATGTATAGGAAGACCCATTATTTTGACATGGATGAATCTAGAAGAATATTATTCAATATAAACGGGTATTCAATGCCTTAAAATCATCCTAATCTACTATCTAAATCCTTTGTCGAGAATTCTATAAGGGCCACACAACTCTTGCATGTCTAGCAATAAGCTCGTGGCTATGTGAGTTCCTCCAACTTTCCTACTTTATTATATTGAATGTTTCACTCTTATTTGGATCTAAAACAATCATTAACTTTAGGCCAATTAAATATGAAAGGAGAAATACCTGCTATAGGGTCATAGAAATGCTCTATCATGGAGACAAGGGTACTTTTTCCAGATCCACTGCTACCAACAACAGCTACTGTCTCACCCATGGGAATTTGGAGATTGAAACTTTTGAGGACCATAACATTAGGTCTGGTAGGATAGCTGAAATCCACATTCTGAATCTTGATCTCACCCTTGACTTCAACAAGCTTTAAGCTATTGATGCATCCAATTTATGACTCCTTTGATACTTTTCTGGTATTGGTCATATCAATGATCTTTGCGGAAACCACCTTTCCCTTGCTAAATGTACCTAAGTTGGAGAAGTCGTGTCCTAATGATCTGTATATAAAATACTAAATTAGCCTAGTCAATACGTGCCCATTTGTTGCATTTGAAGAGAAAATTTCTAGTCCAGAAACCTCACATTCCTCTCATCATGACAAAAAACATTGCAGTGACACACTTTCCACCAGGGGACTTCCCATTTCTTATTAGTACCCCTGCATACTAGAGAACCAAAGACCAATCACAGAAAACATGACCCCATAAGTCACTCCAATGCCTGCACCTTTTGCAAGCCCACTTTTGTAGCCCAATTTAAGACCTTCCTCCAATGCATAAGAGTATGAATTAATGGCTCTACTCTCGACCACATATGAATACACTATTTTGACCTGCCCAATGACCTGCAATACAAAATAAAAATACATACATACCACTGCGTTAAAGCATCCAACTTCCAAGTTATTATTAAACAACTTATAAGGAAACTCTTAAGGGTTTTTACCTCTTTTGCAATGGTTCCTGCATCTTCATATGATTTTTGACTCTTGGAAGTTAAGCCCTGGAGAGCATAAGCATACAATCCTCCGGCAACCACAATGACATGACAATGGTCATAGCAGCCAATCTCCATACAAAATAAAATCTTATAATAAAACCTCCAACAAAATTTTCCAAATAGTGAATAAACACACTAACATGCATGCAATATTAGTTCTAATCAGAACATTTTATAGTGGCAATTCACCATAAAGTTCAATAGAGTTTCATGCTATTCACCACATGATTCACTTTCAGCTGCAGTGAGGTTTGAAAAGCCCCATGGACATCAATTACCATGTGATTGCAACAATTACCATGTGATTCAACATATCATACACTACAAATTTCAAAGAAAATGTAGACTGAATTAATTACCAGAGAAAAAGGGAATTACCATACAATTTTACTCTTATATAATATATAGAAGAACAAACAGAATTCATAGACAATATCATGTACATATTGATATTAATAAAAACCAGAATCATATTTAGATACTTTTAAGTTTTAACATTTAATGTTCCTTCACGAGCAAGGACTGCAGCTTAAAGCACTAGTAACATTTTTAAAATTTTGGATATTATTTGAAGCCTACATTTTAAAGCATTTTTTTAACACAATGGGAAACAAGGTTGGAAACAAAAGCTGCTAAATTATTATAATTTGATAAGGCAAAAATATTTATAAATCCCTTCTAGTTCTTGAAATTTGAAGCCATTAAATTCTCTGGCTTTGTTTGGCTCATGTTCCATGGGATTGCTTTCTAGTCTTCTTGTTACCATGCACATTTGTGATTGTCAATTTGGGTCAGCAGACAAGTTTTATAACATGGCTATATGAGAATGTTGGCAAAAGGAAATTTCAATGCAGATACCACCAAACATTGATTTGCATATGACCAGAGTCACTGGGCATCCTACAACAATCATTTTAAACCAAGGCTCTCATATCCTTGGGATTTTTTGGAAGAATCTTTAGATATTCGTGTATACAGAGCTAGCCTTATCAACCTATTTCACTCCACAGGATGATCATCAAACTTTATTGTCAACTAAACCATTGTACATCTTTTGCAATGTCAAACAACAAGAATCTACACACCTGGGATAAAAACCTTCCTTTAAATAAACATAACTACAACGAGGCTCAATGCAACCCTACAATATCAATCATTCAAGGGTTTAATAAGTGCTTCCAAGAGTTAGCCCAATCACTAGACTCGCTACAACAACCATACTACTACAAAGCACATGAGATCTCTAACCATACAATCTATGTGTGTAAGTACATGTTTAATAGTACGCTGAATGAACTTATTAAGAAGACCCTACCATTAAATCGTAATAAACTCATGTAAATAAGAATCCAATTAAGTAAATAATAAGAATGGAAACTTAAAATTCCTTGTACCTTGAGACTTACATTCAAGGTGCAGTGTACATATATAACACTCGGGACAAAATAATGATTTGATACAACATAAGGCGCTAAAATTATTTTTCCAAATCACATGTATAACCTGAATTTTGTGTGCTTTGATAACTTCACTATATCCAGAGCTGCCCGAAAATGAAAAGGCCATACAGTAGGGCTTCTAGCACTTGAAAGAGGTTACATATAATTTTATGTTCAAGAAAATGGTTAAGTCCTTACTCAATACCATAGCTTTAAAAAAGTGAGCACATTGAATAGAAGAGAAACCCACCTCTGCCACATCCCCTCCACTGCTAGGAGTAACAGGATGCCTTTGACGTCTTCCTATTGAAGAAGTGTTGGGATCATTTCGATAGTAGACATATGAAGGCCGTGAAAATTTAAGGAATCTCGACCAGATATTCAACCAATATTTAAAAATATAGAAATATGTTAGCACAAATTCTACTCAAATTTGAGAACTATCCCCATGTGAACATCTATAGCCATGTATGGTAATGGAATAGGCAAGAAAACTAGTGCAGATCAACTTGCTTCCCGAATCCTAAGCCCCCAAGCCCATACACAGATAATCCCCAACACAAAAAAACTGCCAAAAATAGAAATCCAAAAACAACCCATTAATTGTTTTTATTTGAAAACATAGTTGAATAAAACACAGAATATGAATTCTTTGCTCAGAACAAGTTTTGTTCGTTGTAATATGTCTTAATGTTTCTGTCTGTGCATCCATGGATGGCGCATAATGATCAACTGTTGCACCATGAAATTTTATAAATGGCATCAACATTGCCACTCTTCTTGAATCGTCTGGATGAACATAAGCATTCTCACAAGAATTTCCAGACACACCAGTTCCATATTCTATTTCTGGCACTCTGAGCACCAAAATGCTTTGAGATTGACAGATGCTTTCAAATCCATATTCTGTACTGGATGTTGTTGTTCCCTCCTCATATGCAATAACAAGATTATTAATTTTAACACGGAAACCTAACAACAAACTTTCCACCTTCTTTACAATCATCTAAACTCCATCATGAACACTTGGATAACTGAGGGTTACCTTTTCATGGATCCTAGAGCCTTTTACATGTTGTGGAGTAATCCCTAAAAATGATGCACTTTGGAATTTACTTCTGAAGTAGAACATTGTTTGGTACACTCAGAGGTCTTGACCTCAGTTTATGGAACAAAAACAATCTCAATTTCCTCTAGTTCAACCTCACACTTGTTTAATGGTACTTTCCATGGTATTTTGATTAATATGTTTTTAACAAATCCTTCTTTGATACTGACCAATATCGACCATCTTCAAAGACTATACAAGATTCACATTTGTTAAATTAAAAAAAAATCATAAAGAAGCATAAATAGAAACAGAGAAAATGTTGATTAGTCTAAGTTAGCAACAATTTGACATCAGAAACTCGATACCTAAACTTTTCTCAGTACCAGACATACCTAAAAACGGTATTTTAACACAAGATACATATAAGCCGCCACATTTGAAACTCAATTATTACCATACATAACTAAAAATCCGTATTTTAGCACAAGATATCTACGAGCCACCTGATAAAATGGCCACTGGTCAAGGTTCTCCACAAACCATGCATTTATAACAATAGTGCAAAATAGAGGAAATAAATGTCATGAAACAACATGGATGGATATTTAACTTACTAGAAGTCATAAGAGAAACCATTCTGTACATATGCCACAATCATAGGAGACATCGCTATCAGGCATTTCTCAACAAGTTTTAGTTCCTTATCAATAAGCCCATTCTGCGCATACCCTGCAACCATAGCATTCAGTGAGACCAGGTCTAGTTGATGAAATTTCTCAAAACAAGTTTATTCCTTTTCATCTTTCCCACATTTCACATACATATCTATAAGGGAACTCATGATAAATGCGTAGAATACAATCCTCTGACTACTTTTTCGTGTATCTCCTCCCCATGCTCCAGATATATCCTCAAATGTGAAATCATGCAAATGAAAATTAAAGGTGGAGCAGTAGATATATCTGAGGATATATGATAATGATGTGCTCAGTATCATCAATACTTACAAGAAAATAGCAAATACATAAGTCCTCGAAAGATATACTTGAAAACATCCCTGGCACCAACAGGTGTTCCATTAACAAATATAGTGTTGTCCCGTGTAATATTTGCTTGAAGAAAAGCCATATGATCAATACCAGTACCACTCAATGTCGTTGGAGGTCCATCCATACTCAGTGCCCCGCTTGGCAAAGCACAAGCTCCATTGATGCATACAGTACTAGTTTCATCACGGGTTGTGATTTCTTCGAGCACCACTCCATAGGTAGCACAAGCAGCAAGTGTGAAATCATTTGGGTTCTATTCCTGTCCATTGCACTAGGTGAAAAACATAGAAAGCCTCACCAGTAAGCCCTTCTCTCGCCTTGGCCTCTACCAGATCTGCCATTTATCGAGACAGGAACATGTTCACTTGGACTCTGCCACAGGAGGAAGGGGAGTAGGCAGGTGGCTGCAGCGGTGGTAGAGGAGGCAGAGTCTCAAGCGGCGATGGTGAAAAGGCATGAAATCTCACACCTGTGTGAGATTTGTAAGGGTTTGAATAGATATGTGGCCGCCTGTACTCCTGATCAAAATTTGGAAGCCCTAAATGGCATGAAGTTACCTTTTCCTCTAAATGCCCCAATTTTTTTCAATAGGGTAAAAGTAAACTTATTATTAAATTAAATGAAAAAAGTTAGAGACAAAACTAAAAAGTTAGAGACAAAATTAAAATTTTGTCTCTAATTATTGTCTCAAAATAGCCCCATGTAGTAGCGATAGTGAGAACCCAAAAAATGTGATAAATGGACGATAATTAAATCACATGAATGTTGTTTAAAAAGGGATTTATAACCATGGAAGTAAATTATTGAGAAAACTAACATGTTATATTTTTAATTTTTGTATTAAATATGTTATTTGTGTTTATTTAATATAAGAAACAAACTATCTAATAAGAATATGAAATTTTTAGAAATATGGAAATGTATATAAAGTGGAATGATTTGGAATAATGTTATGACAATTAGAATGAATGAAGTTACCTATTTATATTGTTTCCAAATGACATTAGGAAGGAGAATGTGATTGTTTTTTTGAAAATTTTATTATTTTTATATAGACAATTTAACATCTTAGTGTGTGTTTTATATTTGAAAATTAAATATTTGAAAATTTATAATTTGAAGACATTGAAAAATATATATTTGATAGAAAAAGTGAATTATAACGCCCACAATTTTGACGTTCTAAAACCACATTAATCCATAAAACATTGTCTAGGAAGTAGTGGCAATTTTTTTAGGTTACAAGGGTGTCAAATCCTAATATAGGTTTAATTAATTCCTGACCAAAATGTTACATTTCATAGAATAGATCTGGTCTAGATTATCAATTAAATATTCTTAATCCATATTTAAGTCAATTTAAGTACCATTCCTAAATAAGTATCCATTAATTTCTCTTACTATTCTAAATAGTTTCTCTCTTGCGAATTAACATTCGGTCCACACTCAATAAACCCTTATTCTTAGTTACCTTAGTTCCCTTAAATTATTTTCTTTAATTGACATTGAATTTTTCACTAAAACCTACTAGAAGGGTTACATTTTTACTAATACACTAGAGATCTAAGTGGCCACATTCATCGAATTACACATACATTTGATTTATTTATAATTTTACAACCATGGTATGGATATTCTCACCTAACCTAAGAATTTTAGGGTTGATTCTTGACCCTTGGATCAAATCCATAGGGACCTTAGCGTTATATCTACCTTAAAGAAACACTAACCATCCGTAAGGGGGTCTTCTTAAGAATTTATTATCCTAGCTCATTCATTTTTTTCTTTTTGGTTTGTAGGTTGAAAGAGTGGATGCCATGGATCAAGGAAAATCTTGAAAGAGTCTACATGGAATCAATGTGCAAGAAGAAAGGGATTCCATCCATTGGGGTCCTCCTTTAGAATAGTTGAATCTTAGATTACTCATTCATTCTTAGTTATTTATTGCAATAAAAGCATCTATCCTAGATCTGGTTTGAGATCTTTCATTTATTAGTTATCTATTTTTTCTATGTTTTCATTGATGGGAAGAATCACATTTTGTAGATCAAGATTTTAATGTATTTAAATCCCTTTATTCGGGTTGAGTATGGGTCTAAATAAGCATACACGAACCACATAGGTTGATTCGCATTTAGGTGAATTTTAGATCCATAAGATTCAATGGCTTGGCCGGAAACACATTCTTTTAAAAAAATTCAGACACGGTGTGACTACGGCGATCTCTTGACTGATCATGTGGTAGCCTCTCAGTGCTACCAACATCGGTTCCAAAGACCGGCAATGTCGGTTTACTGTGTAAACGATAAGTTTTAAGAGTATTGTTTTAAGTACAAGGGGGGTAAGAGATTAGTTCCAGGAGAAATTTCTTATTCAATTTTAAGAAGTATAACCATCTCATAGCGGTAATATAAACAGGCCCAACCAAAGATTGTCAAGTCTGCAGAAATAAAATTGGTGCGGTATCTATTGACCAATGTCAGTCACAGGAATACCGATGACGGATCAGTCACCGACGCCAGATAAAGCCAGATGAGTCTATCTTATGAATTTTAACAAATCTTCAACATTTGGTAATTCACACTTAATTAAATGAATCTTCCAAAAATTATTCATTAAGTTTGGGTTTTTGAGAGCAAGTCATTATACCATTTAAGTTTAAATCTAAACTAGGACTTAAAATTTCAAAACTGTAAACATGAAATAGTGACCGACGTTGGTACCGAGTACATCGATGAAAGTTGAGACTTACATCAGTGTCGGTCACTATGAAGGCCGAGATCTCTAAAAATGAATGTTTGAAGGAATATGGATATCAAGATATAACTTTAACTTTAAATATACAAAAACCAGAGCATTTTTAACTATTTCAAACCAAAATAAAGCTACAACTTCCTAATTCATTTTTGATCAAATATTAATTTTTATAACTCACGTTTCTTTTTCATTACAAGTAAACTTTTAAACATGATATCCATTCTAATTCATTCCTTTACATACAAAAATTTGAAGAGAAAGGAAAATAGACATTCTTTAATTAACTTCCTTCAAATATAATAATACAACTTGGTAAATGAAACTTACAATGCAATTTTTCTTTAAAAATACAAGTCTAATAGTCTTCCACCTTAAGTGGGAATTACTAGAGAATTTATACAATAAAGGATTTCCTTGACTTCAAAAAATGCTTCAAATTCAAAATCTTCAATAAAATCAACACCATGTCTTCACTTTAATCACTACAACAAAAATGGGAGATAGGAAACACTCTCCACCC
Source organism: Taxus wallichiana var. yunnanensis (assembly GCA_018340775.1). NCBI lineage: Eukaryota > Viridiplantae > Streptophyta > Pinopsida > Cupressales > Taxaceae > Taxus > Taxus wallichiana. The sequence continues at coordinate 777,004,422 of CM031240.1, forward strand.
AACTAATAATCCAATGAGGAGAAGAAGCTATCCTCCTCATTGGCCCCTGAGCCCGAACCACAATGAAATAAAGGATGGATCCAATTCATGGAAAAAAAAATGCTTCCACATAACAATACAAATTCCAACAACCATTTCAAAACACATTTAACACAAGATACAATCAAAACATGAAATGATCAAAATACACAAGTCTTGAAAATGGAAAGCCAATGGAGCAAGGATCTATGGGGAGATCACTTATGCCTTCCAATGGGATTAGTTTCCCACCTAAAATCCCTCCAAAGCACAAATAAAAACCCTACACAACTGTTATTCCTCCCTCGAGGTCCACTTATGCCTCCCACATTCTCTTATGCCTCCCTACAATCTCTTATGTTTCCCTCATAAGAACCAAGTAAGAAATGCAAGCATATTCTTATCAAAGGTGGGGAACCCAACACAACTTGCTCCCAAAACATGAAATAAACTTTTATGCCTCCCTATAATGGAAAGATACCCATAGATTTCTCCTACACCATACTTAGGCATTCTACTCAAGATCCCAACAAGCACATAAATCATTCACATACATGCAACACACACATATAAAAAAACAAGTAAAAAGAGTGTAGCTTATACCTTTCCATAGTACCAACTTGAAAAATAAATAATACTCCAAGTTCCTTCAAGCTCAATCCAACTCCAACAAGCTCCAAGAATTCACCAAGCACTCAAAAAAATCTCTAACTTGAAAAATACAAAAGCACAAATGAAATGAAGTAACCTAAACAAACAAATAAACTTGCATATATAGAAAAGGAAAGAGGAGGTTGAGGTGGCTCCATGTAGGATGCCACATCACGTATTCTAAACTCCACATCACAAGTCAAATATCAACCCCAATGCACAATAAATTGGTGTTTGAGAGGAATGACAACCCTCTTACACACACAATCAAACCCCATACCCCTAAGGATAAAATTTAAAACCCATGTAAGAAAAGTGCAATAAATGTGACGCTTTGTCTTACAAAGCACATAATGGGGTCTATTCTTTACCCCTACATCGATAGGTAGGGTTTGTATATGAAATTAAGAGGTGTGGGACATGATTAGCTTGTCCCACAAGCCTCCAAAAATGGCCCTTAAGCCCAAATCCATAATTCCAAGGTAAGGTAGAGTGTACAACACTTGAAGACACTTACACTCAATCAAAATCACATAGTCCAAAAGACCAATAACTCTAATAAATGAATCCATTTGTCACATTTCCTTATGGCTTAACAACATGATTTAATTTCTTAATAAAAGCACATTAATTAACTATGATTATATAAATTACATCACAAATAAACCACATACTCTACAATAAATAAAATAAAAAGGAAGAATTGCATAGATAGCCCAAGGTCATAATTGAAGGTCATCCCCCCCATGGGGACCCCCTAACAATCTAAACAAACACCAAATATTACACAAGTTGCCATGGTGACCTTCATTGTATCCATCTGGTATTCCGCTAATATTGTTCTTCAATCCCCCTTTTGATCGTTGTGATATAATTACCTACAAAATCACAAAATACCTCTTTTGGCCTCGTTTCCACATTAAATCATCCAAAATAAAATATACACACATTAATCAATAACCATTTGCATATACCTAAATCATCATATCTACTAATAATGTTATAATTTTTCTAAAATTTCAACATCTCAATTCTATCTTTTATCAATATCAACAAGATCATAAGATTAGTTCAAATGCTAAATCCTACTCAACACAACGAGAATTCCAAATGTCAGTAATATATATGCTAACAACACATCATCATCATCAATATAAAAATTATCTATTTATGGATCTAAGAACCCACATAAATCATACTATGAATCACAGTCCATCAATAGTCAAAATATTTCTATCATCTAACATCATGCTAAACCAAAATGATACAATAATATTCATGTCTATAGTCAATAGTAATCAAAATCAAGATATAATAAGTGTCAAAGAAAAGTGGGCATTACATCCCCCTCCCCTTAGACTTGACTTCCTCCTAGAAGTTACTGAAAGAGGTGTGGAAACTAGGCTCTTAGTAATGTAGCATCCTACTATGTAGACACAATCTCATCATACTCATACCATTGGACCTGGCACTGATCATTCTCTAGGCCTCAAAAGCATAGGGTCCTGCACTCTAAAATATTCATGGGCTCCACCATCCTCTACCCCTACTCCTATATCTACAATGTTTTCCAATCAATACATTAGATTGATCTATGATATATCACCTAAGAGAAGATACGTGAAACACATCATGCACGTGAGACAAGATGGGGGGCAAGGCTAGATGATAAGGTAAGGGACCGATCCACTCCACAATATCGAATCGACCCATAAATCTAGGAGACATTTTAGAGTATTTTCTGTAATGGATAGAAATATTATGAGGTTTGACACAAAGAAAAAAATTTGTGCCCACCTCATAACTACGGTTAAATCTCCTCCGATCTCGATACTTCTTCTAGATGTCCAGCCTCTTGCAACCTATGAAAAATCAAAACAACTTGATGCTCCATGTCCCGCACTCCCTATCATACATTTCTGAAATCATGCCATGTCAATCGAACTCTAAAAACTATTGTTGTAGGAAAAATCCATCAAATACAAGTACTCCTCTCACCTTAACTGATGATCCATGATGTACATCTAAAGAATGTCCTCTAAAATCTGAGTTACCCAATCCATCTATCCATATGTCTCTTGATGGTAGGCTATGCTATAGTTGATACTCATCCCAAGTGCCTACTACATGGTAGTCCACAAGTGTGATGTGTATAAGGGATCATGTTCGCAGATGATCTTCTGTGGAATCCTATGCAGTCTATTAATCTAATCTAGGTACTCTCTCGCTATTACACAAACTTTATAGGTGGTATTCACCGGAGAAAATGAGCCACATTCGTCAATTCTTCTTCCACTTTGTGACCATTATGGCATAATGTTGGTATCTTGATGTCTCAGTAACCCTATAATAGAATCCATGGAAATTGTGTCCCATTTCCACTCCAAGATAACATGTGGGTAAATAGGGCGGTTGGATGCGATGATCGACCTTCACCCTCTAACACTCTAAACAACGTGATATAAATTGAGCTACATATCTCTCGAAGACCTATCCAATGGTAAGGTTGTCTCAAGGTTGTGTGCATCTTCTTCACCCCTGGATGGAATGAATAAGGTACACGATGAGCCTCTTTCAAGATATCCTATCTCAAACCTCCATCCCTAGGTACATAGATATGACCTCTTTTCCTGAGAAATCAATCTAACTCTAATGAAAATCCATCAAACTTATCCTACGGGATGTCTCGAGACTCAATATCTGATCTAACTACATGTTATAAAATGTCACGAGGAAGTTGTAGCAAAACCCTCCTCCGTAAATATTTACCCACTAAATTCTCCATAGCCAAATGTCTCCTTATACTCACCATGTCAAGAACAATGTTATCCTTCACATTAACATGCTCTATTTCCATGTCATACTCACATAATAACTCCATCCAATGCCACTAACAAGCGTTGAGATTGGGTTGCATGAAGAGGTGACGAAGACTCAAGTGATCGACCCCGACTATAAATATCCTACCCAAAAGGAAATGCCTCCATCAAACCAAATCATGATCAATTGATGCAAGCTCCAGGTCATGAGTTAGATAATTGAGCTTATTATCTTTGAGTTTGTGAAACTAAAAGGAAACCACACAACTATCATGCATGAAAACACAACCTAGTCCTTCTAAGGAAGAATCAGTACACACATAGAAATCCCTATGAGGTTTTGACACAACAAGAATTAGTGCTGACGTAAGAAATCCCTTTGGTGTACTAAATGCCTTCTCACATTTGTAAAACAAAACAAACTTATTCCCTTTCCATTGAAGGGAAGTTATGGTGTGCATAATCCAATAAAATTCCTAAACAAATATGTTGTTGTAGCCTTCGAACCCCACTAAATTTCATACTTCCATCACACTAGTTGGTGTTGACCAATCCATAGTAGCTCAAATCTTAGAAGGATTGATGGTGATACCTCCCCATAAATGATGTGACCCAAGTACTGCACCTCTGACTGAAAGAATGCACACTTCTCTAGGTTCCCGTAAAGCATTTGCTTGTGAAGACTCTGCATAACCTGTCAAAGGTTATCCTCATGCTCCTCATGCATACGTGAGTAAATCAAAATGTCATCAAGAAATATGAGAACGAAGCAATAATTTTTTTTTGGAATACCCCATTCATCAAACTAATGAATACTACGGGGGAATTCGTTAGAAAAAAGGCACTACTATGAACTCATAGTGGCCACATTTTGTACAAAACGCAGCCTTATGAATATCTACCTCCGTGATCCTCAGTTGGTCGTATCCAGACATAATATCTATCTTATAAAATATCATGGCCCCTTCATAAAATAAAATAAATAATCAATACGCGGAAGGGGTTATTGATTTCTTATTATTAATTTGTTCAGATGACGATAATCAATACAAAATTGCAAAGATCCATCCTTCTTCTTTACAAAAATCACTAGTTTATCCCAACAAGATACACTAAGATGGATTATTCTTTTCTCCAAATGTCCCTCAAGATAAAACTTGAGCTCACGGAGCTCAGGGGTAATCATTCTATAAGGTGCTTGTGAGATAGGATCTCCTCCCAAAACCATATCAATGTGAAAATATATCTCATGTGGGAGAGGTAACCCCGGAAAGACATCTTAAAACTCCCTCAAGATAGGATGATCCTCAAGTGATGGCCCACTAGACTCGTCCTCTAATCTGCTTCTAATTGTGATAGAAAATAATTTGAAACCTCATTATGCACACCGATTAAGCTGCATAGCAGATATATGGTGCGAATAAAGGTGGGTCTCCTAACTCCAACTATCACTGACTCCACTCCCAAATAATTTGCACATGATATTACCTTACTGTAACAATCAACCCTAGCCCTATGTGTAGATAACCAATCCATGCCTAGAATAATCCCATAGGAACCCAAAGGAAGGATACAAAGATCCAAGGTCATGGAAAAGGGTCCTAGGTAAACTATACACTCCTTCACTAAGGAGTCCACTATGAGCTTAGCTCTAGAAGCCATCTCCACATCCCAACTACGACTCTACCTAACTGCCACTAGCCTACATCACTCTACTACAAATGGGGAAATAAAATAATATGAGGAGCCTGAATCAAATAAAATAGGAATAGAAATTCCATCAATGCTACCTGTCGTCTCAATCACCATGCTTTGGTGCTCTTCCTAGTGGTTCTCAACCACTGCATATATCCTATGGATCCTATCCATGTCGCCAACTATAGGATCTGGAACCAATATCTTACCCTTTTTATTATGGTTCGAGGTAACTCTCTCCAATGATACTAAAGTAATCCATACCCATAAGCAACTACTAGGTCCCCTCCAATTAGAAACATCTGCTACAGTACTCTAGTGGTTTGTGTCATGGATCTTGATGATCCTGCTATGGACTACTGAGGTCACTGCTAACAAGCTCCTTCTAACGAGTTCTAGGAGGTTCCTAAGTTCTTACCGATACCCTAGGAAGAGGCCCCATGTTACGTCCCCTTTGAGCATCGAATCTCTATGGAGGCCTAAATGGAGGGAGATTTTATTGTTGTTGCTACTCAATTGGTTGTTATGGTGGTCTGAATGAAGAATGTGCATAACCATGTCTGCCATGAGGAGGAGGAGCTGACCCCCTCAATCTTCTATTCTACATCTGCTGGATACGAATCCACACTCCATCTCTATCCTGTTGTATTTCCCCCTAGTCTCTTCCATAAGGTAGGCCTTCAAAATTACGCCCACTAGATTCTCCGTAATTAATGAACATTTCCCCTCGAATGTCTAAGTTCTCGCCCCGATGAACCTATGAATCTTGACCTTCTCATCATGCATATAGTCTATATATTAAAGAAATTCCAGGAAGTGCCTCTCATTCTCCTCCACTGTCATGGATGCCTGATGTAGGTCATGGAACTCATCTATCCTATCCTGAATGAACATCTTGGACAAGTATATATTCCTCAACCACTCCTCAAAGATCTCCTAAGTGACTTTCTAAGAATACACATGGAGCTTCTTCTCCTTGCTCCTCCATCAAACCCCATCTCCGTCTCTCAGAAGTTAGATGACAACACCATCCTTTGTGTTGTTGGTAGATGGACATAGATTGAAGTATCCTCTCAAGTTGACCAACTACGACTCTTCTTGAAATCCCCAGTATCCCAAGCGAAATGAGATGGATAAAGTTTTAAGATCCCTCTGATTTCATCTTCTGATGTAGAGTGTCTACCTCTAGGTCTCTCAAAATGATCATCATGTTGCCTAGGGCTCTTAGATCTTTCCCTAGGTCCTATAGCCCTATCTCCAAGACCTCTTTGTGGTGAGTCTTGTCTTATTGACTCCACATGGAAGTTCTCTTCCCTATTCTCATAACTATGTCGAAAGGTGCATGAGTGTCTATTGATGGCTCTTTGTCATGTCTATTGTGTCTCCCTCCCATGGATCCTCCACATATAGCGGTATTAACATACTGTAATGTATGAAGTATTTGAAGTAATATGGCTACTACTACCTGATCTAGGGGTGGTAATTCTAGGTCCACCTGCAAGAACACCTCATCTGGTCCATGCCTCCTACACACAGAAAGGTAAGAGTTATTTAATTACTCTAGATTTTGTTTTTGGTTTTCTAAAATTTCTACGATTTAAACCATAATGCAATTCTGTGTGATCTAGGTTTTCTTGTTATGCGTTATGTTTCCAAGTGTACATGGTGTCCAAGAGTTGAACCCATGACTCTGATACCAAGTGTAACACCCACACTTTCGACATACGAAAAACCACATTAATCCTTAAATAATTTTCTTGGATGTTGTATTAGTTGTTTTTTGTTTTAGGTTACAAGGGTGTCAAACCCTATTATATGTTTAATTAATTCATACCTACAATTTTACATTTCAAAGGATTGATTTGGTCTAGATTATTAATTAAATATTCTTATTTCATATCTAAGTATATTTAATTACCATTCCAAGATAAGTGTCCATTAATTTCTCTACTATTCGGAATAGTTTCCCTCTTGGGAATTAACATCCAATCCACATTAAATAAACCCTTATTCTTAGTTACCTTAGTTCCTGTAAATTGTTTTGTGTAATGTCCATTGAATTGTTCACTAAAACCTACTACAGGGGTTACATTTTTACTTAATACATTAGAGCTCTAAGTGGCCCCATTTATCCAACTACACATTTGATTTATTTATAATTTTAGAACCATGGTATGGATATTCTCACCTAAGAATTGTAGGGTTGATCCTTGACCCTTGGATGAAATCCATAGGGACCACAAGATTATATCTACCCTAAAGAAACCCTAACAATCCTTAAGGGGATTGTTAAGAATTTCCTACCCTAGGATCATTCATTTGTTTCTCTTTTTTTTACAGTTCAATGAGTGGATGCCATGGATCAAGCGAAATCATGAAATAGTCTTCTTGGAATAATTGTGCTAGAAGAAAGGGTTTCCATCCATTTGACTCCTCCTTTATAATAGTTTAATCTTATATTACTCATGCATTCTTAGTTATTTATTTCAATACAAACATCTATCCTAGATCTGGTTTAAGATCTATTGTTGATTAGTTCTCTATTTTTATTTGTTTTCATTGATGGGGAAGAAACCCATTTTGTAGATCAAGAGTTTAATGTATTTAAATCCCTTTATGCAGGTTAGAGTATGGGTCTAAACAAGCATACACAACCCACATAGGCTAGATCTGTATGTAATTGAAGTTTATATCCATAATAGTCAATGGCTTGGCTGGAAACATGTTCTTTTAAGAAAGTTAACGGACAAGTTACCGATGGCGGTCTCTTGAAAGATCGCGGTAACCTCTGTGCTACCAATGTCGGTTCCACCATCCATATCGGTTTACTGTGTAAATGATAAGTTTTTAGAGTATTGTTTTTAAATACAAAGAGGGATAAGAGATTATTTCAAAGATCAACTTCTTATTCAATTTAAAGAAGTATAACAGTCTCATAAGAAGCTAATATAAACAAGGCCCGATAAAAGACAGTCAAGTTTGTAGAAATGAAATTGCTGCACTATCCAATGAGGAGTCTTCTTTGATGCAATGTGCAAGAAGAATGGGATTCCATCCAAATGGCTCCTCCTTAAGAATAGTTGAAACTTAGATTAAATCAATCATTATTAGTTATTTAATTTCAATGCAAACATATATCCTAGATCTGGTTTTAGATCTAATGTTTATTAGTTCTGTAGTTTTTTTGTTTTCATTTATGTGGAAGAAACCCATTTTGTAGATCAAGATTTTAATGTATTTAAATCCCCATATGCAGGTTGTAGTATGGTATAAAAATCATACACAACCCTCATAGGTTGGATCTAGATTTAGGTAAATTTTAGATCCATAAGAGCCAATTGTTTGGCTGGAAATATGTTTAAAAAAAAGTAGTCCACACACAGGTGACCGATGGTGGTCTCTTGACCGACAACGGTATCCACTATGTTACCGACTTTAGTTCCTTTGGCATTAGTATATTTTAGATTATTATTTTAAATGCCAAAGATTTTGGATTTGTACCAGGAGCAACTTATTATTCAAATTCATGATGGTATAACAGTTTCAAGGGCATCTAATTCAAACAAAAGCACCACAATGTATTTCAAGTTTGAGTAATTACAAGTTATGCAATTTACAATGACTAATGTCGGTCACATGAATTTTGATGGAGGTTTAATCTCCGATGTCATTATTGTAAATTGATTCTATTCTTATAAATTTTAGAATATATTTTACACTTTAAGATCTAGACTTTTCTAAACGACATTTCCAACAATCATACATTAAATTTGGGTTTGTTGAGCAAGTCATATTATCTTTTAAGTTGAAATTTAGACTAGAATTTAAAATTTAAAAACTGCAAGCATGAAACAATGACCGATGTTGGTAGTAAGTACACCAATGTCGATTGAGACAGACCAATGTCGGTTATTGTGTAGGCCAAAGCTCAAAAATGACTTTTCAAGGAAAATAGATATCAAGAGATAAATTTAACTTTAAATATATCAAAACCAAAGAGTATTTAATTGTTTCAAACAAAAATAAAACTATGAAAACTTCCCAATTCATTTTGTGATCAAATATTAATATTTGCAACTTTCATTTCTTTTTCATTACAAGTAAACTTTTAAACATGATATCCATTCTAATTCATTCCTTTACAAACAACAATTTGAAGAGAAGGAAAATACACATTCTTTAATGATCTTTCTTCAAATATGATGATGAAACATTATAAAAAAATAGACAATGCAAATTTCATTTCAAATACAATCTACTATTCTTCGACCTTAAGCGGGAATTACAAGATGATTTCTACATGAAGGATTTATTTTGATTTCAATAGAAATTCCAAGTCCCAAATCTTCCACAAGAGCTCCACATTTCTTAACATTGGTCACAACAACAAAAATGTGGGAGAGGAAACACTCTCCACCCAACAAATAATCCAGTAAAATGAGGAGAATAAACTATCCTCCTCATCCAACTCCAACTCTGCTCCAAAATGTAATAAAGGATGAATCCAACTCATGGAAACTACACAATACTTCAACATCAGATTAAAATTTTCACAACCATATAACACACATCATACACAAATAAAATAATCACAAGAATTCTACTTCATCCTAAATCCACATCAAGGTCAAATGGAAAACCAATGGAGTAAGGATCTTGGAGAGATCACTTATGCCCCATACCCAATGGGATTAATTAACACCTTAAAATCTTCTAATAAACATCTCAAACCCCAACACAAATCTTATGCCTCCGCCATAGATCGTCTTATACCTCCCACATTCTCGATGCCTCCCAATCTCTTATGTCTCCCTCAAAAGAACCAAGTAATAAATGCAAGTATTCTCTTATCCATGGTGGGGCACCACTGTGGTGTTTCATCGTCAGAATAAGCCCAAATCCCTCATACAACATGAAATAAGATCTTATGTCTCCTTATCAATAATATCTCCATAGCATTCTCCTACACTATACTTAGGCATTCTACCCAAGAAACCAACAAGCACAAAATCATTCACATACATGCCAAAACATGCATATAAACACTAAAAGTAATCTCCAAAAAATGATCAAACAATCACACTAATCCTTCAAGCTCAATCCAACTCCAACAAGCTCCAAGAATTCAACAAGCACTCTAAAAAACTCTCTAACTCCCAAAAACTTAAGAGCACAAATGAAATTCAAAGTAACCCCCAAACAAACAAATAAACTTGCATATATAGAAAAATAAAAGAGGAGGGTGAGGTGGCTCCATGTAGGATGCCACATCACTCATCCTAAACTCCACATCACAAGTCAAATGACAACCCCAATGCTCAATAAATTGGTGGTTGAGAGGAATGAAAATTCTCTTACACACACAATCTAAACCCATACCCTCTAAGGAAAAAATTAAAACCCATGTAAGAAAAGTGCAATAAATGTAACTTTTTGTCTTACAAAACACATAATGGGGTCTACTTTTACCCCCCAAGCCATAGGTATGGTTGGTATATGAAATTAAGAGGTATGGGACAAGCTTAGCTTGTCCCACAATCCTTATAAAATGGCCCTTAATACAAAATATGGAATTCCAATGTAAGGTAGACTTTGCTACACTTAGAGTCACACTCAATCAAAATCACATAGTCCAAATGACCACCAATAACTCTAATAAATGACTACACTTGTCACATCTCCAAATAAATTTATAAACATGATTAATTCACTCAATAAAGGCACATTAGTCTACAATAATTAAATACATTATATCACAAATAAATGACATACTCTAAAATAAATAAAATAAAAAGGAAGAATTGCACACATAGCCCATAGTCACAATTGGAGTTCATCCCCCATGGGAACCTCCTTAACAAAATAAAAAAAACATAAATATTATACAAGTTTCCATGGTGACCATCATAGTATCCATCCAGTGTATTCGATGTGGTTGGTCTTCAATCCACCTTTTCATCATTGTGATATAATATCTAATCCTCATATAGCTAAATCATTATTTCAACTAAACAATGTTATCATTTGTTTAAAATTACAACCACATCTCAATTCTATCTTTTTTTCAATATCAACAAGATCACAAGATTAGTTCAAATGCTAAATCCTACTCAACATGACAAGAATTCTGAATGTTAGTAATATATATGCCAGCAATACATCATCATCAGTAATATAAAATGTCTCTCTATACCTCTAATAATCCCCAAAAATCATACTATGAATCATAATCCATCAATTGTTAGAATATCTCTATCATAGAACATCATGCTAAACTCAAAATGATATGATAATATCCATGTCTATAGTCAACAATAATTGAAATAAATATATTATAAGTGTCAAAGAGAAGTGCGCACTACATCCCCCTCCCCTTAAAATTGACTTCCTCCTAGAAGTCACTGAAAAAGATGTGGAAACTTCACTCGTAATAACGTAGCATCCTCACTGTCGAGAGAATTATCATCATACCTATCCCACTAGACTTGCACCTGATCAATCTCTTACCCTTGAAGGCCCATGGTCTTAAGCTCTAAAATACACATAGGCTCCACCATCATCTACCCCTGCTCCTACACCTACAATGCGGTAAATTCCAATACATGAGAAGGATCATGGATATATCTCCTAAGACCAGATACATGGAATACATCATGCATGCGAGACAATATGGGTGGAAAGGCTAGACAATATGCTAAGGGACCGATCTTCTCTAGGATCTTGAATGTACCCACAACTATAGGAGAAAACTTAGAGCCTTTTTTGTAATAGATAGGAATCATATAAGGTATGACATGAAGGAACACCTTCATGCCAACCTCATAAATATGGTTAACTCTACTCTTATCTGCATACTTCTTCTATATATCATGTGCCTCATGAAACCTCACAGCTGCGGACTATAACAACCTGCTGCTCCTTATCCTATAACAAAGCCAGTCCAAGAGATACTCTATCCCCCAATCTTTCTCAACTCAATAGTTCCTGCACTCTCTTCCATACAATGTCCGAAATGATGTCATCCCAATGGAACTTTAGAAGCTATTGTTGTAAGAAAACTCAACTAAGTACAAATACTCCTCCCACTTCGATTGATGATCCATGATGTACATGTGAAGCATGTCCTCTAAAATATGATTCACCCGCTCCATCTGCCCATCTGTCTTTTGATGATATTCTATGTTGAAGTTAATACTCATCACAACTTGGCATGTTGCATGGTAGTTCAAATGTGTGATGTGTATAAGGGATCACAGTCACAAATGATCTTCCACAGAATCCTGTGTAGCCTAAAAATCTCACCTAGGAACACTCTTGCTACTACACTCACTCTATAGGTGGTATTTACCAGAGAAAAATGATCCACTTTCATCAATCTATCCACCTTGACTAGGATGAAATCATGGTGAATGTTATGTATATTTTTGTAACATTATCTTATGAAATCGATAGCCCTACTATGTAATCCATGGAAATCGTATCTCATTTCCACTTTGAGATAGCATGCGTGTAAATAAGGCTAGTAGGATGCGATTGTTAGAGACCATCACCCTCGACACTCTAAATAGAGGTGAGACAAAAAATGAGCTACATCTCTAAAAAAATCAACAATGTTAAAGCTATCTCAAGGCGGCATGCATCATCTTCACCCATAGATGGGTTGAATAAGGTACACAATGAGCCTCTACTAAGATATATTGTCTCAAACCTCCATCCCTAGGTACATAGATCTTGCCTCATGTTCTTGAGTAGTCCATCTGACTATAATTTAAAACCATCAAACTTCCCTCAAGAGGTATCGAGACATTGATTTTTATTTATAAGATAGAAACTATCACAAGGAAGTTATTACAAAATCCTTCTCCTAAAAGTTGTACCTACTAAAGTAGCCATATCCAAATGTCTCCATCTACTTAGAGTGTTAGCAACAATATTCTCTTTATCCTTTACATTCTCTATCTCTATGTTGTACTTGTATAACAACTCCATCCAATTTTGTTGACGAGCATTGAGATTGGGTTATGTGAAGAGTCGAATGGTCTATCTCAAGAATGAATCTCCTACCAAGAAGGAAATGTCTCCATCAAACCAAATCATGTACAACAACTTCTACAAGCTTAAGGTAATAATATAGATAATTGAGCTCACGATATTTGATTTTACGAGACTAGAAAGAAACCACACACCCTTCCGCATCAATACTCCACCTAATCCTGCCAAGGAAGCATCCTTACACAAAAATAAATCCTGCTGATGGTCTAGGACAAAAAGAATCAATGTTGACGTAAGGCATTATTTTAGTGTATTGAATGCCTACTCACAAGTCATCAAACCAACCAAACTTATTCCCTTTCCATTGAAGGGAAGTTATGGTGTGCACATTCTGATAAAATTCCTAAACAAATATCTAGTTATAGCCTTTGAACCCCATGAAATTACATACTCCAATCACACTATTTGACACTTGAGACTAATCCATAATAGCTCAAATCTTATAAGGATAGATGGTGATACCTTCCTTTGAAGTTATATGACCCAAGTTACTTCACCTCTGACTAAAAGAATGCATAATTATCAAGGTTCTCGTAAAGCTTCTCCTCACGAAGACACTAGAGAACCTTCCAAAGGTGCTCCTCATGATCCTCACACGTACATGTGTAAATCAAAATGTCATCAAGAAAATGAGTATGAAGTGATCCAAAAATATCTAGAATACCCCATTCATCAAACTCATGAATATTGTGGGGCCATTCATCATACAAAAAAGAATGCACTACTATGAACTTGTAGTGATCATATCTCATATGAAAGGTTGTCTTATTAATATTTTCCTCCATGATCCTAAGAAAATGGTATCTGACTTAATAGCTATCTTGTAAAATATTGTGGCCCATTTTAATTGATTAAATAGATCATTAATATGTGAAAGGGTGTAATGATTTTTATATCATTACTTTTTTCAGCAAATAATAAATAAACAATCAAAATATCCATCCTTCTTCATTAAAAAAATCACCATTACACCCCAAGGGGATACACTACGATGGATTAGGCCTTTCTCAAGAAGGCCCTCATACTAACTTGGGCTCACGAGCTCAAGGGTAGTCATCCTATAAGGTACTAATCATGAGATATGATCTTCTCCTAGAACTAAACCAATGTGAAAATATATCTCACATGGGAGAGGTAACCTCGGAAGATCCCCTAGAAAAACATCTAAAAACTCCCTCAAGATATGATAATCATCAAGTGATGGCCCATTATCACCGACACATCACTCTTACTGGATGTTGATCATTATCACTCTAAGCATCCGGTGTGATTGGATAACATGAAGGCACTATCTCCCAGTTGTGGAATTGCTACTTGAGACAACCTCAGGAAAGCTGGTTCTTGCTCCTAAACTACATGCCACAATCTACTCTAATGCCCATGGATAAGCTAAACTTGTTTCTAATCTAAATTTTCAAGGACTAGGGAGAGAGAATACATAAAATGAAAGCCTACACTAAAGTGGTGATGACATAGAAAAGGAGGTCATCATCTCCAACTCTGTGAAATACTTCCAAAGTGCACATGAAGAGGTGATGACAGTTCACTAATCCCAAAATGCATTCACAACAATATTCCAAGCATACACAATGATACATCCTTCCATGAGAACATAATAATGGAACAATATTCTTGTAGAAAGATTAAAGGGAAATACTCCTCCCAGATTGCATAAAACACATGTGGGGAAGATACATCCACAATCCGATATCTTTATTATTCATGATATGCAGTTCAATCTATTACAAGATGGGCCTGGATACCATGCAATGAGTCCATAGGGGCCTCAACACATCAAATGCTTCCACAAAGAAATTTTGGCACTTTGCTACTACACTCAAACTCTCTAGGTGGTATTTACCAGAAAAATGAACACCAACACTCCAATTTATAGAAAAATGAGAAGGAAAAGAGAGGAAAATGGAAATCCCGAAATCTGTCCTTCAACCACTGTAAGAGGCATTAAATTGAGTGAAATGATTGTATATTTCTTGCAAAAGGCTCCCCATAATCTGCACACTCTAAATAGAGAAAGAAGGATGACCATGCCTCTTCAATTAGACTCCCAAGGCGGCACTATGAATCCCGGCCACGTTTTATTAAAAATTCAATCAATTTCATCAAATCCCTGGTAATTTCTTGCCTTTGTTCTTGTAGTCCATCGGTCTTGGAAAACTCTACCAATTTTTGCGATTTATCGTTGAGAAATGCAAAAGTTATTACAAAATCCTTATGAGGGCAGCTATAAAGTAGCCATTTCTAATTTGACCAATGAACATTAAGTGTTAGCCGAATATATTTCTTTTCCTTTAAATATATCTATGTCGTACTTTCGTTCCAAAATCCAATTCCAATTTTATGAAAATCTCGGAATGAGCTCGAGTCAAAAGTTATGGCTCCATCAAACCAAATCATGTACAAATGAAGTTAACGTAAAAAACGTTGACTTTTCTTCTCTACCTTTTGACTTTTCACGCCCTTCGCGTCCTTTTCTCCCAAATGTCCCGATGTTGAACCAGAAAAATTCTTCCGAACCCACCTAATCCCGCGAAATGGCATCTTCCAAAAATAAATCCTTTTCTGCCGGTGACAAGAATGGCGTGATCGATTGGCTTTTCGGCTCCTTCGGCTCTCATAGTCCCACAACCCCTTATTCCCACTTGTCCATCTTTGGGAAGTTCCTGTGTTTCGATAAAATTCCTAAACAAATATCTAGTTTAGCGTACTCGTCCCAAATGTCCCATTTTCTTTTGACCGTCTAGGACAAATTTTTCAAATCTTTAAGGATAGATGTTGATACCTTTTGTCCCAAGTACTTCACCTTGACAAAAGTTCTCATTATCAAGGTTCTCGAAAGCCTCCTCACGAAGACACTAGAGAACCTTCCATGCTCCTCACACATCATGGCCCAATCAAAATGTCATCAAGGAAAATGAGTTAAGTCCTTTCGGCCAACTTGCGTCCTCATTACCAAGCTTTGCCCGAGATGTCCCGAACTTCCTGCTTGGAGTATTGTCCATTCAATGCCATCTCATCGTACAAAGATTAGTCAAATTTTTCCATTTTTCGGCGGTTCGGTTAATATTTTCGCGTCCATGATCATGCGTCTTTGTCCCACATGTCCCAATAGCTATCTTGGAAAATATTGGCGGCCTTCGATTAAATAGCATCAATTGTGCGCCCCGTAATGATGTCCCTCATGTCTCGACTATTAAATAAACAATCACTTAGCCATTTTTCATGATTTTTTCTGGGGAGCTTGTTTTTGCAATGGATTACATTTTCTCAAGAACTTGCTCAACTTGAGCTTCGAGCTCAAGGGGAGTTAGAAAAAGGTATGAGGGGACCCTAGAAACATGACTTTTTGTCGGACTCAATATAATCGCTCACATGGGACTAACCTCGAGAATTTGATGCATGTTATCAAAATTCCTCAGGATGAATTTTGGATGGCCCATTGACTCATCCTCTTATCTCATCACTAATCGTGATAGCATAAAAATAGCAACCTCGTCGTGCACACTTCTTAAGCTACATAATGGATATGGTGTGAATAGAGGTAGTCCTCATGACTCCAACTATCAATGAATCCACTCCCAAATCATCTACACATGATATTACCTTTTTGTAACAATCAAACCTAGCCATGTGTGCGAGATAACAAATCAATTCCAAAATAATCCATAGGAACCCAATGGAAGGATACAAAGATCCAAGGTCATGGAAAAGGGTCCTAGGTCACCTATGCACTCCTAGACTAAGGATTCATCATGAGGTTCGCTCTAGAAGCTATCTCCACATCCCAACTATGAATCTTCCTAACTTCCAGCAACATGTATCACTCTACTCAAAATGGGGAAATGAAAGAATATGAGGAGCTTAAATAAAATAAAACAGGAATAGAAATGCCATTAATGCTACCTGTTGTCTCAATCACCATGCTCGGTGCTCTTCTTAGTGGTTCTCAATCACTACATATATCCTATGGCTCCTAGCCATATCACCTAATGTAGGCTCTAAAACGGATGCTTTACCCTTGTTATTAGGAATCTAAGGGCACTCTCTTCAATGATTCCCAAGTACTCCACACCCATAACAACTACTAGATCCCCTCTAATGAGAAGCATCTCATGTAGGTACTCTTATGGTCTTTGTGTCATGGATCCTGATGATCTTGCTATGGACTAGTGAAGTTGCTAATGATGAGCTCCTGTGGCCGAGCTCTAGGTGGTTCTGACGAGTCCCGACTTTTCACCTAGGAGGAGTCCCCATACTGTGTGTCCTCTGAGCATCGAATCTCTATGGAGGCCTAAATGGAGGGCAAGTTTGCTGATTTTTGGTGGTCTCGAATGAAGAATGTGTAGAACAATATCCACCACGTGGAGGAGGAGCTGACCCCTTTGATCTATTATCCATCATCTAATGGATACAAGTCTACACTATATCTTTGGCCTATCACATTTTCCCCCTGGTCTCCTCTACAATGTAGGCCTTCTCAATGGACTCTACTAGAGTATGCAGGAAATGAATGCACACTACCACTCCAATGTTAAGGTTTAGGCCCCTGAAAACCTATGGATCCTCACCTTCTCATCTTGCATATTGTCTACATACTGAAGAAAGTCAAAGTGACTCTCATATTATGCCACTATCATGGATGCCTAACGTAGGTCATGGAACTCATCTATCCTCTGTTGAATGAACCTCTTGGACAAGTATTTGCTCCTAAACCACTCCTTAAAGAGCTCCCAAGTGACTCTCTTGGAATTCACATGGAGATTATGCTCTTCGGTCCTCCAAAAACCTTGGCTCTCTATCTCTCGGAATGTGGATGGAAACACAAGCTCTTGTGTTGTTGGTACATAGACATAGATTGAAGCATCCACTCAAGCTGACCAACCATGCCTCTTCCTAGAATCTTCCAATGACCCCAAAAAAATGAAATGAATGGATTCTTAACATCTCTCGATGTGATCTATCACGTGGGGTACTGCTGCCTGCCTAAGTCTCTCGACATGATCATCACATGCTCTAGGGCTTCTCGATTTGTCTGTTGGGGTGTGGAGCCCATTTTGGTCTTCTTGAATCAGTGTTGAAGTGTTGGAGCTCAAATAGTTAAGTTTGGAGACTTCAGGAGCATTCTACAGTCATTTGCTGATGTTGATGTGTGCCATCGTTGTGTCATTGTTGTTAATATGTTGTTAATTGGTTGTTAACGTCGTGACAATTTTTCCAGCCATGGGAAGTTGAAAGATCATGACTTTCAAACTTCTAGGGTCAACTTTAGGACTTCTTAAAAGGATTTTAATCCTATAAATAGAGGTGTTAGGGTATCTTGAATATATCTTGAGTGTTCAAGAGGTCTTGAGTCTTAATGATCAAGAGGTGATCAAGAGTGATCAAGGTTAAGCAATTGGGTGTCAATTTTGGTTTAGATGTGGTTTAGCATCTTTGGAATTCTGTTGTGAGTTCATAACTGAGAGAAGACTATGAGAGTTTTTTTTTCTTGTTGATAGTAAAATTTGAGCAAGTTCTTGGTGAACATAGCCCACATTGGGTGAACCACGTTAAATCTTGTCTTGTCTTCTTTTATGCATTATTTATTTATTTTGTTTTATTTATGCAGTATAATTTTGCTATATAGTTTCCTACTTATGTGGTTTGAGGAATTGTTTATGCATATTTGTTCTCTAATTCCTAAAAATTGGTATCATAGCTTTGGTGGTTTTTGCTGAAGTTGTAAATCATAGGAAAGTTTCTAGCTTGAGTGGGAGCTATGGCGGATGAGGGTAGATTGAGGGTTGAGAAGTTCAATGGGTAGAACTTTGGTTTATGGAAGATGTAAATGGAGGATTACTTATATTTAAAGGACCTCCATGTTCTTTTTTGGCTAGAAAAGCAAAGAAACCTACACCATTTCGGATGATGATTGGGAGTTGTTGATAGAAAGGCAATCGGGGGCAATTTGTTTATACCTTGCATCTTCATTTTCTTTTAACATATCGCAGAGAAGACCACAGAAGGTCTCATGAGTGCGTTGGGGAATTTATATGAAAAACCCCTTGCCTCTAATAAAATATTTTTGATGAAAAAGTTATTTAATATGAAGATGCCCAAGAATGGTTTTGTTTCTGATCATTTGAATGAATTTAATACAGTTGTGAGTATGTTAAACTTGGTAAAATTTGACTTTGATGATGAGATCAGGGCTTTGTTGATTTTGTGCTCCTTATGTCAGATAGCTGGGATAACTTGGTTATGGCTGTAAGTAATTCAGTCTCTAATAACTCAAAGCTGAAGTTTGAGGATGTAATAGGTGTAATCCTAAGTGAGGAAATGTGAAGGAAGAGCACTGGAGATTCTTCTACTTCTCAAAATAATTTGACAGTGGAGAGCAGAGGGAGATAAAAGAATAGAGGGAAAGGTAACCATGTGAATTTGAATGATCATGGAAGGTCAAATTCCAAGAGTAAGTTAGAATGTTGACACTATGGGAAGGTTGGTCATGCTAAGAAATATTGATGGGATCTTCGGGATAAGAAGAACAAGGAGGAAACTAAAGAGGTAAATTTGGCAGCAGGTGATGTTTGTCAAGATGCCTTAATGCTTTCTTTAGATAATATTGCTGAATCTTGGGTGTTAGATTCAGGGGCTTCTTTCCATGCCACCCCACATAGACATTACTTTAGTGATTTTTTCAAGGTGATTTTGGACATGTATATCTTAGTGATGATGAACCATACAAAGATAGTAGGGACATATTGTGTTTAGGTGAAAATAAAAATGGGAACACATGTCTACTTAAGGACATCGGGCATGTGCCTAAGTTGAGGTGGAACTTTATATCAATAGGACAGCTAGGTAGTGATGGTTGTATGGTTAGTTTTGATTCTTGGAAGGTTACCAAGGGAGCTCTTGTGGTTGTAAGAGGTAAGAAAAATGGTACTTTGTATTTAACCAATGGTGTTGATTATTGCAATTTAGTTACTACATATGGAGATGCAACTTTGTGGCACCAAAGAGACTCGGTCATATGAGTCATAAGGGTATGCAAATTATAAAGGACAGGTTGCCCAGATTAAAGGAGTTAGATATGGATTTCGTGAGGACTATGTTTATGGGAAATAGAAAGCGGATGTGATTCCTCAAGGTTGTACCTACTTAGGAAGGAGGGTAATTTGGAGTTCGCACATATAGATGTATGGGGGCCGATTAAAGTAAACTTTATTGGTGGTTCATGTTATTATGTCACTTTCATTAATGATGTAACTAGAAAAGTTTTGGTATATTGCATTAGAAATAAATATGATGTGTTTGAAACTTTCAAAAGATGGAAAGCCTTGGTTGAGAATGAAACAGGTCTCAAGTTGAAATGTCTCAGGTCGGATAATGGAGGGAATATTACAGTAATGAATTTATTGATTATTGTTCGGTAAATGGTATCTGTAGAAAAGAATGGTTCCAAATACTCCATAGGAAAATGGAGTGTCAGAGAGAATGAATAGGACAATCATGGAGCATGCTAGGTGCATGAGGTTACATGCGGGGCTGCCACTCATGTTTTGGGTGGAAGTGGTAAGCATAGTTGTTTATCTTATTAACAGAGGACCCTCTATGGCCTTGGATGGAGGTATACCTGAGGAGGCTTGGTCTGGTAAGAAAATTGATTACTCATTTCTTAGAGTATTTGGATGTGAGGTATTTGTTCACATTGATAAAGATGATAGGACCAAGTTAGAGGCTAAGTTTGAGAAATGCACCTTTGTTGGATATGGTGAAGATGACTTTGGTTTTCATGTTTGGATTCTTAAAGACAAGAAAATATTTCGGTCTAGAGATATTGTCTTTAATGAAAAAGTCATGTATAAAGATTAGTTGCAAGAACAAAAAGAGGAATCAAAGAAATAATACATAGTGTTAGAGGACATTGTAGATAGTAAGGTGTCCAAGGGGCCGAATTCATGTACAACATGTTCTGGCACAGCCAGTTCAGGTACTTACTCATCAGGAATCCCAAACTCCTGAGGTGAGAAGGTCTTCTAGGGTAAGAAGGGATCCTAAACGATTTACTCCATATTTGAATTATTTATTTCTCACAGAGACGGTGGAGAGCCGTGAGTGCTTTAAGAAAGTAGTACGTAGTGGATGCCGGGAAGAAGTGGGAGCAGGCCATAGATGGCATAGATCTCTTATGGAAAACCAGACTTGGGATCTGGTGGAGCTACCCGAGGGCAAGAGAGAATTGCGGAGACAAGTGCGTGTATAAAATTAAAGAGGAATATGGAGGCAAGAAACAATACAAGGCCCGGTTGGTGGTCAAAGGATTTGCACAAAAGAAATGCATAGAATTTGATGAAACTTTTTCTCTGGTTGTTAAAATGACTTCTATTAGGATTGTTCTTGGTTTAGTTGCAGTAGAAGACCTACACTTAGAATAGTTGGATGTGAAGATTGCATTTCTTCATGGTGAGTTGGAGGAGGAATTGTACATGCAGCAGCCATAGGGTTATGAGGTCAAAGGGAAGGAGAGGTTAGGGTGCAAAATGAAGAAGAACTTTTTTGGCTTGAAACAAGCTCCACGACAGTGGTACATGAAGTTTGATAGTTTTATGTAGGAGTAGGGTTACTCTAGGTGTCACTCAGACCATTGCATGTACATCAAGAAGTTTCTTGATGGTAGTTATATTATTTTGTACCTATATGTAGATGATATGCTTGTTGCAGGGAAGAAAATGCAGGAAATAAAGGTACTCAAGAAGTAGCTAGGTGACTCCTTTGCTATGAAGGATTTAGGGGAAGCAAAAAAATCCTTGGTATGATAATAACTCAAAAAGGAAGGAGAGGAAGTTGGTATTATCTCAAGAAGAGTACATAAAGAATATATTGGAGAGGTTTAGTATGTAGGATGCTAAACCGGTTGGTACTCCTTTGGTAGGTCACTTTAAATTATCAAAGGAGCAGAGTCCCAAGATTGAGGAGGATAGAATCCAGATGTCTAGGGTACCGTACTCATCGCAGGTTGGTAGCTTGATGTATGCTATGGTATGCACTAGGCCTAACATTGCCCATGCAGTGGGAGCAGTGAGCAAGTTTATGAGTGATCCATGTAGAGAGAACTGATAAGCAGTAAAGTGGATCCTTTAGTATTTGAGAGGGACCATGGGAGCAACATTGTGTTTCAGTGGATCAGACACTACATTACGTGGCTATGTAGATTCAGACATGGCAGGAGATTTGGATAACAGGAGGAGCACAAAAGTTATGTATTTACGGTTGGTGATACAGCGGTGAGTTAGATTTCATGATTACAAAAGGTTGTGGCTTTGTCAACCACATACGGGTGAGTATGTTTTTGCCATAGAGGCAAGCGAGGAGATTACTTGGCTACGATAGTTGCTTGATGAGTTAGGTCATAAGCGAGAAAGTTGAAAGACTACACAGTGATATTTAGAGCGCTATTCACTTGGCGAAGAACTCCTCTTTCCACTCTAGGAGAAGCACATTTAGCTAGATATCATTTCATCATGGCAACTTTGGAAGAAGATAAGTTAAAGCTGTAAAATATTCATACCAGTCAGAATCTTGCGGATATGATGACCAAGGCGGTCACAAGGGAGAAGTTAAAGTTTTGTTCAACTTTAATTAGCCTTCATGGTTGATAATGAAGGGTTAAGAACTTTTCTCAGTGGAAATAGTCTCCAAGTGGGAGATTGTTGGGGTGTGGGGCCTATTTTTGGTCTTCTTGAATTAGTGTTGAAGTGCTGGAGCTCGAATGGTTAAGTTTGGAGACTTCAGGAGAATTCTCTGTGATCGTTTGTTGTGACGTTGTGCATTTTCTATGTCGTTGCTTTTTAAACTTTCAAACTTCTAGATCGGCTTTTATACTTCTTAAAAGGATTGTAATCCTATAAATAGATGTGTTAGGGTATCTTGAAGATATCTTAATTATTCAAGAGGTCTTGAGTCTTAATGATCAAGAGGTGATCAAGAGTGATCAAGATTAAGTAATTGGATGTCAATTGTGGTTTAGAAGTGGTTTAACATTTTGGAATTCTGTTATGATTTCATAAGCGAGAGAAGACTATGAGAGTTGTTTTACTATTGTTGATAATAAAATATGAGCAAGTTTTTAGTGGATGTAGCCCACATTGAGCAAACCACATTAAATCTTGTCTTGTCTTCTTTTGTGCATTGTTTATTTATGATTTTTATTTCTGCAAGTATAATTCTACTATATAGTTTCCAACTGTTGTGGTTTGAGGATTTTTTTCACATATTTGTTCTCTAATTCCTATCATTGTCCTTGTATCATGTAGCCCTGTCTACATGACCTCTCTATGGTGAATCTCCTCTGACGGACTCCACCTAGGAGGTCTCTTCCCTATGATCATCACTATTTAGGAAAGGTGCACAAGCCTCTACAAATGGCTCTATATCCGTAGTATGTTGTGCCTCCCTCCCAAGGATCATCGGCATACTGATGATATTAAAATCTTGTAATGTGTAAAGTATATGAGGCAATATGGCTGCTACTTCATGAACTGGAGGTGGTAAATCTAGGTCAATGTGTGAACCCCTCATCTGGTCCATGCCTCCTGCACAGAACGAGGTGAGAGTTAGTTTATTACTCTAGATTTTGTTTTAGTTCTCTAGGTTTTCAACTTTTAAAATATCACACAAGTTGTGTGATCTAGGTTTTGAGTCACACTTTGTTTTCTTTTTATGCCTTATGTTTCCAAGTGTGTCTAGGGTCCAAGTGTTGAACCCACACTTTGATACTAAATGTAATGCCCATAATTTCGACGTTTCAAAAACATATTAATCCTTAAACAATTATCTACAAATTTTTGACAAATTTTTCTTTTTAAGTTATAAGGGTGTTAAACCCTAATATATATTTAATTAATTCATACTAGCAAAGTTACATTTCATAGGATAAATCTAGCCTAGATTATTAATTAAATATTCTTAATCCATTTCTAATGTCAATTTAATTATCATCACTAGATAAGTGTCCATTAAATTAAGCACTAAAATCCACTTAGAAAGGTTACATTTTAACTTAACACACTAGAGCCCTAAGTGTCCCCATTAACCCATTTACACATACATTTTGATTTATTTCAAAATTTACAACCATAATATAAATATTCTCACCTAATAATTGTAGGGTTAGGCGATAAGCCTATATAACTTCACTTAATGATTTTTGACATGTGTCGTGTAGCTCTTTCCCACATAGTGGTTGACAACTATTGTTTGATGATTGACATTTAGGTTTTGTTCATTTAGTAAATAAAAATATGCTTTGGCACATATTTTAGTTTACACACATGGATATCGAGAAAATAGATGCACATAGAGTTGAAGCGCCACTTACTTGAAGATGGATATCGGTGTAATTTAGAAGTAGTATCCGAATATCTCTCTAAGAACATGCAATTATTTTACAACAAAGAAGGTAGCTATGTCAAATCTGGGTTTCTTCGTAGTTCAATAAACATGTTATACCTGCATGTTAATCCTTTCTTTCCATTGGAGTTGCTGAGCCCATTTTCATATATGAAGAAAAAAGCTACTTTGTGTTGAATTCTTAAGCGTTTGTGCTCATTTCTTTGCCGGTATAGTATTTGAGAGAAGAACAGGATAAAATAGGTTTATGCAGCAAGTGAATTTGTCAAGTTGAGTTTAAATCTGGGGAGCTTGACGTCATATCAGAAAAAGTTCACATCTATTGTACAAATGATAACCTGGACAAAGAGAACCTAGACGTACATCTATGAAGCTTACCGTGGAACCAGTATTCATTCCTTATTTTTACAACTACCAATATTGGTCATTTATTGGACTTGGATAACAATATACACAGCATGCTTTATCTCCTTCTTGGCGTGGAGGGTGGAGTTATTAAAATCTAGGCGTGTTGGACTCCTTCTTGCTGGTGGCCGCACTTCATTTATTATTTCTGATTTGCAAATCTTCTTGGTTTCTTGTTTTGTTGCCTACTTATCCTTGGATAGACTGCACGTGGAGTGGTTGAGAGGTGTTTTCTGGTTGCATGGGTAGAGAGGCCATTGAAACTTGTTACTGCATGCGGTGTTTTCTTCTGGTTCCACCTTGGGCACCTTCCCTGCTGGTCGCGTGGGTTCGATATGGCGGTTATAGATGAAGCTACAGGCTAGTGAAGAAGGCGTGTTACCTCCACTTTCATTGGGTGCTGCGAGGTGTGTTCTGGTCGGAGAGCCTCGGCGGCGGCTTACACGGCGGGAATTAGCTTGAGGTGGCGGCTTTTAGACGGAGGTTACTGATTTGGTTGAAGCCTTTTGAGCGCTTCCAACAAGCAAAATGTCCAGCTATGTTGTTATCATGCGATATCACGTGCATCCTCGTATTGGTCTCTCCTTGATATATTTTTATCAAAATTGACTATGTGACACTTGAGAGTGTTACCGGGAGACCTGATGAAATACATTTACAAAGATTCTCTCGAGACCTTACTTGTTTTACTGATGTAACTCATGGAAGAGGATCTCGTAGAGGCGGATCTGTTTCATATCAGAATATTCATGAAGGACAATTTGCTTTGCAATTATGTGAGCTTCTTCAGCGAGTCACTAAGTTGGTAGGCATAAAGTTTTCTGTTGGAATTATCACACCTTGACTACAATGAAATGTTTGCAACGAGAGTTTGATGTTGTCCTCAAATCGATGAAGGAAAAGGTTTATATATCATTACGGTAGATGCCTTTCGAGCCGGGAGCGTGATGTAATCATTATGTCTTGTGCCCAAGCTTCAAATCATGGGGTTTTCTTTGTAGCTGATATTCACCGCATGAACGTGGCACTAGCACGAGCTCGCAGAGAACTTTGGGTTAAGGGCAAAGCAGGTGCATTGAAGCAATCTAGTGTGAGTCGGTCACCTTAATTGAGGATGCTAAGTCTAGCGGACTTTGTTTATGCATATGGAGTTTATACGAAGATATTTTTTTTGGTTATAAATCCATCTTCTTTTGCTTCGTCTCGAGACTAGGGCTGCTGCTAATTTGAGAGCACCAAGGTTAGGAGGTCCAAATCGAAACAATATGATGCATATGGAGATGGTGGAGGTGTTTGGATGAATGACGAAGGATCAAGTTCAATTGCCAAAATGGGGCCTCACGAGGTTCTAGGGCTAATTTGGAGCGGTGTTTGGAGGATTTTGGATCTACTTTTGAAAACCCATGGATGCATGGCCGTTAATAGAGTTTGGACCTTCAACATTTACGGGGTGAGGAAGAGAAGTTGCGGCCGTAGGTTTTTGTTGTTGCCGAGCCACAGCCCCGCGACGTGCTTGTTGGATTGGAAGAATTCTAATCAAGCATGTTAAATCTACTCCTTGTAATAGTTTTCTACATTCTTTCAGGTATCTTGAAATGAATATTCTTTCCTCTTGAATGGCGCCTAGACAAAATGTTTTCGGGGTTGTTTATATTCTTGCTGATTGTGTTGGTTGTTCCCTTAAATCTCGTTCCATTTTCGCTTGGTTTTGCTTGGAATGTTCTTTTCCTCTCTTATAGCTTACTCTATTTCATATTTGTCTAAATGGGCTCTATAATATTGAGTGATGCAATCTAGTTCGTAGGGAAGGAAACATTATAGAGTTTTGTTTGCTTATATGACTCTCTTTTAAAAGAATTTTGTGATGGTATTTATAATTGAAGGCTTACTATATGGAAGGTTAAGCCTTCATATCTCTATTTGGTTGAATAAATACGTATTTCTGTTTAGGGCTCTCTATTTTGCTAAAAGGTACATTAATAGTGATGTTGGGTTCTAAAACTTGTTTAAGCTGTGGGCATCCTTACTTTTGTTTAATTAGAAAATGGCATTAGGGTTTTGCTTTAGAAGCGTACATGGTTGACTTTGGTACCCAGTTCTAGAGGATGAATAACTCACATCTATTTTGGCCTCTACGTGTTGAGAGAATTACTATACCTACTTCCTGGTTCAAACTCTTGTTTGATTAAAGTAAGGGGGAAACATTGTAAGTTTTATTGAATGAAATCTCTCAATTTTATTAAGGGTCGCAAGCAAGCTATTAATAGCTGGACTTAAACAAAAGTTGTAGGTGAATCCATGGTATTGGACTCGTGAATTCGTTTCCTATTAGATGATAGCTGATTACAGTGATAATATAATAGGTGGTTATTATATTCATCTGTTTGATATTTGCTAGACATTTCCTTGATAAGCCCACATGGATCGGGTAAAATTTCCATCTTCTATTACATTGGCAAGGAGCTCATAGAACTTCTAGGCCTAAGCCTGTTCACTACATAGCCTTCTGATGGATTTGTGTGTTGGTTCTTATTTTTGTGCTTGCACTCGTGGTAAGGTCTTTTGAGTGCAGGGCATCGGATTACCCACCGTGTATCGAATCCCTTTGTTTTCGAACTCGAATATCTTATTCTTCGAACTTGGTTACTAAAAGTCCCATTTTGTGGCTTTGTTAAGGAAATCAATTTTTATTTTTATTTTAAAATACTTATTGGCATTGTCGAAATATATAAAAATTATTAACAAATTTTTGTTTAACCTTCCTTATATTATGTAGAGAAGTTGACGATTAGGATAAGGTTTGTTGGTAGAATAATGGCCCTTTTGTGTCTCATTTGTACGCTTTTGGAAGAGTGGATTTGTTTCGTTAACTAGTCCTACGTTTAAGAAATCCTATAAGAAGGTAGTGGTAAAATTCCTTGGTTAAAAGCCGAAACTATAGTTGTTTTTTTCTTTTAAGGGCGTCGAACCCTTATTGCTATGAAGCCTCCCCAGAGATTTGGATAACGTCGTTTTGTTTCGCGCCTACGATCATAATTAGTATGTGTTATCCAAAATTCACCCTCAAGGTAATTTTGATAACATGCATCAAATTCTTTAGTCCCAAGCAATTATATTGAGTCCGGAAAAAGAAGTCATGTTTCTAGGGTCCCCTCATTTTTTTTACTCCTGTCCAAGAAGAAGAGAGCAAGTTAGAGGAAATGTGGAAAAATTGCAAAAACAAGCTCGGGCGAGAAAAATCATGAAAAAACGCTAAGTCCTAGTCCTTGCAAGAATCGGGACATTTGGGACATGCGGGCCTTGACCCGGCCGAAAGGCCGCGAAGCGACTTTTGTATTTGGGACATTCGGACAAAGGGACGTGCGGGACCGTTGAAATTTGTTCCGATCTGATGCCGAAAAATGGAAGAATTTGACTAAGCTGATGAAATTGCATTGAAGCAGTTTGGAGCAGCGGAACAAAATGGTCGCGAGTTTAGGCCAGCTTTATTTGGTTTTGAAATGAGTCAAGGCAGCCAGCATCATTTGGGACGCGTGGGACAAAAGTACGAACCAGCCCAAACACAGGCGAAATGAGTCAAGGAAGCTTTTTGCTTGATGGGTATACAAAAGTTTAATTCCTCTTGGTTCGGCCAAAAAGGAAATTTCAGCCTTCCATGTGCCTTTTAGGATCTTCTCCTTCGTGGATAGCTAAGGAGCCGAAAGCCAATCAGATCATGCCACATGTCATTTGGCGAAAAGGGACATGGAAGCCCATTTTGGGCCGTTCGGAAGAATTTTTCCGCAGAGCAAAGACGGGACATTTGGGACAAAGGGACGCGTGGGATCGCATGCCCTTATCTTGTAATAAGCGGTATACGAGGAAGAGAAGAAAAGTCACGTTTGGCCCGTGAAACTTCAAACGTGTTAACTTTTGACTCCGAGCTCCGATTTTCACAATAATGGACTTTCTAGAATGAGCACAATAACGCTTTTTGCCATTCCCGCTCGAGTCAATGCTCATTCCCGTCAAATGACAGAAAACGCACCTGCCAGGTGTTCCAAAATAGTTTCTTCGACTCGAAGGCCATAACTTTTGTATTTCTCAATAAATCGCACAAAATTGGTACCTTTGGAATCGTGGTTCCGATCCCAATGCATGAAAACTCAATAAATTCTATATTTGATAAGAAATTGATTGAGATATTTAAGAAAACGTGGCCGGGTTCAAACAATGTTTTATTTGGTATTATCACCGGAGTGCAATTAAGAGGCATGGTCATCATTTTTTTGCCCTACTTGAAATTTAGGGACAGTATGGGAGCCTTTTCAAGTAATGTACAATCATTTCAATCAATTTAATGCCTCTTCAGGTGGTTGAAGGACAGATTTCAGGGATTTCCATTTTCCCTTCTCTTCTCCTTCTCATTTTTTCTATAAATTGGAGTGTTGGGCTCATTGTAAAAGAGAGAGTTTTGGGTAGCAAAGCTCGCCAAAATTTCCATCTTCTATACTTTGTGAAGCTTCTGATCAAGGTGTGTTGCAAGCCCTTGTAGTGGACTCCTTATGGTGATCCGTGCCCTTATCTTGTAATAGATTGAATCTTTTGCATATCATGAAGCAATAAAATACTAGTTTGTGGATGTATCTTCCCTTTGTGTTTTCTTGCATTCTTCTTGCCCCTTGGTCATTCTATAATAATATTGTGTCTATTTATTATGTTCTTGTTAGGTATTCAATTATCATTTTGTATGCTTGGAATATTGTTGTGAATGCACTTTGCTAGATTATAGGTGAAAATTATCACCTCTTTTAGTGTGCACTTCCCTCTATATTTCACACATTTGGAGATTACTCTACACCCTCCTTTTAGGAGTATCACCGCCCTTCAGGTGTAGGATTTCATTTTATGCATTCTCTCTCCCTGGTCCTTTGGAAATTTAGATTAGAATAGTTATCTTATCCTAATTAGAGTAGATTGTGGTAAAAGTTTAGGAGCAAGAACCAAAATTTCTCTGGAGGTCTATCTCAAGTAGCAAGTCCCACAACTTGGAGATAGTACCCATGTTATCCAATCACACCATGAGTTCAAGTATATCTCCGTTTCGCACCTGTGATTTGGTGATAGTATGTTTTGTCTTTCTTGGACCTCTTTAGATGGATGGATTGGGTATTGGATTCCAATCACGTAATCTATAGGATTACATGAAGGAAATATCAACACTCTTGACTTTCTTGTTCCTAACCCATAAGGTCTTGCCTTGATTTATGTGATTTTGTTCTTATTGGTATTTTGACTTTCTCCTTGTTGGATGGTTTAGATTTCTTTCTCATGCGAATAATTTTGGAGTTGTGGGTTGTGTTTTAAATCCATTTTTGAATTAGAACATTCCTTTCTTGATATTGTTAAATGTTAGCTTACTGTTGCAATGTGTAGCCTTAACATGCTCAGTTCTCGCGAACTGATTCCAGCTAGTATTTGTGTAGATGGATTATGCGAGTAGATTAAAGGAAAGAGTTGTAAAGGTTTCATCAGTGCAATTTAGTAAGTTCCTTGTAAAAATGTCCAATGTGAGGTAAATTTTGTAATAGTTCTTGCAAAGGAGTTTAGAAGACCTCTTGCCTTGGGTTGTTCTGAAATTTTGTGATGATGTTGTCTTGTCCTTCTGTAGGTAAACTGGTAACTTACCTTTGTGAGAAATGGTATTCAATCTTTACATTGATATGAGTATTGTAAAACTTTGATCTTGAGAATAAATTGTCAAGTTAAATCTTTCTAAGACTGAGTGAGAATATATTATAAGTAAAGTAAAATGGGTCGGTTAACCCTTAAAGAAGCTAAACAAAAATAATAATTTTATATTGCAAATAAATTAGTGTAGAGGTGACCAACTTGAGAGCATGTAATTCCATAAGTGATCTAAGATGAAACTATCCTTTGTTAAGTAACACTTTATAACTTGATATCCCTAGCTACATTATTGAACACTATCCCTTTAATGGTGAAATTCTTAAACAAACTTAAAGGTGAAACAAATTGTTAGTTGATATAAGATAATAAGATTTAACAAGTAGGAGGAATCGGTTTGAAACCACGCAATCTGTTTCTCAACCATTTGAAAGGTAAATTGTTTTCTTTTGTAAAAATCATCCAGGTGAAGCCTAAGTAAAATAATTAATAATTTTTGATAAATCCTCAAGCTTCAATAAAAACCGGGTTAATAACTAATGAGGTCATAAAGATGAATTCAACTCGACCTTCTCCCTCTAACCTTTTTCCAAGGTGCTTTGTCTTTCTTCTCTTAAGAATGTTGAACGCAAACCCATGTTGTCATATGGGCATGAACAAGTTCTAGTAGCGTAAGTGTTAATAGATGGCCTTGTGAAATTAAATTACCCCTTTCTCTAAATAAACGAATTAAGCAAATGAATGTCATAATAGAGAAGATTAAAGATGATTACTTAGTGTAAAAAGAATAAACTTAGCTTGGTAAGATGAATTGTATGAATCATACCTTGAGCATCCTTGAAAACGTAAGCTAAGAATTGCAAGATGTATTTTTAAAATAAATAACCCTCAAGAATATCTCATTGTGGATGGCCCTAACTGTAAGTGTGTTCTGTGGTTGGACTTCTATGTTGTCTTGTCCAAAAGAAAAGTAAATTGTCCTTGAAAGGTGTGAACGTTTCCGTGCTGCCTTTATGGCCATCCTTGTATCAAGTTGTTCACAGTGTTAGTTGTATCCTTGGTGACGACATGTTGCGTCATGTTATGTGTCAAACAAGCAAAAAAAAATTTATTATCCTGTGTTGTTCGTGTGTGAATTAATGGGTCGTTACACTTGGTATCAGAGTGTAGGTTCATGCTCTCGAACCTATGGGCCGGATTGGTGTTGTATGGTGATGTTACATGATGGTGATGGCATTACATGGTGTTGTTTCATGGAGATGATGATACTTTTGCATGATGGTGGTAGATATTGGAAGAGTAATGTGCTTTAAGCGTGATGTGATCCATGTCGTAATTGTGGTATTGTGAACACACATGATGTGTATGTCACTTTGTGCGTGTTTGTGATCATGTTGATATGTTGGGGATGGGAGTATTCTCTTTCCTTCTTGTGGATTCTATGAAGAGTTCATGTGTGAATTATTGTTTGTGATGTGTGAAAATAATTATAATGTGGATGACGTAGTGTTGGAGCATTGTGGCATATTGTGGTATGTAAGTGTATCAATGTGTTGTATGACTAGATTGATGTTAAAAGAAATGAGTTGTATCATGATGTTTTTACCATGTTTTGAAGAAATGTGTGTACCACCTGGTTATGTAGCAATGGATGTTATGTTGAGATGTACTATGTTCATCGTATGTATGATTTGTGCAAATATGTAATGCTTCATGTTGTGATTTGGGGTCATACGGTGAGTGTATGAACCCTATTGTATGGTGATTGCACTTTGGGTGCAGAATGTGGTAAAGTGGTGTGTTACACCCGGTGAATGTATGATTGTGATCTACCTTGTATATGTACCACCATTGTGTTAGTGATGTAGTTACATGTTATGTTGTGAACCTTACACTAACCGACCCTAAGGGTAATCGGTAGAAGTGTATGTTGAGAGTGAGGAATGGTGTACCATAGGCCAATAACTCGAGCCGAAATTTGGTTTAGTAGATAACAACCTGTGATTCTTTCCTCTCTCCCTATGTGGTTGCATGTATGCAACCTAAGTGCAACTATGACTATGTTTAGCCTTAGAGGTGATGATAGTTGTATTATTGATATGCATTTTATGAGCTGAGGCTCGATGTTCCGAAAGCTTGCAACTCGTTGAGTACCCCTTTGGTGGCTAGATAAGGCCACACGCTTATCGTAATGTGACATTATTATAAGTTGATTTTATTCGTAAATTGAGCTTTTTACCTTATTTTGTAAGGACCAAAGAACTTTTCTTGATTGCATGTGTTACAATTTTGGGCATTTCCTTGGTTTGTGGCACTAACATGTGGATTTTGATACTAATTATGGCTATTTGGCCTTTTATTTTCTTGATTTTGGGTCTTCTTTTAAATTTGGAATTTTTACCGCCTTGCCCAAGGCTTGTACTTTGCCACTTGGCATTTGGATTGGATTGTTGTCTTTGGTTCTATTTTCGTGATGTGTGGAATAGGGTCATAGGATGCACCATGGATTGGTTGAGCCTATGGACCCACTTCGTCAGTATGGGGAGTACGCCCCAAGGAGTTACATATAACTAGCGGGTTGTTGAACCAGGCGTTATTATGTCACTTGACGTAGGAGTGTTCAAACTCTATGTGTCTTGGGTCATAGGCTCAACCGGCCTCCTTGAGGAGGCAAGAGTTTGAGGGAGGCATAAGAGACTTGAGGGAGGCATAAGAGTTTGAGGGAGGCATATGATATTTGTGTGTATGGTTGATGTTTCGGGATATATGTTGAGTTATTGTGATGTTTTGGTAGTGGTCTTTTGATGTATGTGTTACTCATGTCATATGGATATGTGTTGTGATGTTGTGGATATGTCACTGATTCCCTTGTGGACACTATGTACCTGTAGCTTTTGTTTGGAGTTATGTGAATTTTTCATCTGTGGAATTGAGGGAATGTCTGGTGGATTGTAGTACTCTTTTGTTTGAGTATTTTGTATGTCAGTCATTGATGTGTGACGAGTACTATGTTATGTGGACTGTGCCTATTCTATTCCATATTTGAGTAACCTTTTGTGGTGTAATACAATCTTGAAGTATATACTTGTGTGCTTGTGAATCAGAACTTGTCTTTTGAACCCGATAGGGTGTTGTGTTAGCAGATCATGTTGGGAACCCACAATAAGGAATAAACAAAAGCTCTTCAATGATGAAATTTTAAAAGAAATTAAACTGAATAATGCTAATGGAAAGGAACTAATGAAACAAATAAGAGGAATCGCCAATCTTCACGAGAACATTGAAAGTTAAAATTTCTACCAAATGTTCCTAAGGCTACCACAATGTGGTACGTGTGTTAATCAACTAAAATTTTAAACCATAAAGTGTACTTTCTCCTTTACCTGTTCTTGGTTGCGAACCATTTCTTTTCCGTTGTGTTATGTCGCATCGAGGACGATGCTTTTCTTAAGGGGAGGAGAATGTAATGCCCTGTTCGGCATCGAATTTCGCTGTTACGTCCTTGTCCTTTTGCGTGTCATGTGTATACTTCCAAAATTTACATACATGTTCACCAGGACACTTGCAAATACAACATATGACGAAAATCCCGTCTCCATTATGGTTTTGATGGATGCCCATAGGCTGTTCCAAACATCCCATTTTGGCACGAAATTTACACCTTGTGGCGTCTTTGCTTTACACCTACCAAAGGTTGTGGAGGCTGGATTTACACCTAGCTGAGAGGATGTACATGAGTATGAATATGCAGGCACATATTTTAGTTTACACACATGGATAGCAGAAAATAGATGCACATAGAGTTGAAACTGCCACTTACTTGAAGATGGATATCGGTGTAATTTAGAAGTAGTATCCGAATATCTCTCTAAGAACATACAATTATCTTACAACAAAGAAGGTAGCTATGTCCTCTGGGTTTCTTCGTAGTTCAATAAACAAGTTATACCTGCATGATAATCCTTTCTTGCCATTGGAGTTGCTGAGCCCATTTTCATATATGAAGAAAAACTGTTGTGTTGAATTCTTCTGGCATTTGTGCTCGCTGCTGCCAGTATAGTATTTGAGAGAAGAATAGGATAAAATAGGTTTATGCAGCAAGCGAATTTGTCAAGTTGAGTTTAAATCTGGGGAGCTTGACATGTCATATCAGAAAAAGTTCACATCTATTGTACAAATGATAACCTGGACAAAGAGAACCTAGACGTACATCTATGAAGCTTACCGTGGAACCAATATTCATTCCTTATTTTTACAACTACCAATATTGGTCATTTATTGGACTTGGATAACAATATACACAGCATGCTTTATCTCCTTCTTGGCGTGGAGGGTGGAGTTATTAAAATCTAGACGTGTTGGACTCCTTGCTGGTGGCCGCACTTCATTTATTATTTCGGATTTGCAAATCTTCTTGGTTTCTTGTTTTGACTGCCTGCTTATCCTCTCGGACCGCGTGAGATTTTCCTTGGATAGACTGCGTGTGGAGTGGTTGAGAGGTGTTTTTCCTAGTTGCGTGGGCAGAGAGCCCATCGAAACCTGTTCTGTCCAGGTGTTTTTCTTCCTGGTTCCACCTTGGGCGCCTTCCCTGCTGGTCGCGTGGGTTCGATATGGTGGTTATAGATGAAGCTACAGGCTAGTGAAGAAGGCGTGTTACCTCCACTTTCATTGGGTGCTGCGAGGTGTGTTCTGGTCGAGAGCCTCAGCAACAGCTTGCAGCAGGAATTAGCCAGGCGGCAGACAGGTTACAGTTTGGTTGAAGCCTTTTGAGCGCTTCAAACAAGCAGAATGTCTAGCTATGTTGTTATCTGTGCAGTATCAATGCATCCTCAGATTCGGGTCTCTCCTTCAAGATATTTTTATCAAAATCGACTATGTGACAGTGAGAGTGTTACCAGGAGACCTGATGAAATTCATTTGCAAAGATTCTCTACTGAGACCTTACTTGTTTTACGATGTAACTCATGGAAGAGGATCTCGTAGAGGCGGATCTGTTTCATATCAGAATATTCATGAAGCACAATTTGCTTTGCAATTATGTGAGCTTCTTCAACGAGTCACTAAGTTGGCAGGCATAAAGGTTTCTGTTGGAATTATCACACCTTCAAGCTACAGCTGAAATGTTTGCACCGAGAGTTTGATGTTGTCCTCAAATCTGATGAAGGAAAAGGTTTATATATCATTACGGTAGATTCCTTTCAGAGCCAGGAGCGTGATGTAATCATTATGTCTTGTGCCCGAGCTTCAAATCATGAAGTTGGATTTGTAGCTGATATTCTCCGCATGAACGTGGCACTAGCAAGACGAGCTCGCAGAGCACTTTGGGTTAAGGGCAAAGCAAATGCATTGAAGCAATCTAGTGACTGGTCAGCCTTAATAAAGGATGCTAAGTCTAGGGACTGTTTTATGGATATGGAGTCTATACCAAGAGATTTTTTTTGGTTATAAAACCATCTTCTTTTGCTTCGTCTCAGACTAGGGCTGCTCCTAATTTGAGAGCACCAAGGTTAGGAGGTCCAAATCAGAAACAATCAGATGCATATGGAGATGTAGGAGGTGTTTGGATGAATGACGAAGGATCAAGTTCAATTGCCAAAAATGGGGCCTACAGAAGTTCTAGGGCTAATTTGGAGTGGTGTTTGGAGGATTTTGGATCTACTTCTGAGAAACCCAGGGATGCATGGCCGTTAACAGAGTTTGGACCTTCAGCAGGTTGAGGAAGAGAAGTTGCGCAGGTTGTGTTGCTTATTGCCCCCTTCCCTTGTCGACGTGCTTGTTGGATTGGAATAATTCTAATCGAGACATGTTAAATCTACTCCTTGTAATATTTTTCTACCTTCTTTCAAAGATCTTGAAATGAATATTCTTTCCTCTTGAATGGCACCCAATAAAATGTTTTCGGGGTTGTTTATATCGCTGCCTGATTGTGTTGGTTGTTCCTTAAATCTCGTTCCATTTTCGTTGGTTTTGCTTGGAATGTTCTTTTCCTCTCTTATAGCTTACTCTATTTCATATTTGTTTAAATGGGCTACTGCAATACTGAGTGATGCAGTCTAGTTCATAGGGAAGGAAACATTATAGAGTTTTGTTTGCTTATATGACTCTCTTTTAAAAGAATTCTGTGATGGTATTTATAATTGAAGGCTTACTATATGGAAGGTTAAGCCTTCATATCTCTATTTGGTTGAATAAATACGTATTTCCTGTTTAGGGCTCTCCTATTTTGCTAAAAGGTACATTAATAGTGACGTTGGGTTCTAAAACTTGTTTAAGCCTATGGGCATTCCTTACTTTTTATTTAATTAGAAAATGGCATTAGGGTTTTGCTTTAGAACTGTACATGGTTGACTTTTGTACCCAGTTCTAGAGGATGAATAACCCGACATCTATTTTGGCCTCTACGTGTTGAGAGAATTACTATACCTACTTCCTGGTTCAAACTCTTGTTTGATTAAAGTAAGGGGGAAACATTGTAAGTTTTATTGAATGAAATCTCTACAATTTTTATTAAGGGTCGCGAGCAAGCTATTAATAGCTGGACTGAAACAAAAGTTGTAGGTGAATCCATGGTATTGGACTCGTGAACTCGTTTCCTGTTAGATGACAGCTGATTACAATGATAATATAATAGGTGGTTATTATATTCATCATTTGATATTTGCTTTAGATATTTCCTTGATAAGCCCACATGGATCGGGTAAAATTTCCATCTTCTATACCATTGGCAAGGAGCTCATAGAAATTCTAGGCCTGACTATACTACGTAACCTTCCTGATGGATTTGTGTGTTGGTTCTTATTTTTGTGCTTGCACTCGTGGTAAGGTCTTTTGAGTCCTGGGCATTGCTGGTGTATTACCCACTGTATCGAATCCCTTTGTTTTCGAACTCGAATATCTTATTCTTCGAACTTGGTTACTAAAAGTCCCATTTTGTGTCTTTGTTAAGGAAATCAATTTTTATTTTTATTTTAAAATACTTATTGGCATTGTCGGAAATATATAAAAATTATTAACGAATTTTGGGTTTAACCTTCCCTTATATTATGTAGAGAAGTTGACGATTAAGATAAGGTTTGTTGGTAGAATAATGGCCCTTTTTGTGTCTCATTTGTACGCTTTTGGAAGAGTGGATTTGTTTAGTAAACTAGTCCTACGTTTAAGAAATCCTATAAGAAGGTAGTGGTAAAACTCCTTGGTTAAAACTGAAATTATAGTTGTTTTTCTTTTAAGGGCGTCGAACCCTTATTGCTTTATGAAGCCTCCCACAGGGAGATTTGGATAACGCTCATTTTGTTTCGCGCCTACGATGATAATTAGTATGGTTTTTCTTTTCTTGGACCTCTTTAGATGGATGGATTGGGTATTGGATTCCAATCACGTAATCTATAGGATTACATGAAGGAAATATCAACACTCTTGACTTTCTTGTTCCTAACCCATAAGGTCTTGCCTTGATTTATGTGATTTTGTTCTTACTGGTATTTTGACTTTCTCCTTGTTGGATGGTTTAGATTTCTTTCTCATGCAAATAATTTTGGAGTTGTGGGTTGTGTTTTAAATCCATTTTTGAATTAGAACATTCCTTTCTTGATATTGTTAAATGTTAGCTTACTGTTGCAATGTGTAGCCTTAACATGCTCAGTTCTCGCGAATTGATTCCAGCTAGTATTTGTGCAGATGGATTATGCGAGTAGATTAAAGGAAAGAGTTGTAAAGGTTTCATCAAGTGCAATTTATGAAGTTCCTTGTAAAAATGTCCAATGTGAGGTAAATTTTTTAATAGTGCTTGCAAAAGGAGTTTAGAAGACCTCTTGCCTTGGGTTGTTCTCAAAATTTCGTGATGATGTTGCCTTGTCCTTACGTAGGTAAACCGGTAACTTACCTTTGTGAGAAATGGTATTCAATCTTTACATTGATATGAGTATTGTAAAACTTTGATCTTGAGAATAAATTGTCAAGTTAAATCTTTCTAAGACTGAGTGACAATATATTATAAGTAAAGTAAAATGGGTCGGTTAACCCTTAAAGAAGCTAAACAAAAATAATAATTTTATATTGCAAATAAATTAGTGTAGAGGTGACCAACTTGAGAGCATGTAATTCCATAAGTGATCTAAGATGAAACTATCCTTTGTTAAGTAACACTATATAACTTGATATCCCTAGCTACACTATTGAACACTATCCCTTTCATGGTGAAATTCTTAAACGAACTTAAAGGTGAAACAAATTGTTAGTTGATATAAGATAATAAGATTTAATAAGTAGGAGGAATCGGTTTCGAAACCACGCAATCTGTTTCTCAACCATTTGAAAGGTAAATTGTTTTCTTTTGTAAAAATCATCCAGTGAAGCCTAAGTAAAATAATTAATAATTTTCGATAAATCCTCAAGCTTCAATAAAAACCGGGTTAATAACTAATGAGGTCATAAAGATGAATTCAACTCGACCTTCTCCCTCTAACCTTTTCCAAGGTGCTTTGTCTTTCTTCTCTTAAGAATGTTGAACGCAAACCCATGTTGTCATATGGGCATGAACAAGTTCTAGTAGCGTAAGTGTTAATAGATGGCCTTGTGAAATTAAATTACCCCTTTCTCTAAATAAACGAATTAAGCAAATGAATGTCATAATAGAGAAGATTAAAGATGATTACTCAGTGTAAAAAGAATAAACTTAGCTTGGTAAGATGAATTGTATGAATCATACCTTGAGCATCCTTGAAAACGTAAGCTAAGAATTGCAAGATGTATTTTTAAAATAAATAACCCTCAAGAATATCTCATTGTGGATGGCCCTAATCGTAAGTGTGATCTGTGGTTGGACTTCTATGTTGTCTTGTCCAAAGAAAAGTAAATTATCCTTTAAAGGTGTGAACGTTTCCGTGCTGCCTTTATGGCCATCCTTATATCAGGTTGTTCACAAAGTGTTAGTTGTTAACATGTTGCGTCATGCTATGTGTCAAGCAAGTCAAAAAAATTATTATGCTGTGTTGTTCGTGTGTGAATTAATGGGTCGTTACAAAAACAATATTAGTAAATAAAAACTCTTCAAAATTTAACGGTGATAAAGATAAAGATAAATATATCCTAAATAAATGAATAAATGAAAAATAATAATAAAAAATGGTTCAATAATTTGCTGCTCATCCGGGGACCTGAAATATACTGATCGGATTATTTGTTTTTAATTTTTTCCGTGACTTGTAGGTTGGTTTGTTCCATTTGTTATTGAGTGAATTATTCTTTCAATTAATGGTGAAATCCATCATAAGTTTAATGTTTTGAATGAGACCATACAAAATAATAATAGCATCTATCTCGTTGTGATCTAGCATTGCGGAGGGGCAATTATCATTATAATGGTCTAGGTTTGGTGAAACAATAGCATGATCACAAATTATCTTAAGGCATCATAGGATAAGCTTTTCTAATGTTTTATGAATTTCTTATTCCTTTTGTACTGTCTTTGCAATCAATACTATCATGCACAGGCTACAAATTTTTCCATATTATCAATAAATATTATTTAAAAAACAATAATATGATTATATACAGCAAGGATTGAATCCAAAGTCTGATTAGTTTTAATTATCATATGGTCAAATTATGTGAATCGAGCTTTACGGATTGTTTAATACCATCTAAAATTATTGATAAAATCCCTTATCTGACAGCTTATCTATGAATATTTTTGGATATTGAAATTTAATTTTATAATCTTATAATTTGGTACTAGGTTCCGGAGTAAAATGCTTTTTAGATTATTATATTTTGAATTTTGCGCAAACCAATGTTCTTTTACAAATCCAGTTTTGTGCCATACATTGACTGAATTTGTAGTGTAATGTTTTATTTTTAACTGCTACAGTCACAGTTCGAAGTTGCCATTGAAGTCGTCTCATGTCTGTCAACATAACAGCCTCGGTTCCAACTAAATCCACAGAGGTAGAAAATAATTGTAGAATTTATTAATTTCACGTGTATAAGCTAAAATATTATATTCCTCTATTGAATTTTTCATGTTTAAATTGTTCAAGTTTAAATTATTCATATAATTTTTGTGAAATTATATTATTTATTTGATGAAAATAAAATATAAATCATTTAGAGTATCTGATAATCTCCACAATAACTTGGGAGTGTAGTTAGTAGAATCTCTTTTTAGAATAATATGGAATTTCTTTCTTATAGAGAAAGTGTTCGAACATTTTAATTATTTTTCATCTTTGCTTCGAGACCAACTTATTCCTTATGTTATCATTTTTTAACGCGAGGTTGAGTTTCGCTACATTTTACTTACAGACTTCTATTTATTATCCGGGTGGATTAATGGATTTTCATAATTTATTTTTGGGGATTCAATTATTTGATTATAATATTATAGATTAAATTAGGTATTTACCTGATTATAACATTTTTGTATTATAGATTAGATTAAGTATTTGTTTGATTGGCATATTTCTTTATCATTCTAAAAAGTCTATTATATCATAGAATTTGGGTTATTTTTATTTGTGTGGGGATTCAATGATTGCATTATAACATCTTAGTATTATAGATTAAGTTAGGTATTTATTTGATTATAACATGTTTATATTATAGATTAAATTAGGTATTTGTTTGATTGGCATTTTTCTTTATGATTTTGAAGATTTTATTTGAAGTAGGTTACTTTTATTTATGAAATATTTTCATTTTGTTATATATTAGCCTAATTTGAATCAAAAGAATTTCAAAAAATGACAATATTTAGAAAGCGAAAGATTTAAATTTGTTCTATAAATAATTTTGTTATTATTAAG
Organism: Taxus wallichiana var. yunnanensis; assembly: GCA_018340775.1. Taxonomy (NCBI): domain Eukaryota; kingdom Viridiplantae; phylum Streptophyta; class Pinopsida; order Cupressales; family Taxaceae; genus Taxus; species Taxus wallichiana. The sequence continues at coordinate 777,045,943 of CM031240.1, forward strand.
ATAATGTGTATAATTTTTTATTTTTTTATAAATGTAAATCTTTTATTTTATAATAGTTTAAAATTATTTATTATGTTAGATTTTGGCAAAGAACAACACCAAAAAATGTTATAATATATTATTGATTAATGTTTGAAAGTTATTTTTTAGATGTGTTTTATCTAGGAATTATAATTTGGTGATGTCGATAATTCAAATGGTTGTGTAGTTTGGCAAATGATATATGAAAAAAATTATTTTTTATGTTAGATTTTGACTAATAACAAAAGAATAATTTTTTATAGTATATTATGCATTAGTATTTGAAAGTTGTTTTTAAATGTGTTTAATCTACGAATTATAATTTGGTGATGTAGATAATTCAAATGGTTATTTCTGGATTTGCAACAATAAATTATAAAGAAAGTGAATCACGAGATTTTAATGTGTTTTTTAATAATAATATCATTTATTAAATTGAAAAGATGTTATGAACATTTCACATGATCATTGAAATGTTTTAGTTATGGTAGTGACAACCAAAAATATGGGATAAATGGACCATAATAAATTCATAGAAAATTAATTTTTAAAAGGATTTATAATTTTAGAACTAAATTGTTGAGAAATGTAACATGTTAGATTTTTACTTTATGTATTAAAGATATTGTTTTTTATTTATTTAGTATAAGAAAAAACTATTTAAAAAATCCAAAGATGACATAAATCATTTTATATGTTTGAATAAAAATGCAAATTCATAATTAAATGTGTTATATTTATGATAGTGAGAACCCAAAAATGTGATAAATGGACCATAATTAAAATGCATGAATGTTGTTTTAAAAGGTATTTGTAATCATCAAAGTAAATTATTGAGAAATCTAACATGTCAGATTTTCACTTTTTGTATTAAATATGTTATTTGTGTTTATTTAATATAAGAAACAAACTATTTAATAAGAATATGAAATTTTAAGAAATATGGAAAATTATATAAAGTGCAATGATTTTTAATAATGTTATGAGGATTAGAATGAACGAAGTTACCTATTTATATTGTTTCCAAATGACATTAGGAAGGAGAACGTGAATGTTTTTATTAAAATTTTAAATTTGTTATATAGATAGTTTAACATCTTAGTGTGTGTTTTATATTTTGAAATTGAATATTTGAAAATTTATAAATTGAAGACATTTAAAAATATATATTTGATAGAAAAGTGAATTATAATGCTCACCTTTTTGACGTTCTAAAAACACATTAATTTGGGAAGTCATGCAATTTTTTTATATTTTAGGTTTCAATGGGGTAAAATCCTAATATTCATTTAATTAATTCCTCAATTTAATTACCATTCCTAAATAAGTGTCCTTTAATTTCTCTTACTAGTCTATATAGTTTCCCTCTTGCAAATTAACATTCTTGTCCACATTAAATAAACCCTTATTCTTAGTTACTTTAGTTCCTTAAATTATTTTCTTTAAATTACATTGAATTGTTGATTAAAACATACAAGAAGGGTTACATTTTTACCTAATATACTAGAGTCAGTAAGTGGCCCCATTCATCAAATTACACATACATTTGATTTATTTAGAATTTTACAACCATGGTATGCATATTATGACCTAAGAATAGTATGGTTGATTCTTAACCCTTGGATCAAATCCATAGGGACAATAAGGTTAAATATGCCTGAAGAAATCCTAACCATCCTTAATGGGGTCTTCTTAAGAATTTCTTACCCTGGCTCATTCATTTGTTTCTCTTTGGTTTGCAGGGTGAAGGAGTGGATGCCATAGATCAAGGTAAATCATGAAAGAGTCTTCTTGGAATCAATATCTAAGAAGAAGGGGATTCCATCCATTTGGCTCCTCCTTTAGAATAGTTTAATCTTATATTAATCATGCATTCTTAGTTATTTATTGCAATACAAGCATCTATCCTAGATCTGGTTTGAGATCTATTGTTGATTAGTTCTCTATTTTTTGTTTGTTTTCATTGATGGGGAAGAAACCCATTTTGTAGATCAAGAGTTTAATGTATTTAAATCCCTTTATGCAGGTTGGATTATGGGTCCAAACAAGCATACACGACCCACATAGGATGGATCTACATTTAGGTGAAGTTTAGATCCATAAGAGTCAATGGCTTGGCCGGAAACACGTTCTTTTAAAAATGTTCACGCACACAGTGACCAATTCATTTTGTGATCAAATATTAATATTTTCAACTCACTTTTCTTTTTCATTACGAGTAAAATTTTAAACATGATATCAATTCTAATTCATTCCTTTACATACAACAATTTGAAGAGAAATGAAATTACACATTCTTTATTTAACTTCCTTCAAATATAATAATACAACTTGGTAAATGAAACTTACAATGCAACTTTTATTTCAAAATACAAGTCTACTAGTCTTCCACCTTAAGTGGGAATTACAAGAAAATTTCTACAATAAAGGATCATTTGACTTCAAGAAATGTTCCAAATCCCAAATCTCAAACAAAATCTACACCATGTCTTCACTTTAATCACCATAACCAAAAATGGGGGAGAGGAAACACTCTCCACCCAATCAATAATCCAATGAGGAGAAGAAGCTATCCTCCTCATTGGCCACCAAGCTCCAACAAAAATGTAATAAAGGATGGATCCAACTTATGGAAAAGAGACAATGATTCCACTTAACAATACAAATAATTACAACCATTTAAAAACACATTCAACACAAGATATAATCAAAACATGAAATGATAAAAATGCACAAGTCTTGAAAATTCAAAGCCAATGGAGCAAGGATCTATAAAGCGATCACTTTTGCCACCCAATGGGATTAGGTGCACACCTTAAATCCCTCCAAAGAAAAACTCAAAACACCTACACAACTCTAATGACTCCCTTAAGGTCCACTTGTGCCTCCCACATTTTCTTATGCTTCCCTACAATCTCTTATGTCTCCCTCACAAGAACCAAGTAAAAATGCAAGCATATTTTTATCAAAGGTGGGGAACCCAACCCAAATCACTCCCAAAACATGAAATAAACTTTTATGCCTCCCTACAATGGAAAAATCCCCATATACTTCTCCTACACCATACTTAGGAATTCTACCCAAGATCCCAACAAGCACATAAATCATTCACATACATGCAAAACACACATATAAAAAAACAAGTAAAAAGAGTGTAGCTTATACCTTTCCATAAGTACGAACTTGAAAAATAAATCATACTCCAAGTTCCTTCAAGCTCAATCCAACTCAAACAAGCTCTAAGAATTCACCAAGCACTCAAAAACTCTCCAACTCAAAAATACAAGAGCACAAATTAAATGAACTAACCCCCAAACAAAAAAATAAACTTGCATATGTAGAAAAATGAAAAGAGGAGGGTTAGGTGGTTCCATGTAGGATGCCACATCACTTATCCTCAACTCCACATCATAAGTGAAACCTCAACCCAAATGAGTAATAAATTGGTGGTTGAGATGAGTGACATGCCTCTTACATACACAATCAAAACCCCATACCCACTAACGACAAAATATAAAACCCATGTAAGAAAAGTGTAATAAATGTCATTTTTTTCTTACAAAACACATAATGGGGTCTATTTTTGACCCCCACATCCATTAGGGTTTTTCATGAAATTAAGACGTGTGGGACAAGCTTAGCTTGTCCCACTAGCCTCCGTAAATGGCCCTTAAGCCCAAATCTCTAACTCCAAGGTAAGGTAGAGTGTACAAGAATTGAAGTCACTTGTGCTCAATCATAATCACATAGTCCAAAAGACCAACAACTCTAATAAATGAATCCATTTATCACATCCTCATATGGCTTAACAACATGATTTAATTACTTAATAAAAGCATATTAATTAACAATGATTAAATAAATTACATCACAAATAAACCACATACTCTATAATAAATAAAATAAAAAGGAAGAATTACCTAGATAGCGCAAGGTCACAATTGAAGGTCACCCCATGGGGATTGTGGCGCCACGAAAATGAAAACGATGACGAGCCAAGAACTTTCTTCCACAACCCGATATTTCGACTAAATTTTTTTGCATGAGATTCAAGATTTAAGAGAACAAGTTTATAATTGCTATATATTTAAATCGGGTCACTTTGTTATTGTGTCAAGGACAGGATGCTGGAAATAGAGTCTAGTTAGGTCGCAAAGAGCCTCCCTAACGTTCTTCTCGGCACTAGCATTGTCGTCAGAGCTCGACGTCATGAGCCAGTTATTATCCAAGGAGTCATTTAATCTTGCCTCTAAATAAACATTAAGAGCATGAGTCGGTGAATAATTATTCTCGTGTCATGATCGTAATTCTACAATGAACATTAAGGGGGTGATTAGGTACTCATCTTTATCTATTAATTTTTAATTTAGTATAAAAGTATTGAATTCAAATTTCAAAATTACAAATGAAATATATATTTTATCAAAAATTACATTAAGTAAATCTATATACTTAAACATAAATTTGAAATTTGAACAAAAGGGACAAGAGTTTTTTTAAGGTGGGAAAGCGTTCAAACTTAAGTTTGAAATCATGGTTGGGGTGGGTGGCTTTAATGGCCACCGCCATAAACAATAAGTTTCCCTCCCCTTGCGTGCCGAACAGCTCCAACTGGGTCACATCTTTCATTTATTCACTTAGATTTGCAAATCTTAAGCTTCCTGTGGGTCGGCTCGCCATTATACCCTACCCTGGCCGCGTGGATTAAGTTGTGGTGGTTAAAGATGAAGCTACAGCTAGCGGGGCAGGCATATTACCTCCACTTCCAAAGGGTGCTGCGAGGAGTGTTCTTGTCGGGATCCATGGCGGTGGCACTTGCAGGAGACAAATGCCAGTCACGCAATAAAACAAAGTCTTTTTTTTAGCGCTTAAACAAGCAAGCGAGGTTGCCAACTATGTTGTTATCTGTTCAGTATCAAATGCATCCACAAACTCGATTTGCCTTCAAGATATTTTATCAAAACCGATCAAGGGACAGTGAGAGTATTACGGGAGACCTGAAGAAATTTATTACAAGATTCTCTAATGAGACCCTATCTGGTTACAAGCAGCTCGTGGAAGAAAAGCTCATAGAGGTGGATCTGTTTCATATCAGAATATACATGAAGTAGTTTTCTCTGCAAATTAGTGTGAATGCCTCAGTGTAGAGGTGGGTCTGTTTCACGTTAGAATATTCATGAAGCATAGGCTGCTTTGCATACAGGTGAGCTCAAAAAGCTTTCAGCAAGACGTTGATTCGCATGCCGTGTCTTAGGAGGTCTATTAGATTAGGATACGTAGGTCTATTTATATATATATATTATTAGTATACTTTTGTTAATATATATAAAAAGTATTAATAGTACATTAATATTAATATAATTTAATAATAATAAATCCATTAGTTTTAGTGTTACTTAAATATGAATAATATTTAAAATATTAGTTTCCTTATTACTCATTAAGAAATGTGGGTAATGAACTTAATAAAAGTTAAAACTTTTACATTAAAATTTCTTTCTACATATTTTAATAGAGCATTTGTATATGGATTTCAAATAGGTTTGATTTCCTTTTTTTTTTTAATTTTCAAATAATTTACAATGGATTCTTAAATGAAGATAAACATAGTAGAGCTAGGACTTAATTACTTCATTGGCATATTGAAAACTATCTTAAAACTTAAGTCATTCCATCCACACTACAAGAAGAGAATATGCACTAATATTCTCACTTTTCAATACATCTCCTTGTAAACAACAAAATGGAATTTAAAGTATATATTCTTTTAAATTAAATTTCCCAACATTCCCCAAGAGGGTTTCAACCATATTTCCATTAAGTTTTAAGAGTAAGAACTACTAACATTTCAACAAGATCAACTCATTCATAAGAGGTTCCAAGCCAAGTAAAAGGAGAATAAATAAATTGTCTTTCCTTCAACTTTCAATTCCACCCACATTACAACCTTACTAAAGAAGATCAAAACAACTTTCTTTCAAAAGAATCTTGTTACAACATTTTCCACTTAATGTGGGAACAAATTTACAATAATGGAAGCTAAAATACAAAGCAATATTACATTTTCCTCCACTCAAGGTGGGTAAAAATACAAGGTGGTTTCACATTGTCATCAACAAGGCTTCCAATGCTTCAAACATCAACAAGGTAGCTCCTCCAATCGTTTGCTTGATTCACAACAAAATAAGGGGAGAGGCAACGCTCTCCTCCCAACCAAAATACCCAATGGAGAAGAGAAGCCATCCTCTCCATTGGCCCCCGAGCCCCAACCACATCACAATGGGAGAAAATCCAACTCATGGCAACTACTAGCTTCCACATAACTAAACATAACATTTCACATTCATTCCATAATCCTTCAAAACAAGATTCAACAACACAACAAGAGGGAAAACAATCACAACAACAAGTCACAAGGCTTATCAAGAAAGCCATAAGAGTAAGACCTATGGGGAGGCCACTTATGCCTCCCAATGGGAATGGGTGCCACCTAAAAGCCTCCAATGCAAAACACAATACCCCTAACAACTCTTATGCCTCCCTCAAGTACCCCTTATCCCTCCATTCACTCTTATGCCTCCCTCAACTCTTATGGCTCCCCCAAATTAAGAACAATAAGAAAATGCAAGCATTTCTCATACTAGGTGGGCACCCAACCCAAACTCCCTCCTCAAGAACATGATCTCTTATGCCTCCCTCAATTAAACTCCCCATAGTCTCCTCCCACTCCCAACTTAGGCATTCTACCCATTCCCAACAAGCATTGCAACAACAAAATTCAACACAACATATGTACTCATTCATATAACAAAAAGAAGAAAACATAATACAAACAAAGGTGAAGCTCCTACCTTTCCATGGTAGAGCTTGTTCCAAGTATGAAGTCTCAAATCCCTCCAAAGATCAAGCAAGCATCCACAAGCTCCAACAAAATTCCCACAAGTATCAACAAGCTCCAAAAATCCACAAACTCCTTCCAAATCCTCTCCTCTCCAAAATACAAAAGACTAAAAATGAAACTTCCAACCCCAAAACAAACAAGAGGATCAAATAAATAGAGAAAAGAGAGGGAGGGATGATGTGGCTCCAAGTAGGATGCCACCTCCTTTTCCCTCCACTCCACATCATTTGGTCAACATCAAATTCCAATGCACCATTAATAAGTGGTTGAAAGAAAGGCAAGCACCTTACACACTCCAACTAAGCCCACTCCCCCAAAGGACAAAATTAAATTTTGAAAGAAAGTGCAATTAATATTTTACCCTTTTATCCCCCCAAAACACCTAAAAGACCCTAAATTTGGCCTTCCAACCCATAGGTAGGGTTGGCATGGGGTTTTAAGAGGTGTGGGACAAGTTTGACTTGTCCCACAAGCTTTGAAATTTGGCCTCCAAGGCCAAATTCGAGTTTCCCATGTGGGGTAGAGTGTGCTACACTCAAACTCAAACACACATCAATCCACACAAAATCCCAAGTAAATCAAATCCTAATAAATGAACTCTCTTTGGTCACATCTTTTAATTAGTTTAGGACAATTTCAAATTAACTTAATTAAGACACTACAACCCATGGCTAACAAAGGGGTAAACTCCAATCCAAAGAATATGAATAATAACACAAGTAAAATTTCACTTACTAAGAGCAACACATACTAACATAATAAAAGGGAAAATTAAAACAAAACAACACATGACCCCTAGGTCACAATTTTCCCTTAACCAGATAATTCTAACACACACACAATTACTTGTTGCCATGGTGACCTTAGCTGGATTCTTCTCAAATTCCGATGTGGTTGGTCTCCACTCCCCAATATTGTTGTGAATATAATATACCTGCAGAATAGAAAATACCTCCTTCGGCCTGTTGGCCGCATTAAAACATTCATGCCAAATATACAATATAATCTAAAATAAACGACACATGATTTACTATCATCTATGCAAGTACGATATCACTTACACTTTCTAGCACATTTCTATTCCACATTTCATTTATGTCAAAACGATCATCACATTAGTCCAATTATCAAGTTCTACTCAATATGATTAAACATATCACATGTCATAATTAAATAAATAACCCTGTCAAAAGTATACAAATATCGTCATCAAATGTCCACCAGTAAACCATATGCATCATATAAAGATCAAATCAATAACAGTCCAATGTCTATGATATCTACTAGCATGCTAAATCAAGAAGCCATAATAATCCATAAGTGAAGTAATCAGTCTCGAAAACAACAAAACAAAATGAGTGTCGAAGGGAAGTGGGCACTACATCCCCCTCCCCTTAGACTCGACTTCCTCCTGGAAGTCACTGGAAAAGGTGTGGAAACTATCCTCGTAGCAAAGTAGCATCCTCCCAAGTAGCTGCAGTCTCATCATACCTGTCCCATTGGACCCGAACCTGATCAATCTCTCTGCCACGAAGGCCCAGGGTCCTGCGATCTATAATGCATACGGGCTCCACCATCACCTGCCCCTGATCCTACACCTACAATGCGGTCCAATCTAGCACATGAGAAGGATCAGAAATATATCTCCTAAGCACAGAAACATGAAACACATCATGGACGCGAGATAAGCTAGGTGGCAATGCTAGACGATAGGCCAAGGGACCGAGGTGCTCTCCAAGATCTCAAAGGGACCCACAAACCTAGGAGCAAGCTTAGAACCTTTTCCATAATGGATAGGGCTCTTATGCGGTCTGACACGAAGAAACACCTTCGTGCCTACCTCAAAACTGCGATCTGTCCTATGCTGGTCTGCATACTTTTTCTGTCTATCCTGCACCTCCTGCAATCTCTGTCTGATCAAGGTAACCTGCTGCTCCATATCCTGTAATAATGCTGGCCCAAGGGAAACCCTGTCCTCAATCCTATCCCAACTAAGAGGTGTCCTGCACTCTCTACCATATAATGCCTGAAAAGGAGCCATGCCTATAGAACTCTGGAAACTATTATTGTAGGCAAACTCCACCAAATACAGATACTCCTCCCATCTCGACTGATGATCCATCACGTACATCCTGAGCATATCCTCCAAAATCTGATTCACCCTCTCTGTCTGTCCATCTATCTCAGGGTGATAAGCTATGCTGAAATTAATCCTCGTCCCGAGGGCATACTGCATGGTGGTCCAGAAATGGGAGGTGTACAAAGGGTCGCGGTCGCAAATGATCTTCCACGGAATCCCATGTAATCTGACAATCTCATCAAGGTATACTCGTGCCACAACACTTGCTGTATAGGTGGTCTTTACTGGAGAAAAATGAGCTACCTTCATCAATTTATCCACCGTGACCATGATGGCGTCGTGATGGTATCTCGACGTAGGTAACCCAACGATGAAGTCCATGGAAATGGTGTCCCACTTCCACTCCGGTATGGCGTGAGGATAGAGAAGGCCAGCTGGATGCTGATGCTCGGCCTTCACCCTCTGGCACTCTAAATACAAGACACAAAATGAGGCCACGTCTCTCCAAAGTCCTCTCCAAAAATACAACTGTCTCAGGTGGCGTGCATCTTCTTCACCCCGGGATGGGCTGAATAAGGTGCACGATGAGCCTCTATCAAAATTTCATGTCTCAAGCCTCCATCTATAGGAACATATATCCGACCTCTATGTCTGAGAAGACCATCTAGCCTCTAATGAAAATCCATCAAATCTCCCTCAAGGGGTCTCTGAGACTCAATCTCTGCTCTGGCTGCAAGGTAGAAACTATCATGAGGAAGTGCAAGATCCTACTCCACAAATCTGTGCCCACTGAGGTGGCCATAGCCACATGTCTCCGCCTACTCAAGGCATCTGCAACCACATTCTCCTTCCCTTTCACATGCTCTATCTCCATGTCATACTCACAGAGTAACTCCATCCAACGCCGCTGACGAGCGTTGAGATTGGGCTGCGTGAAGAGGTGGCGAAGACTCAAGTGATCAGTCCTGAGTGTAAATCTCCGGCCAAGAAGAAAATGTCTCCACCGCACTAAGGCATGTACCACTGCTGCAAGCTCAAGGTCATGGGTCGATAATTGAGCTCATAATCTTTGAGTTTGCGAGACTCAAAGGCAACTACTCTACCCTCCTGCATTAACACACCTCCAAGTCCTGCCAAGGAAGCATCTGTGCAAACGTAGAACTCACCCTGAGGATCTGGCACTACAAGAATAGGTGCTCTCGTGAGGCATTCCTTCAGTGTACTGAAGGCCTGCTCACATCTATCTGACCATAAAAACTTCTTCCCTTTCCACTGAAGAGAAGTGATAGGGTGCGCAATCCGAGAAAAGTCCTGAACAAACCTCCTGTAGTACCTTGCTAGACCCATGAAACTACGCACCTCGGTCACACTAGTGGGTGCTGGCCAATCCATGATGGCTCGAATCTTGGAAGGATCGACTGCGATACCTTCCCCAGAAATGATGTGGCCCAAATCGCACCTCAATTTTGAAAAATGCATCACAATCTCCAAGTTCCCGTAAAAGGTGCTTATATCGCGAGACTAGGTGAAGAACCTTCATATTTTTAGGTGCTCCTCTTACGTGTTCTGAGTAAATCCTCAGAATGTCATCTGAGGTGCTATGAAAATGATGAGCATGAAGTGATCAAGGAAGGTCCTGAATACCCCATTCAAAAACTCATAAACATGGCTAAGTCATATCAAAATGAAAGGTACCATTCAAAAGGGCTGAATCTCGGATTTCTACTTTTGAATATCTGGAATTTGGACATCTCGGGCCAATGGTACGCGCGAGGTTAAATCTATCTGGCCGAAAATGGAAAAATTTGACTAATTTCGTTGAAACAAGCAAATAAATCATCGTGCGAAGGGGTAAGGATGCAAGTCGGCCGAATCGTTACTTTATTAAGGTAGCTCGGTAGTTACACCGAGAAGAGATCTATCCTTCTTCTTTATTTAAGATCACTATGCAACCTAAGGATTTTGGACTAGGGACAGGATGACAAAAGTACTTTCTCCGTAACCCAAGCTACAACTTGAGCTCAAAATTTGTCCTAAGAGTCCCAGTCAAAATGGGACATTTGGGCTGCTAGTATGTGAACCGGCTGGCTCATCGCATTAGAACTAGATCTATATGGAAGTCGATCTCACGTGGGACGGGGGAAAGGGACGGGATAGCTCGCCGGATGAACAATCAAGGAGCACCGATCATCCGATGATGGGCCACGGTCACCGGTGGGATATGGAAGCTCATTTCGGATCACTTCGAAGAATTTGTCTCATGCAGCACATGGGACATTTGGGACAAAGGGATGCATGGGACGTGAAAAGCTGAAATGGCCTCCAGAGAGAAAAGTCATCGCTTTGGTCCTAAACTTCAAAGGCCATAACTTTTGACTCCGAGCTCCGATTTTCATGGTAAATTGGACTTTAGCTCGGGATGAGAAAATGCCTAAAATGTCCTCTACACTAAACGCTGGATTTCATTTTTAATGAGGGTAGATAATTTAAATAAAAGAAACATATTCAAAGCTCACACTCATTCAATGATCATTCCCATAAAATGACAAAAACCCCGCAATCACCCAAAATAGCCAAGCCCACACTCGAAGGCCATAACTTTTGCATTTCTCAACGAAATCACACAAAATTAGTACCGTTGATATACTTGGTTCCGAAAGATTCCAAAATCAAAAATACTGATTTTATCAGAAATTTATTGATATTTTTAAGAAAACGTTGCTTTAGAACATGATGTTTTTTTGGTAGCTCATGCATTTAAGATAAGCATGGTCATCCTTCTTTCTCTCGCTGCAAGCACATGGGAAAGTATGGGGAGCTTTTGAAAGTAATGTATAATCATTTCACTCACACCTTATTCCTCAATAGGTGGTTTTGACAGATTTCGGGCTTTCCATTTTCCCTTCTCTCTTCCTTCTCTTTTTGATGCCCAAATTCCAAGTTTGGGCTCATTGAAGGAGAAGAGATTTTTTGGAAATCCAAAATCTCGTCCTTCAACCATTACATTAAATTGAGTGAAATGGTTATACATTACTTTCCTTGTCCCCTCTTGTCATGTGTGATCAGAGAAAGCCCTGTATATCTTGCCTCTAGATTGACTCTCTAGCCTACCACTAAGGTAAAAACAAGTTTGTGGATCTATCTTCCTTCGCGTGTTTCTTAATTCTTCTCCCTTTTATCTTTCCACAAAAATGAATTTCTATTTATTTCTTTGCAATCATTATCATTGTGTGTGCTTGATTCCAACGTGAATGCATTTTGTGCTTTCGATTATGGAGAAATGCAAAACTCTTCTATGCACTTTGCCTTTGTATTTCACACATTTGGAGACTACTCTCACATCCTCCTTTTCCCACGTAATCACCGCTTTAGTGTAGGATTTCATTTTATGTATTCTCTTTAACCATATATCTACTTTAAAGTCCGAAATTTAGATTAGAAAAATCAGAGCTCGCGTCATTAGATTGTAGATTTGGCGTAGTTTAGGAGCAAGAACTGAGAACTACGACTTCTATCTCACAATACGTGTCCCACAACTTGAGATAGTACCCATGTTATCCAATCACATTTGAGTTCATCATTATATGTCTCGATCTTTTTGATTCGGTGATAACAAACCTTCCCCAAAAATGATGTGGCCCAAATCCGCACCTCCTCAAGCTAAAAGAACGCACACTTCTCCAATTTTCGTAAAGGAATCACGTGCGAAGACACCAAGAACCCTTAAGAACACTAAAGAAGGGTGCTCCTCATGCTCCTCACCTCATGCATGAGTAAACTATAATGTCATCAAGAAAGATGAGCACGAAGCGATCAAGGAAGGTCCTGAATACCCCATTCATCAAACTCATAAATACCACGGGGCATTCGTCAAACCGAAAGGTACCACTGTGAACTCGTAGTGGCCATATCTCATACGGAATGTTGTCTTGTGAATATCCATCTCTGCAATCCTGAGCTGATGGTACCCTAACTTAAGATCTATCTTAGAGAAAATTATATCCCCCTTCATTTGATCAAATAAATCATCAATGTGTGGAAGGGGGTAACGATTTTTTATCGTTACTTTATTCAGCTGATGGTAGTCAATACACAACCGAAGAGATCCATCCTTCTTCTTTACGAAGATCACTGCTGCACCCCAAGGGGATACACTAGGATGGATTAGGCCTTTCTCCGAAGTCCTCAAGCTGCCTTGAGCTCACATAACTCAACCTCATCCGATGATGGGTGCTCGTGAGATAGGCTCTGCGCCTGGAACTAGATCTATATGGAAGTCGATCTCACGTGGGGGAGGTAATCCCGGTAGCTCCCTTGGGAACACATCAGAAAACTCTGATAAGATGGGATGGTCATCGAGGGAAGGTCCTCTCGACTCATCCTCTGATCTGTCACTGACCGTAATAGAAAACAACTGACAACCCCATCACGCACACACCGCACCACTTAAGCTGCATAGCGGAGATGGTGCGAATGGATATGGCCCTCCTAACTCCTGATATCACTGACTCTACTCCAAGATCATCTATGCAAGAAATAGTCTTATGGTAACAATCCACTCTAGCTCTGTGAGCGACAACCAATCCATGCCTAAAATGATGCCATAAGATCCTAATGGAAGGATCCGAAGATCAGAAGTAGTGGTGAAGGGTCCCAAATCCACTACACACTCCTTAACTAAGGAGTCTACAGAAATTTTGGCTCCAGAAGCCATCTCAACATCCCAACTACGGCCCTGCCTAATTGCCACCAGCCTACAATGCTCTACTAAGGATGGTGCAATAAAAGAATCAGAAGAACCATAATCAAATAATATAGAGGTGGAAATACCACCAATACTACCTATCGTCTCAATCACAGTACTCTGATGCTCAGCCTAGTGGTTCTCGACCGCTGCATAGATCCGATGACTCCGTGCCATATCTCCAACAGTAGGCTCTGAGCTCTGCGTCTTACCCTTGTTAGGGTTCTGTGGGCAATCTCTCCAATGATGTCCAACAACACCACAACCATAACAACTACCTGGTCCTCTCCAGTGGGAAGCAGCTCAACTGTACTCTAGATGACTGAGATACAGATCCTGACAATCCGGCTATGGACTGCTGAGGTCTCTGCTGACGAGCTCCTGCTGACTGAGCTCTCGGCGCACCCTGTGTCCTGATGGGACCCCTAGGAGGAGGCCCCATACTACGTCCTCTCTGCGCATCAAATCTCTGAGGAGGTCGGTAAGGTGGGCGGGTCTCTTTGCTGTTGCTGCTGCTGTGGTGGCCTGAATGAAGCTTTCCCTGAACTCTGTCCACCCCGTGGAGGAGGAACTGACCCCTTCGACCTACCATCCTACATCTGCTGGATACGGCTCCGAACTCTATCTCTAGCCTGCTGCATCTTTCCCCGTGTCTCCTCTGCAATATAGGCCTTCTCCACGGCCTCTGCTAATGTCTGTGGGTAGTGAATGCGCACTGCGCCACCTAAATCCAAGTTTAGGCCCCGGATGAACCTGTGAATCCATACCTGCTCATCCTGCATATAGTCGACGTACTGAGTAGGTCCAGAAATCAACTCTCATACTCAGCTACTATCATCGATGCCTGACGGAGGTCATGAAACTCATCTATCCGCTGCTGTATAAATCTCCTGGGTAAATACCTGCTCCTAAAACACTCCTCAAACAGCTCCTAGGTAATCGTCTCCGAGTCAACATGGAGCTTCTACTCCTCGGTCCTCCACCAGACTCCTGCTCCATCCTTCAGAAGATGGATTGCAACACGAGCTTTCATGTTGCTAGTACAAGGGCAGAGCTTGAAGCATCCGCTCAAGCTCACCAACCAGGCCTCTACCTGAAAACCACTTGTATCACCCGAATAGTGAGATGGTCGTAGCTTCAGGATCTCCCTGATATGGTCTCACTGACGTAATGATGAAAATCCTAGGTCTCTCTGTATGCTCCTCCCTCTGTCTAGGGCTCCGAGACCTATCCCTATGTCCTGAGATCCTGTCCCCATGTCCTCTCTGTGGTGACTCTGCCCTAGCCGACTCCGCACGGAAGTTCTCTGCCCTGTGCTCCTCGCTGTGTCGAGGGGATGCCTGGGCATCTACTGATGGCTCCAAACTATGTCTTGCAAGTCATCCTCCCAAGGGCTCTCCGCGTATAGTGGCATTGACATCCTGGAGTGTCTGCAAGATCTGAGGTAGAATGGCTGCTACGGCCTGCTCTGGCGGTGGTATATCTAGGTCTATATGAAGAGACCCCTCGCCCAATCCGCGCCTCCTGCATAGATCAAGGTGAGAGTTAGTTCATTGTTCTAGGTCTTGTGCCAGTTTTCTAAATTTGTTGTTTCCTATAATTATCAACATTGTGGTTTTATATTTTAAAAGAATCAACTCTGCACTAGGTTAAATGTTCATGTTTCATGTTTTTCTACGTGTGCCCAAGGGTCCAAGCTTCAACCCCGGCTCTGATACCAAAATGTAGCCACATAGACGAATGAACGACGATGACGAAGAACTTGCTCCCCCAAACATTCAACCCAAAAATGTGATTTTTTTTTTTTTTTTTTTATTTTTACTTTATGATTCACGATGCATTCATTAGAGAAAAGTTTATAAATTCTTTAATATATCTTAAATCTTTAGTGTATTATGCTAATTGATTAATATTCTTATACGATGGGATGCTCAATATAATTATAGATATTGATAAGTACATGCGCAGAGTGCTCAAATAGTTTTATATTTTACATTAGGGGTTTATCTTAGTATACTTAATATACATATATACATTTATTATCTTAAAATGAGTATTTATTATTATATATCTAAATGTTTAATACATTAAGACAATATTTTAACTTAATCATATTCCACTTCTGCAATTAAACAAATATACTTGATATTGTTTTCAACATTAAGGGGGTGAATTTCACTACTATTTATATATAATTTTTAATGTTATATATAATATATCCACTCATTTTATGAATTCAAATAAACTCAAATATTTTTACCTACTTCCCAATTTATTATTACTATCAAAAAAATTATACCATGATTACATTAAAGTCAACATTTAACTTACTTAAACCCATTATCTAATTTGAAATTATGGTATATACATTAATGGAGAAATGAACAAAGGGCTAGAGTTTTACTAGTGGAAACTTTCAAAAAAAGTTTGGAAAGTCATGGTTGGGGTGGGTGGCTTTGACAACACCTAACATGAAATATTAAGACTCCTCCCATTGCGTGTAATTCAACTCCTCACTGGGTTGGGCCGCACATTTATTCACTTAGATTTAGATCAATCCTTCACAATCGGCCTAAATCTTCCCGCCGCATGAAAGGATGTGGTGTTTGTTGAAGCCAGACTATGGACAACCGTGCTTAACACTACTGGCCGCACATGGATAAAGTTGTGGTGGTTAAAGATGAAGCTACAACTAATGGCCGTGCAGGCGTTTTACCTCCACTTGCCAAGCTAGGTTAGGGAGCTTTAAATGCAGAGGAGATGTCTTTTTTTCATTTTTATTTTTACCCTGGCAAGATGGGAGCACAGAGGATGGTGATTATAAGCCAAGAGCTTTTTAAAATGGGCAAAGTTACTCCACTTTCATTGGGTCAAGCACTTAAAATTCAAGCCGAGGATTCATGGCTATGTTGCTAAGAGAAGGTTGCGAGTAGTTCGAATCTCCATTCAAACATTGGGTTTGTGAAGTTCTAGGTCATTATCTATCCAATTTTACGAATCAGGGCAGGAACAAAACATAGAGAGTTATTTAATCTCTTTGGCTCAGACCTAAACAAGAGTTGTCCATTTATGTTGTTATCTGTTAGCATTGAATGCATCTTCAAATTCAGGGTACGCCTCCAAGATTTTAATCAAAATCGATTAAAGAACAGTGAGAGTATCATGAGAAGGTCTGAAGAAATTTATTTCCATGACTCTCAGCTAAGACCTCACCTATTTGCAATGTATACTCGTGGAGGAGAATCTCAAGGAGGCGGATCCATTTCATAACGTATAGAATATAGTGCGAATCATTTCGAAGTAAGTGGAGTCGGTTGCAAATGAATATTCATGAAGCCATGCTACTTGCATATACAGGAGCTCATGAAAGCCTTGCTGAAGAGTACGCTGATCTGGCGTGCCAGGTCTTAGGAGGTCTTTTAGCTTAGGATACGTAGGTCTATATTTATATATATTAGTAATAGTATACTTTTGTTAACATATATAAAAGTAATTATTAGTACATTAATATTAATAAATTTAATATTAATAAATTCCTTAGTTTTAGTGTTACTTAAATATGAATGATATTCAAACTATTAGTACCTCTATTAGGCATCAAGGGGTATTGGGTATTGAACTTAATGAGTTTAAAGTCTTTGCATTAAAATTTATTTCTACACCATTTAATAAACATTGCATGAGATTTCAAATAGGTTTGATTTCATTTTTTTTACTTTTTTTTTTTTTATTTGCAATAAGATTTACAATAAATTCTTAAATGAGGAACACATAATAGGGCTAGGACTTAGATTACTTCATTGGCATAATGAAAACTATCTAAAAACTTAAATCATTCCATCAACATTACAAGAATAGAAAATGCACTAATATTCCAACTTTTCAATACATCTTTTTTTTTGCAACAAAATGAAATTTAATATATATATATTTTTGTAAATTTCCCAACATTCCTCAAGAGGTTTTCAACAATATTTCCATTAAGTTTTAAAGCAAGAACTACTAACATTTCAACAAGATCAACTTATTCATAAGAGGTTCCAAGTCAAGTAAGAAGGAGAATAAATAGATTGTCTTCCTTTCAACTTTTGATTCCATCTACATTACAACCTTACTAATGAAGTTTTCCAAAATCTTAATACAACATTTTCCACTTAATGTGGGAACAAATTTACAATAATGGAAGCTAAAATACAAAGCAATATTACATTTTTCCTCCACTCAAGGTGGGTAAAAATACAAGGTGGTTTCACATTGTCATCAACAAGGTTCCAATGCTCCAAATATCAACAAGGTAGCTCCTCCAATAGTTTTCTTGATTCACAACAAAATAAGGGGAGAGGCAACGCTCTCCTCCCAACCAAGATACCCAATGGAGAAGAGAAGCCATCCTCTCCATTGGCCCCCGAGCCCCAACCACATCACAATGGGAGAAAATCCAACTCATGGCAACTACTAGCTTCCACATAACTAAACATAACATTTCACATTCATTCCATAATCCTTCAAAAAAAAGATTTACAACACAACAAGAGGGAAAACAATCACAACAACAAGTCACAAGGCTTATCAAGAAAGCCATAAGAGTAAGACCTATGGGGAGGCCACTTATGCCTCCCAATGGGAATGGGTGCCACCTAAAAGCCTCCAATGCAAAACACAATACCCCTAACAACTCTTATGCCTCCCTCAAGTACCCCTTATCCCTCCATTCACTCTTATGCCTCCCTCAACTCTTATGGCTCCCTCAAAGTAAAACAAGAAGAAAATGCAAGCATTTCTCATACTAGGTGGGCACCCAACCCAAACTCCCTCCTCAAGAAAATGATCTCTTATGCCTCCCTCAATTAAACTCCCCATAGTCTCCTCCCACTCCCAACTTAGGCATTCTACCCATTCCCAACAAGCATTGCAAACAACAAAATTCAACACAACATATGTACTCATTCATATAACAAAAGAAGAAAACATAATACAAACAAAGGTGAAGCTCCTACCTTTCCATGGTAGAGCTTGTTCCAAGTATGAAGTCTCAAATCCCTCCAAAGGTCAAGCAAGCATCCACAAGCTCCAACAAAATTCCCACAAGTATCAACAAGCTCCAAAAATCCACAAACTCCTTCCAAATCCTCTCCTCTCCAAAATACAAAAGACTAAAAATGAAACTTCCAACCCCCAAAACAAACAAGAGGATCAAATAAATAGAGAAAAGAGAGGGAGGGATGATGTGGCTCCAAGTAGGATGCCACCTCCTTTTCCCTCCACTCCACATCATTTGGTCAACATCAAATTCCAATGCACCATTAATAAGTGGTTGAAAGAAAGGCAAGCACCTTACACACTCCAACTAAGCCCACTCCCCCAAAGGACAAAATTAAATTTTGAAAGAAAGTGCAATTAATATTTTACCCTTTTATCCCCCCAAAACACCTAAAAGACCCTAAATTTGGCCTTCCAACCCATAGGTAGGGTTGGCATGGGGTTTTAAGAGGTGTGGGACAAGTTTGACTTGTCCCACAAGCTTTGAAATTTGGCCTCCAAGGCCAAATTCGAGTTTCCCATGTGGGGTAGAGTGTGCTACACTCAAAACTCAAACACACATCAATCCACACAAAATCCCAAGTAAATCAAATCCTAATAAATGAACTCTCTTTGGTCACATCTTTTAATTAGTTTAGGACAATTTCAAATTAACTTAATTAAGCCACTACAACCCATGGCTAACAAAGGGGTAAACTCCAATCCAAAGAATATGAATAATAACACAAGTAAAATTTCACTTACTAAGAGCAACACATACTAACATAATAAAAGGGAAAATTAAAACAAAACAACACATGATCCCTAGGTCACAATTTTCCCTTTACCAGATAATTCTAACACACACACAATTACTTGTTGCCATGGTGACCTTAGTTGGATTCTTCTCGAATTCCGATGTGGTTGGTCTCCACTCCCCAATATTGTTGTGAATATAATATACCTGCAGAGCAGAAAATACCTCCTTCGGCCTGTTGGCCGCATTAAAACATTCATGCCAAATATACAATATAATCTAAAATAAACGACACATGATTTACTATCATCTATGCAAGTACGATATCACTTACACTTTCTAGCACATTTCTATTCCACATTTCATTTATGTCAAAATGATCATCACATTAGTCCAATTATCAAGTTCTACTCAATATGATTAAACATATCACATGTCATAATTAAAGATAAATAACCCTATCAAAAGTATACAAATATCGTCATCAAATGTCCACCAGTAAACCATATGCATCATATAAAGATCAAATCAATAATAGTCCAATGTCTATGATATCTACTAGCATGCTAAATCAAGAAGCCATAATAATCCATAAGTGAAGTAATCAGTCTCAAAACAACAAAACAAAATGGTGTAATCATACTATGAATCACATTCCATCAATAGTCAAAATATTTCTATCATATAACATCATGCTAAACCAAAATGATACAACAATATTCATGTCTATAGTCAACAATCTTCAAATCAAGATATAATAGGTGGAAGAGAGAAGTGGGCTCTACATCCCTCTCCCCTTAGATTTTACTTCCTTTTGAAGCCACTTTGAAATAGGTGTGGTAATTGGGCTCATATAAATGTAGCATCATATTATGTAGCAATGGTCTCCTCATACATGTCCCACGGGACTCGCACTGACTAGTTTCTAGGCCTCAAACGCCTAGGGTCTTGTGCTCTAAAATACACATGGGCTCCACCATCATCTGCCTTTGCTCCTACATCTCAATGTAGTCCAATCTAATACATTAGATGGATCTGGGATATATCACATACGAATAGATACATGGAACACATCATGCACATGAGACAAGTTGGGTGGTAGGGCTAGATGATAAGCTAAGGGACCGATCCGCTCCATGATTTCAAATGGAAACACAAATCTAGGAGACATTTTAGAGTCTTTTCCGTAATGGATAGGACTCTTGTGAGGTCTGAAATGAAGAAATAACTTCGTGCCTACCTGATAACTACTTTTAAATCTCCTCTGATCTGCATACTTCTTCTACCTATTCAGTTCCTCCTGCAACCTATGACAAATCAAAAAAACTTGACGCTCTATGTCCTGTAACAAAGATGGGCCATTAAATACTTTGTCCTCAAGTTTATCCCAACTCAAAAGTGTCTTGCACTCCTATCATAAAGTCATTTAAATGGTGTCATGTCAATCGAGATCTTAAAATTGTTGTTGTAGGTAAACTCCACCAAATACAAGCACTCCTCCCACATTTATCGATGATTCCTAACGTACATCTAAATAATGTCCTCTAAAATCTTATTTACCTATTCCGTATGTGCATTTTTATCTGGATGATAAGTCTGTGCTGAATTTTATACTCATCCCAAGTGCCTACTACGCCGTAGTCCGTAAGTGTGATCTATATAAGGGATCGCGGTCACCGATGATCTTCCGTAGAATCCTATGCAATATAATAATCTCATCTAGGTGCACTATCGGTATTGCACAATATTTATAGGTAGTCTTCACCAGAATAAAATGAGCCACTTTCGTCAATCCTTTCACCATGACCATGATGGCATCATGGTGGTATCCCGACGTCTCGTAGGCCTACAATAACATCTTTTAAAATGGTGTCCCATTTCCACTCTGGGATAACATGTGGGTAAAAAAGGCCAGTTGGATGATGATGTTTGGCCTTCACCCTCTGACACTCTAAACAACATAACACAAACTGAGATACATCTCTCCAAAGACCTCTCCAATGATAAAGTTGTCTCAAGGTGGTGTGCATCTTCTTTACCCCTGGATGGGATGAATAAGGTGCACGATGAGCCTCTACCAAGATATCCTATCTCAAACATCCATCCCTAGGTATATAGATCTGGCCTCTTTGCCTAATTATTCAAATCGACTCTAATGAAAATCTACCAAACTTACCCTACAAAGGTCTCTAAGACTCAATCTTCTATCTAGCTGCATGATAAAAGCATGTTATGAGGAAGTTGCTACAAAATCACGTTAAAATAAATCTGTACCCACTAAAGTTGCCATAGCCAAATGTCTCTGTCTACTCATTGTGTCAGCAAAAACATTATCCTTCCCCTTCACATGCTCTATTTCCATGTTGTACTCTCATAACAACTCCATCCAATGCCACTGACAAGCGTTGAGATTGGGTTGCATGAAGAGGTGACGAAGACTCAAGTGCTCAGTCCTGAGTATAAATCTCCTACCCAAAAGGAAATTTCTCCATCAAACCAAAGCATGCTCAATTGCTGCAAGCTCCAGGTCATGAATCAAATAATTAAGGTTATGATCTATGAGTTTGCGAGACTCAAAGGAAACCATAGGGCTCTCCCGCATTAAACACCACCTAGTCCTTCCAAGGAAGCATCCATACAAACAAATAAATCCCTCTGAGGGTTTGGTATAGCAAGAATTGGTGTTGACGTTAGACATCCCTTCAATGTACTAAATTCCTACTCACATCCATCAAACCAAACAAACTTCTTCCCTTTCAGCTAAAGGGAAGTTATGGTGTGCACAATCTAATAAAAGTCCTAAAAAAATCTCTGTTGTAGCCTTATAACCCCATGAAATTGCGTACTTCAGTCACACTAGTTGGTGTAGACTAATCCACAATATCTCAAATATTGGAAGGATCAATGATGACACCTTCCCCATAAATTATGTGACCCAATTACTGCACCTAAAACTAGAAGAATGCACACTTCTCAAGGTTCCCATAAACCACATGTTCATGAAGACATTGCAGAACCTATCAAAGGTTCTCCTTGTGCTCCTCATGCGTACGTGAGTAAATAAAACTGTCATCAATAAATATGAGCACAAAGTGATCCAAAATTTCTATAATTCCCAATTTATCAAACTAAAGAATACTATGCGGGCATTAGTTAGATAAAAAGGAACTACTGTGAACTCATAGTGGCCATATCTTGTACGGAAGGTAGTCTTATGAATATCTTCCTCTATGATCCTTAGCTGATGGTATCCAGAATTAAGATATATCTTATAAAATATTGTGGCCCCCTTTATCATATCAACAAATAATCAATATAAGAAGGGGGTAATGATTCTTGATCATTACTTTGTTCAAATTTGACGATATAATTGATACACAATTGTAAAGATCCATCCTTCTTCTTTACAAAAATCACTAGTGCACCCCAAGGGGATACACTAAGAAGGATTAGGAATTTCTCTAGAAGGCCCTCAAGCTGCAACTTGAGCTCATAGAGCTCAGGGGTAATCATCCTATAAGGCACTCGTGAGATAGGCTCTTCTCCTAGAACCAAATCAATGTGAAAATCTATCTCACGTGGGGTAGGTAACCCCAACATATCCCTTGGAAATACATCTTAAAACACCCTCAATATAGGATGATCATCAAGTGATAACCCATTAGACACATCCTCTAATTTTTTGCTAATTGTGATAGCAAATAACTATCTATCTCGTTACGCACACCGCTTAAGCTACATAACGGTTATGGTGTGAATAGAGGTGGGTATCATGACTCCTACTATCATTGAATCCACTCCTAAATCATCTCCACATGATATTACCTTACTGTAACAATCATCCCTAGCCCTATGTGCAGATAACCAATCCATGCCGAGAATAATCCCTTAAGAACCCAAAATAAGGATACAAAGATCCAAGGTAATGGAAAATGGTCCTAGGTAAACTATACAATCCTTAACTAAGAATTCCACATTGAGATTAGCCCTAGAATAAACCTCCACATCCCAAATACGGCTTTGACTAACTACCACAAGCCTACATCCTTCTACTACAAATGGGGAAAAAAATAATTTGAGGATCCTGAACCAAATAAAATAAGGACACAAATGCCATCAATGCTACTTATCATCTCAATCATTGTGATTTGGTGATCTTCCTAATGGTTCTCGACCACTGCATATATCTTGTGGCTCCTAGCCATGTCACCCACTTTAGGATGTCAAACTGGTATCTTATTCTTGTTATTATGGTTCTGAGGGCACTCTCTCCAACAATGGTCAAGTAGTCTACACCCATAGCAAGTATGAGGTCGCCTCCAATGAGAAGCGCATGCTGCAAGTACTCTAATGGTCTATGTCATGGATCATGATGATCCTACTATGGACTAATAAGGTCATTGTTGATGAGCTCCTGCTAACTGAGCTCATAGATGTGCACTGAGTCCTTAATGGTCCCCTAGGAGGAGGCTCGATGTTGTGTCCCCTTTGAGCATCAAATCTCTCTGGAGGTATAAATGGAGGAATATTTTGTTGATCCTACTACTGAGGTGGTTGTTGTGGTGGTCTGAATGAAGAATTTTCCAAACCATGTCTACCACGAGGAGGAGGAGCTGACACCCTCGATATGCTATCTTGCATCTTCAGGATACGACTCTGCACTTTATCTCTATCATGTTTCATTTCTCTCTAGTCTCTTCCATGATGCGAGGCCTTCTCAACCAACTTTTCTAGAGTCTATGGGAAATGAATGAATACTTCCCCTCTAATGTCCAGGTTTAGGCCCTTGATGAACCTATGATTCTCACTTACTCATCCTGCATATAGTCTACATACTAAAGAAATTCCGAAAAGCATCTCTCATACTCCTCCACAGTCATGGATGCCTATATAGGTCACGAAAATCATCTATCCTCTACTGAATTAACATCTTGGATACGCATCTTTTCCTGAACCGGTCCTCGAAGATCTCCCAAGTGACTATCTCGAATCTATATGGAGCTTGACAACTCCTCGGTCCTCAACCAAACCTCCTAGATCCAGTGTCCCCATTGAAATGAGATGGATGGATTTTCATGATGTCTCTCGATGTCATCTTCCGGTGTAGATTGTCTACCTCTAGGTCTCTCAACAAAATCATCATGTTGTCTAGGGCTCTTAGATCATTCCCTATGTCCTGTAGCCCTGTCTCCAAGACCTCTCTATGGTGAATCTTGTCTTACTGAATCCACATGGGTTTTATCTTCCCTATTCTCATCACTATGTTGGGAAGGTACATGAGGTTCTACTGATGGCTATTTGTCCTCTCTGTTGTGTCTCCCTCCCAAGAATCCTCCACGTATAGCAGTATTAACATACTGCAATGTCTAAATTATATGAGGCAATATGGCTGCTACTTACTGATCTAGGGGTGGTAAGTCTAGGTCCATATGCAAGAACCCCATGTCTGGTCCATGCCTCCTACACAGACCAAGGATAGAGTTAGTTTATTACTCTATATTTTGTTTTCGGTTTTCTATTTTTTCTAAGATTTAAAACATAATGCAATGTCGTGTCATCTAGGTTTTAGAGTTGTGTTAAGTTTTCTTGTTATGCGTTATGTTTCCAAGTGCACACGGTGTTTAATTGTTAAACCCATGACTCTGATGCCAAGTGTAACGCCCATACTTTCGATGTTCTAAAACCACATTAATCCTTAAACAATTTTCTAGGATGTTGCAGAATTTTTTTGGTTTTAGGTTACAAGGGTGTCAAACCCTAATATATGTTTAATTAATTCCTACCTGAAATGTTTCATTTGATAGAATAGATCCGGTCTAGATTATTAATAAAATATTCTTCTTCCAGATCTAAATCAATTTAGTTACCATTTCTAGATAAGTGTCCATTAATTTCTCTTACTAGTCTAAATAGTTTCCCTCTTGGGAATTAACATCCAATCCACATTAAATAAACCCTTATTCTTAGTAACCTTAGTTCCCTTAAATTATTTTCATTAATGTCCATTGAATTATTCACTAAAACCTACTAGAAGGGTTACATTTTAACTTAATACACTAGAGCTCTAAGTGGCCCCATTTATCCAATTACACATACATTTGATTTATTTAGAATTTTACAACCATGGTATGGATATTGTCACCTAAGAATTGTAGGGTTGATTCTTGACCCTTGGATCAAATCCATAGGGACCACAAGATTATATCTACCCTAAAGAAACCCTAACCATCCTTAAGGGAGTCTTCTTAAGAATTTCTTAACCTAGCTCATTCATTTGTTTCTCTTTCATTTGCAGGTTGAACGAGTGGATGCCATGGATCAAGGGAAAGCATGAAAGAGTCTTCTTGGAATCAATGTGCAAGAAGAAAGGGATTCCATCATTTACATCCTCCTTTAGAATAGTTGAATCTTAGATTACTCATGGATTCTTAGTTATTTATTGTAATTCAAGCATCTATCCTAGATCTGGTTTAAGATCTATTATTGATTAGTTTTCTATTTTTTCCTTGTTTTCATTGATGGGGAAGAAACCCATTTTAAAGATCAAGATTTTAATGTATTTAAATCCCTTTATGTAGGTTGGATTATGGGTCTAAACAAGCATACACAACCCACATAGGTTGGATCTGCATTTAGGTGAATTTTAGATCCATAAGAGTCAATGGCTTTTCTGGAAACACTATCTTTTAAAAAAAATTCACGCACAAGTTACCGATGATGGTGTCTTGACCGACCATAGTAACCTCTGCTACAAACGTCGGTTCCACCGCTGGTGTCGGTTTCTATGTAAATGAAAATTTTTTAGAGTATTGTTTTTAAATACAAAGGGGGATAAGAGATTATTTCAAAGATCAACTTCATATTCAATTTTAAGAAGTATAACAGTCTCATAATCAACTAATATAACCAAGGCCCAACAAAAGGCTGTCATATTTGTAGAAATGAAATTGCTGCAGTATCCAAAGGACTGATGTCGGTCACAGGAATACCGATGATGGTTCATTCATCGATGTCGGTTACTACGAGATGTGTTTATCTTACGAATTTTAACATATCTTTAACATTTTGTAATTCATACTTAACTAAAATATTTTGTCAACAATTATTCATTAAGTTTGGGTTTGCTGAGCAAGTCATAATATAATTTAAGTTGAAATCTAACTAGGAGTTAAATTTTCAAAATTGTAAACATGAAATAGTGATAGATGTCGGTAATAAGTACATTGACATCTGTTGACACTGACCGATGTCGATCATTGAGTAGGCTAGAGAGCTCTAAAAATGAATGTTTGAAGGAATATAGATATCAAGATATAACTTTAACTTTAAATATATCAAAACTAGAGAGTGTTTAACTATTTCAAACAAAATAAAGCTATGACAACTTCCCAATTCATTTTGTGATCAAATATTAATATTTGTAACTCTATTTTCATTTTCATTACAAGTAAACTTTTAAACATGATATCCATTCTAACTCATTCCTTTACATACAACAATTTGAAGAGAAAGGAAAATAAACTCTTATTAGTAAGAAATGCAAGCATATTCTTATTATAGGTGGGGCACCCAAACCAACTCCCACCCAAAACATGAAATAAACTCTTATGACTCCCTAAAATGGAAAAATCCCCATACCCTTCTCCTACACCATACTTAGGCATTCTACCCAAGATCCCAACAAGCACATAAATCATTCACATACATAAAACACGCACATATATAAAAAAACAAGTTAAAAGAGTGTATCTTCTAGCTTTTCTACAGTAAGAAATTCATCAAGGAAATTCACTCCAGCTCCTTCAAGCTCAATCCAACTCCAACAAGCTCAAAGAATTCAACTTTCACTCCAAAAACTCTAACTTAGAAAATAAAATAAGCACAAATTAAATGAAGTAACCCCCAAACAAACAAATAAACTTGCATATATAGAAAAAGGAAAGAGGAGGGTGAGGTGGATCCATGTAGGATGCCACATCACTTATCCTCAAATCCATATCAAAATTCAAACCTCAACCCTAATGCACAATAAATTCATGGTTGAGAGGAATGAAAAGTCTCTACAGACACAATCAAAACCCACACCCCTAAGGAAAAATTTAAAACACATGTAAAAAAATTACAACAAATGCTACTTTTTATCTTACAAAACACATAATGGGGTCTATTTTTGAACTCCCAATCCATAGGTAGGGTTTGGATATGAAATTAAGAGTTGTGGGAAAAGATTGGCTTGTCACACAAGCCTCCAAAAATGGCTTTTAAGCCCAAATACGAAATTCCAAGGTAAGGTAGAGTGTATAGTAGTCAAATTCACTTACACTCAATCAAAATCACATACTCCAAAAGACCAACAACTCTAATAAATGAATTCATTTTTCACATCCCAATATGGCTTGACAACATATTTAATTACTTAATAAAAACACATTTATCAATACTGATTAAATAAATTACATCAAAAATAAACCACATACTCTATAATAAATAAAATAAAAGGAATAATTGCACGCATAGCCCAAAGTCACAATTGGAGGTCATCTCCCCATGGGGACCCCCTAATAATATAAACAAAAAATAAAAATTACACAAGTTGCCATGGTGACCTTCGTTTTATCCATCTAATATTCCCCTATGGTTGGTCTTCAATCCTCCTTTTGATTGTTGTGATATAATTACCTACAAAATCACATAATACCTCCTTCGGCCTCATGGCCGCATAAAAACATCCAAGATAAAATATACACACATAAATCAATAACCATTTATAATGCCCATAATTTTGATGTTTCAAAATCACATTAATCCTTAAACAATTATCTAGAAAGTTATGACAATTTTTTATTTTTTTAAGTTACAAGGGTGTCAAACCCTAATATACATTTAATTAATTCCTACTAGCAAATTTACCTTTCATAGGATAGATCGGGCCTAAATTATTAATTAAATATTCTTAATCCAGTTCTAATGTCAATTTAATTATCATCACTAGATAAGTTTCCATTAAATTAATCACTAAAATCTACTAGAAGGGTTACATTTTAACTTAACACACTAGAGCCCTAAGTGGCCCCATTCACCCATTTACACATACATTTGATTTATTTTAAAATTTACAACCATAATATGAATATTCTCACCTAACAATTATAGGGTTGATTCTTGACCCTTGGATCAAATCCATTATGGCCAATAGATCTAAAAGTTTCAACCTAACCGTAACCATCCTTATGAAATTTTATTAAACCTTTTTCTTGCATCCTCCTCATTTGTTTCTCTTTGGTTTATAGGTTGAAGAAGTGGATGTCATGGATCAAGGGAACCCATGGAGGAGACTTCTTAGATCCAATATGCAAGAAGAATGGGATTCCATCCAAATGGCTCCTCGTTAAGAATAGTTGAAACTTAGATTTAATCAATCATTATTAGTTATTTAATTTCACCGTAAACATATATCCTAGATATGGTTTGAGATCTATTGCTTATTAGTTATGTATTTTTTATTTAATTTATAGGGAAGAAACCCATTTTGTAGATCATGATTTTAATGTATTTAAATCCCCATATGTAGGTTGGAGTAGGGTATAAAAAAGCATACACAACCCTCATAGGTTGGATCTGCATTTAGGTGAATTTTAGATCCATAAGAGCCAATGGTTTGGTCGAAATACGTTTTCAAAAAAAAAATAGTCCACGCACAGTGACCAATGGTGGTCTCTTGACCAACCACGGTATCCATTGTGCTACCGATGTCGGTTCCAATACTAGGATCGTGTTCTGTGGCATTAGTATATTTTAGATTATTATTTCAAATGCCAAGGATGTTGGATTTGTACTAGGAGAAACTTATTATTCAAATGCATGATGGTATAACAGTTTCAAGGAATCTGATTCAAACAAAAGCCCCACAATATCTTTCAAGTTTGAATAATTACAATTTATGTAGTTTATAGTGACCGATGTCCATCATAGGAATGTCGATGACGGTTTAGTCGCCGACACCAGTTATAGTCAATTTAGTCTATTCTTATAAATTTTAGCATATCTTTTACATTTTGAGATCTAGAATTTTCTAAATGACATTTCCAACAATTATATATTAAATTTGGGTTTACTGAGCAAGTCATAATATCATTTAAGTTGAAGTCTAAACTAGAAGTTAAAATTTCAAAACTGCAACCATGAAACAGTGACAGATGTTGGTACTGAGTACACCGACGTTGGTTGAGACTAATCGGTGCCGGTCACTTTATACGCTAGAAAGTTCTAAAAATGAATGTTTAAAGGAATATAGATATCAATAGATATATTTAACTTTAAATATATAAAAAACCAAAGATTATTTAACTGTTTCAAACCAAAATAAAGCTATGATAACTTCCCAATTCATATTTTGATCAAACATTAATATTTTCAACTTTCTTTCCCTTTTCATTACAAGTAAACCTTTAAACATGATATCCATTGTAATCCGTTCCTTTACAAACATTAATTTGAAGAGAATGGAAAATGCACATTCTTTAATGAGCTTTCTTAAAATATGATATTGCAACTTAATGAAAACATATCCAATGCAAATTTCTTGACAAATGCAATCTACTAGTCTTCCACCTTAAGTGGGAATTACAAGATGATTTCTACATGAAGGATTTCTTTTGAATTTCAATAGATACTCCAAGTCCCAAGTCTTCCACAAGAGCTCCACCTTTCTTCACTTTGGTAACAACAACAAAAAATGGGGGAGAGGCAACACTCTCCACCCAACAAATAATCCAATGAGGAGAAGAAACTATCCTCCTCATCGGCCCCAAGCCCCAACCAAAATGCAATAAAGGATGGATCCAACTCATGTCAACTACACAATGCTTCAACATCACAATTTAAATTTTCACAACCATATAAAAAACATCCAACACAAGAAAAAAATAACAAGAATGCAAATTTCAACATACAAAAGGCTTGAAATGCAAAGCCAATGGAGTAAGGATCTATGGGGAGATCACTTATTCCTCCCAATGGGATTAGGTGACCACCTTAAAATCTTCCAATATACATCTCAAAACCCTACACAAATCTTATGCCTCCATCAAGATCTTCTTATACCTCCCACATTCTCTTATGCCTCCCTTGATCTTTATGTCTCTCCTCAAAAGAACCAACTAAGAAATGCAAGCATTCTCTTATCCATGGTGGGGCACCCTACCCAACTCCCTCCCAAAACATGAAATAAACTCTTATTCCTCCCTACAAATAAAATCACCATAGCCTTCTCCTAAACCATACTTAGGCATTCTACCCAAGAACCCAACAAGCCCATAAATCATTCACATACATGCAAAACACACATATGAACATAAACAAGTAAAAAGAGTGTATCTCCTACCTTTCCATGGTAAGAAATTGATCAAAGAATCACACTCCAAGATCCTTCAAGCTCAATCCAACTCCAACAAGCTACACAAGAATTCAACAAGCACTCCAAAAAACTCTCTAACTCTAAAAATACAAGAGCACAAATGAAATTAAGTAACCCCCAAACAAACAAATAAACTTTCATATATAGAAAAAGGAAAGAGGAGGGTGAGGTGGCTCCATGTAGGATGCCACATCACTCATCTTTAACTCCACATCACAAGTCAAACCTCAACCCCAATGCACAATAAATTGGTGGTTGAGAGGAATGACAAGTCTCTTACACACACAATCCAAACCCATACCCTCTAAGGAAAAAAATTAAAACCCATGTAAGAAAAGTGCAATAAATGTCACTTTTTGTCTTACAAAACACATAATATGGTCTATTTTTGACCCCCAATCCATAGGTAGGGTTGGTAAAATAAATTAAGAGGTGTGGGACAATCTTAGCTTGTCCTACAAGCCTCCAAAAATGGCCCTTAAGACCAAATCCGAAATTGTAAGGTAAGGTAGAGTGTATAACACTCAAAGTAACTTACTTTCAATCAAAATCACATAGTCCAAAAGACCAACAACACTAATAAATGACTACATTTTCACATCTCCAAATAAATTAATAAACATGATTAATTAACTTAATAAAGGCACATCAGTCAATAATGATTAAATAAATTACATCACAAATAAATCATATTATCTATGATAATTAAAATAAAAAAAGGAAGAATTTCACACATAGCCCATGGTCACAATTGGAGGTCATCCCCATGGGGACCCCCTTAAAAAATAAAATAAAAACAACAACACTACACAAGTCGCCATGGTGACCATCGTAGTATCCATCTAGTATTCTGTTGTGGTTGGTCTCCAATCCCCTTTTGATCATTGTGATATAATTACCTGAAAACCACTCAATACCTCCTTCGGCCTCGTATGGCCACATCAAAAACACCAAGGATAAATTATACGCACATGAATCAATAATCATCCTCATATAGCTAAATCATCATCTCAACTAAACAATGTTATCATTTGTCTAAAATTCCAACAACATCTCAATTCTATCTTTTTATCAATATCAACAAGATCACAAGATTAGTTTAAATGCTAAATCCTACTCAACACAACGAGAATTCTAAATGTTAGTAATATATATGCCAACAACACATCATCATCATCAATATAAAATGTCTCTCTATGCCTCTAAGAATCCACACAAATCATACTATGAATCACAATCCATCAATAGTCAGAATATATCTATCATCTAACATCATGCTAAACCAAAATGATACAATAATATCCATGTCTATAGTCAATAGTAATTGAAATCAAAATATAATAAGTGTCGAAGAGGAGTGGGCACTACACAATTCTCATATAGCTAAATCATTATCTCTACTAACAATGTTATCATTTGTCTAAAATTTCAACATCTCAATTCTATCTTTTTATCAATATCAACAAGATCACAAGATTAGTTCAAATGCTAAATCCTACTCAACACTACGATAATTCCAAATGTTAGTAATATATATGCTAACAACACATCCTCATCATAAATATAAATATTCTCTCTCTATTCCTCTAAGAACCCACACAAATCATACTATGAATTACAATCAATCAATAGTCAAAATATCTCTATCATCTAATATCATGTTAAACCAAAATGATACAATAATATTCATGTCTATAGTCAACAGTAATCGAAATAAAAAATGTAATAAGTGTCAAAGAGAAGTGAACACTACAATAATGTGATGTTTATGAGAAATTATTTATGTGTATACATAATTTTACATCATTTACATTAGGGAACATTTGTGGACATTCGTCCAACACGGAATCTAGCATTGCAAGTGCCTTTCTCGAACTTGGAGCTAGGATTTGCAAATGTGATATTTCTGTTATGCTCTCTTATCACGTCCAAATTTGGATGTTAGCTTTGTGTTTTAAAGAATGTTTTTAAAGAAATGTAACGAGAGATTCCCAATATATATTGAGCATATGTATTTTGTGATTATACGTTCTTTCTATAAGAAATGTCAAACGTAAATGTTTAATATTTCTATACCAAAATCATGAAACCGTTTTTGTGTATGCTTGCATAATGTTTTGTTATTCATCTCATGAACTATGGGCCTTTGTATTTTTATCATTTTCATGAGTGGATGAGATGTTATTTAATTGACATTTTTATATTTTGTTTTTTTCAGCAATGATTAATGTGGAAATGTGTATTTGAACATTTCTTGACAGTGGGCATGCGTTTCTTTCGTTGAAGCACATGGATATTGTTGATTTTCAATACGCAATTGAGATTTCATCATTTTATACTTGTATGTTTGTAATTTTATTATTTATGAGAGGTACATTTTTGAATTGTTAGAACTTTCTGGAATAATAATGATTTAAACAACGATATCAATGAAGACTTGTTGTGTTAATAGGAAATTGATGTACTGTTTGTTTTTTGTAGATGTGATCATTTGTAAAAATAAAAATGTTTTTGGTTTAACTATGGTTATGTCCGTTGACTATTGGAATTGTGATCGATTAAATATACGTGTAGATTATTGTAAAAGTTGAATTCAATTGGTTTTTTTGTTATAAAATCTATGATGTGGTATACATTTGAATATTATTTGTTGAATTCTTATTTTTCGTTAAGAATTGTTGTCCAATAATTAGTTATCCATTGTATTGTGTATTTTTTCTATAATACTCTTTGCTTTGGTTATATTGTGCTCAATTTCGTATGGTCATTAATACCTTCGTTAAATTTTTCTATAGATTAGTAGGGCGAGAAGGATCAATAAATTTTGAAGCATCTTCCCATGGAGATTTTTGATTACATTATTTCTAAGTTGTCACTTCAGAATCTTGTTAGATTTTGTTTATCGTGCACAAGAATGAATGCAATGTTAAGCAACTCAGATTTTTTAGCTACATGTGGAACCATCATCAATCATTTGTCATATTTTTGTTATATCGACCCTTGACATTGGAAAATGTGTTGAACCCTTTGTATTTCACGGGTGAAGGTGAAGATGTATATTTACATGTTAGTTTGAGTGGAATGAATGACATTAGATTTGAATGTGTTGTTGGATCGATGATTTGTGTATCTTCAGCAACTCTGAATCGAAGCATACGTTCCTATGTGATTATAAATCCTTTTACTGGGATATTTGTGAAAATGGGTGACATTCGTATTGGTGAGAGGAATGGATGGTTTAGGATGTGTCAGGGTTTGACAGGGTACATGTATGATTGGATCGCAGTCTCAATATGATCCACATGCTACAGGTGTTAGTGAGATTCAAAATTTTGATAGATCTTTCTATATGTACATGAGTAACCTTTCCGCGTGTCTTCAAGCTCCAAAACATGTTGTTGTTGTCGATGGAAAAATGTATTGGCTGAGTTTGGATCTTGAACAAAGTGGTGATGTTTTATATGGCGGTGAGGTTCTGACTTATTTGATTGTATGTCTCGATGTTGTTCATGAGACATGGAAGATTGGTCATTCTCCAGCTCCAAATTCTATTGATTCCATGTGCCTTGTTGTTTATGAGGATCGAGTTTCGTGTGTTGTCAATTATGCGAGCCGCATGCAGTTGTGGAAATTGAATACCGATATGAGTCGTTATGATCCAGATCTTGGAGAGGCCAGTGTTTTTTGGTCTGATACAGATTGGGAGTACATGGAGATCGAAAGTGGCATGTTGTGGCATCGCTTTCCTAGGTACAGTGTGTTTCTTGGTGTGATGGGTTCATGTTGATATGTAAATATGCACCTGTGCCCATACTTTATTGTGAGCTGAGCACCTTAGTCTGCTATTATGGCCCTGCAAGTGCATACATGGATAGAATTTCTGGAAGCAGCTTTTACGATGCATTTTTAGTCATTCGAATGAAGACTTTAATGGTTTGGCCATTTCAGGGTTGCTTGAAAGCGGTGATAATCCTGAGGAGATACCGAGATTTTTGGGAAACATGATAGAATGAGTCTTTTTTTACAGATGTAAATAGTTGTTTTTGAGGTGGTGACATTTTGGTTAATTTGAAGTAGTTTGTGTTTTATGTTATGGTGCATGTTGTTGTTTCTTGATATATGTTTATATATAACTTTTGTGAGTCTTGTTTGTGCATTTTCATGATGAATCTTCTTGGAGATGTTTTGAAGTTGGTTTGTAAATGTGTTTAAATTTTGCACTGCTCTATAGCTATTAATGTTCTGCATGATGGATTTTATGTAGTTATGGAATTTTAGTGTATGTTTGACGTGAATATTGATGTGGGTGTGTTTGATTTTGTAGGTTTTTTTGTATTGGTGTTTATGGATCGTTCAATGTCACCTGATTCCCTTCAAAAATAGCTTGTGAGCACATTTTTCCATGACTTCCTTTTCTTAGGCCGATAGGCTTATATAACTTCACTCAATGATTTTTGACACTTGTCCTCAAGCTCTTTCCCACACAGTGGTTGATTGTTGTTGTGTCTCATGATTGACAACTATCTTTTGTTCATTTAGTAAATAAAAAACAATATTAGTAAATAAAAAAACATTCAAAATTTAACAGTGATAAAGATAAAGATAAATATATCCTAAATAAATGAATAAATGGAAAATAATAATAGTAAATGGTTCAATCATTTGCTTCTCATCCAGGGACCTGAAATAGGACTGGTGGGATTATTTGTTTTCAAGTTTTTCCCGTGACTTGTAGGTTGGTTTGTTCCATTTGTTATTGAGTGAATTCTTCTTTCAATTAATGGTGAAATCCATCAGAAGTTTAATGTTTTGAATGAGACCATCAATATTATAATAGCACCTGTCTGGTTGTTATCTAGCATTACAGAGGGGAAATTATCTTTACAATGGTCCAGGTTTGATGAAACAATAGTGTGATAAAAATTATCTTAAAGCATCAGATCATCCATTTTCCAGGTTGGAGTCTCTTTTTTTAATTTTTATGCATTTCTTATTCCTTTTGTATTTTCTTTGCAATCAATAATATTATGCACATGCTACTGAAATTTTCCAGATTACCAATATATATTATTTAAATAATAATAATATTATTATATATAGCAAGGATTGAATCAAAAGTCCAATTAATTTTAATTATCATAAGGTCAAATTTTGTGAATCGAACTTTACGGATTATTTAATATCAGCTAAAATTCCTGATAAAATTCCTTGTCTGTAGGCTTATGTATGAATATTTTTGAATATTTAAATTTAATTTTTATAATCTTATAATCAGGTTCCAGGTTTCTGAGAAAAATGTTTTTAGATTATTATATTTTGAATTTTGTGCAGACCAATGTTATTTTAAGAATTCAGTTTTGTGCCATACATTGAATGATTTTGTAGTGTATTGTTTTATTTTTAACTGCTGCAGGTCACAGTTCGAAGTTGCCACTACAGTCGTCTCCTGTCTGTCAACATAGCAGCCTCAGTTCTAACCAAATCTGCAGAGGTAGACAATAATTGTAGAATTTATTATTTTCACTTTGACGATCTAAAATATTTTATTCCTCTATAGAATTTGTCATGTTTAAATTTTTCAAGTTTAAATTATTCGTATAAGTTTTGTGAAATTATATTATTTATACGATGAAAATAAAATAGCAATCATTTAGAGTCTCTTATAATCTCCTATAATAACTTTGGAGTGTAGTTACTAGAAGCTCTTTTTAGAATAATATGGAATTTCTTTTGTAGAGAGAAAGTGTTGGAACATTTTAATTATTTTTAACCTTTGTTTCAGAGATCAACTTGTTCCTTATGTTACATTTTTTTAAGCAAGGTTGAGATTCGTATTTTCATCAATTATTTTTATCCTCGGTGGATTACAAGTATTTTCATCATTTATTTTTGGGGATTCAATGATTTGATTATAACATTTTTACATTATAGATTTAATTAGGTATTTATTTGATTATAACATTTTTGTAGTATAGATTAAATTAGGTATTTGTTTGATTGTCA
Organism: Taxus wallichiana var. yunnanensis; assembly: GCA_018340775.1. Taxonomy (NCBI): domain Eukaryota; kingdom Viridiplantae; phylum Streptophyta; class Pinopsida; order Cupressales; family Taxaceae; genus Taxus; species Taxus wallichiana. Next base: position 777,082,884 of record CM031240.1, read on the forward strand.
TTTTTTTTTTCATTATAAAAAGTCTATTATATCATAGAATTTGGGTAATTTTTATTTGTGCGGGGATTCAATGATTTGATTATAATGTTTTTATTTTATAGATTAAATTACGTATTTATTTAATTATAAAAATTTATATTATCGATTAAATTAGGTATTTGTTTGATTGGTATTTTTCTTTATCATTCTAAAAAGTTTATTATATTATAGAATTTGGTTTAATTTTATTTGTAATTTTTTTGTTATATATTAGCCTAATTTTTTTATTATAGGTAAATAGTATTTGGAATGGGACTATACCCTTGTACAATAGGACTCAAAATCTAGATTAAAATTTACAAAAATGAAAAGATCATAATTTATATTTATCAAATCAACCAGGAAGCAAAAATCATAGCCAAAAACCAATAAATCTACAGCTAGAAAACAATGAAGTCACATCAATTTTAGCTTCTCAAAGAATAGCAAAATAGGACCTAAAGCCCGGATGCGTGATGAAGGCACATAACAGTCGGGGCTCATATGCGTTGCTTGAGACAATGGAAGGTTTAGATTTAGTGTATCCCTTATTTTTTCTATCCACGACCTTCCATTCCTTATTTTCTTCTTCCACTGAGATTGGAAGAACAACTTCAATTGACTTGATAAGGATGTGACCCTTATCAATGGGAAATGAATCATAATTTCGTCGAATCAACACCCTAAGGAGAAGAATCTTGAGGTTTCATCTCTGTAATGTGTGAAACCTCTTGCATGCCGGGTAAGTCAATTTGTGGGGGTTCCACAATCGGTTTTGTATGGGGATCGATTGTTAGATGATCTAGTAGAGAATATTTCCACCATGCAAGTTTGTTCTTTCATTTGGAATGCTCATAGTCTTTTGTGATATGGCAAGTTTTGAAGCAACACCAACATCTGAAAGCAAGTCCTTCATAGTCTAACCTCTGCACCCATAGTCTTTCACCGATTTATAAATTAATTGTTGTTGGTAAGGCTTGGGAGGTATCAAGATCTACAAGGATTCGTGCATAAGTAGTGTGGGTTTGGATGGAGGTCTTCTCATCAACAACCGCACATGAGCCTAGAGTATCCCCTATAGCAAGCAAACAAGATCTGTTCCAAAGCTGAAGTGGGAGTCCAGGTAATCGAACCCAAACTGGGTAGGTATTAAAAGATTATTTAAGGGGATCAAAAGATGGATACCAGTGCTTGGACATGAGCCCATGTTCATCTCAAACCTAGTGTCAGTTAAAAATTAGATCCCTATCTTCAGCGGTTTAAAAAAGGTAATTAAATATGCTTTCGCATAAGGATAACGCTCAATCTTATCTAGTATCTTTTCTCTCCATCTTTTGTGCAATCCATTCATGGAGCTGAGAAATTTTCGGCCAAAATTTTTGAAACCTACATATGAGACCCAGAAGAGAAATATTATCCTCCTCCTTAAGCACCTTTTGAAGAAGATCCTCTTCAATTTTTAGTATCGGGGTCTCTTGTGAAGAATGCAAGGGTTTATCAGTAGTTTTTAAGATCTTCTCTTTATGGCCTCAAGCTCTCTCCCTGATGACCGCAAAAAAAAAAAATTTATGTTCCCTTGACTGTGGCTAATAACACTCTGACGTACCTCTCTAGGTATGGATCTTATTTGTGTCCTGCCGGCGCCAACATCAGGGATGGTTCTTTATTTTCCCTCTTTCTCAAATTTGTTAGGGTTGGAGTTTTCATCCCCTGACCCACTATTACCATGTCTGGAGCCATTGCCGCCACTGCTACGGTTCGTAGATTTCTTTAGAGGAGAAAAGCTTTGTTTGTAATGGATCAGGTCTTATCTTGCCATCAGTAGTTCCCATGGCCATATCAATCTAAGAAAAATTTTCCTTCTCGCCATCCAAGGATTCACCGATATTTCCATTCCCATCCAGTCAGATCCTGGCCTCTTCCTCAAGCAAGAGCATCGCCTATGGTAGAGCTGCCATTAGGGGTATCTCTGTGCCACTGGTTTTTGACAGGGGAGGGTCAATGAAGCTTTAGGCTTTGAAGGGTCCGTTTAGCCATGTGCGTCCACTACCCCGGTCTTAGCAGAGATGATGCCACCATTGCCCACACGATTAGGGCTCAAAAACGAATGCTTAGGGTTTGAGGTTCGATAAACTATCACGATTTATTTTGCATGTTGTTATCTCCAACTGATTTAATATTAGCCTAATTTAATTTGTTAAGAATTTTTAAGAAAAATTACAATATTTTGAAAGTAATATTTAAATTTGTTCTATATATAATTTTTATTATTAAGATTATTTGTATAATATCTTTTATTGTATTTTATAAATGTAAATATTTTATTTTATAATAGTTTAAAATTATTTATTATGTTAGATTTTGGCAAATAACAAAAAAAAAAAAAAGAAAACAAATGTTGCAATATATTATTGATTAGTGTTTCAAAGTTATTTTTTAGATGTGTTTTATCTACGAATTATAATTTGGCGATGTCGATAATTCAAATGGTTGTGTAGTTTGGAAAATGATATATGAAAAAAATATTTATGTTAGATTTTGACAACTAACCAAAAAACAAAAATTATTATAATATATTATCCATTAGTATTTCAAATTTATTTTTTAGATGTGTTTTATCTACGAATTATAATTTGGTGATGTGAATAATTCAAATGGTTAATTGTGGATTTGCAACAATAAATTATAAAGAAAGTGAATCACATAGATTTTAATGTGTTTTTAATTATAATATCATTTATTAAATTGAAAAGATGCTATGAACATTTTGCATGATCATTGAAATGTTTTAGTTATGGTAGTGATAACCAGAAATATGTGATAAATGAACCAAATAAATTCAAAAAAGTCATTTTTAAAAGGATTTATAATTGAGGAAGTAAATTGTTGAGAAATGTAACATGTTACATTTTTACTTTGTGTATTAAATATATTATTTTTTGTTTATTAATATAAAAACAAACTAAAAAAATGTGAGGATGACATAGAATCTCTCGAAAAATGTCAAATGGACCATTTAAATCACCTTTGATTTAATTTGGGTTTTAAAGGATTTAAATCGGATGGCATGTGGTCGAGGTAAATTTTGCCTTTGACAAATCTAACATGTTAGATTATTACTTGTTGCAGGAAATGTTATTTTTTGTTTATTTAATATAAAAAAAAAAATATATTTCCTATAAGAATATAAAATTTAGGAACCTATAAAGTCTACAATGATTTGGAATTCATAGATCGTGAAGTAACCTATTCTTTCATGACGGATTCATCTTTCTCCACGAATAAAAAATATTTGTATCCAAAATATTTTTAGGCTTTGGCCATGCTGAAAAAAAAATATGTTTTTACTATTAAATAATCATGCTCTAGTGTGTTTCATATCTCTGCTATGAGTTCAACCATAATATTTCAAAATTCAAATATTTTCTCCTTAAAATTGTATGATTATTACATAGCCGAACATATGTATGTAGATTTGAAATTATTACTTTTATTTGGAAAATTTCATGTATATGTTCAAATTTCATCATGTGAAAAAGTTTGCTCTGTTTCCTAAGAGAGGCGGGAAAAACAAGAGTTTTAGAAACTGCAAGAATTTTGTTGGAATTAATGACCTAGTAAAAGATTTTGAAGAAAGCTACCTCAAGAATATGGAAAGGAAAGAAAATATCATTGGCATATATGGGATGGGTGGGTCTGGAAAGACCACTCTGGCCAGAGAATTGTTTAACCGTGAGCATTCAAATTTTTACAAGGCATCATGTTTTAAATTTTGACGTGGGGAAGCATCTGCATAATATTCATTTGATATCTTTGCAATGTAAGCTTCTTAAGGATCTGGTCAATGAAGATTGCACATTTCATAGCATATTGATGAAGGATCAAGCTATCTCGTCTTTAAGAAGTGTCCCTTTTTGAAGTTTCTAATTTTTATAGATGACATAGATCACGTGATCATTTGAATGCTTTCCATCGTTATTGTGCAAAATAATTTTGGTAGTTTGATTATCGTGACAACTCATGATAAGAGGGTTTCATAAGATACAGTTGTACCTTTCTTCGTTATAAGATGAAAGAAATGAATTCCAATCATAACAAGCTCTTTTGTTATAATACTTTAAACCATATCCCGCCCATGAATATGAAGATTTAGTCCGAATGTTAATGAAATGTGGAGGTTTATCCTGTCTTAGATGTGTTGGGTGGACATGTTCTTTGGCATACTATTCTTATGTTATTGAAATTAGAGTTGATACATTGTGAGGAAAACTCCTCCCCACGATTAAAATAGAGGTTTAAAATAAGCATTGATGCCCTTAGTGAGAAAAAGTTTTTAGATATTTATGGACATTGTGTGCTTCTTAGTCAACAAATTTCATATGGCTATAAGAATATGGGAAAGATCGGGATGGAGCCACAAGCACACAATCCTAGACTTAAAAGATAAATGTCTTATTAAAGTTCAAGTGGGAATTCTATTGTTATGGATTCGACTCAGAAACATTCCTTTATTAGGAATGCATGATCATATCCATGATTTAGGAAGGGAAATTTAGCTGAATTTCACTATTTTCGTAATTTTATGGCACCCTCAATATTTCGTGCTCGATATGCTTCTCCTAAATTTCTCAAGCACTTTATGTCGCATTAAAAATAATGTCTATGTAGCTTAGAGTTAATTTTATTTTCACCTGGAATGCAATTGTGACTACCATCATTGAATGCAGGAAGCAATGGGATTCCAAAACATTCTCATTACCCGTGGTTATATTTTTAGTCTTAGGTGTCTCAATTTCATTTTTCGACGGGTATATTGAATTCGTATTTTTTAATGGGGAAGTCCAATGAGTGTCATGATCCTTCAACTTATTTGATGTGAGTTGACCTTGACTTGAGTCTATATGAAAAGATGGATGAACTTAAAGTATTGAAGGACAACACATTGTCCCTTCATCATGCACTAAGATTCCTTCTTGGATTCCTCGATTAACAAAGTTTGCAATATTTAAAAACCTCCAATGGGCGTCTTTGGAAGATTATGGGCGTTCATAATTCTCACGTAATTTGGGTTTTCTTGAGAATTATGTATTTGTTAATTACAAAGAAATGGATTATGAATTAATAATCCATGAAGAGTATTTAAAATTGACATTTTGGTTATTTCAAGCAAATAAATTCCAAATTTCAGGCGCCATTCTATGAATTTAAGTGAATTTTGTGTATTACATTTTAACAAACGTGGAACTTCCTTCCTTTCATTTGTGGGTTCTCGCGTTGAGTCTCATGTTCAATATTTTGTGTTTATCATCATACCCAAGATCCACCTCCACCTCAAAGGAATTTATACAATCTAACCTCAAACTAGAGTTTGCACCAAAATTTTCATTGTCTCTTCTACCGATAAATGAAAAGATTTCGCTTGAAAGATCGTTGAATCATCTCATTGAATCGATATTTCCATGTAGAAATTTTTGGTTTTAAATTTATGTTTTGTGTTTTTCATATCAGATATTTGTTAAATATGATGCATTGTTCATTATCTGCATTTGTCGTTGTCTTTTCATATAACTTTTTAATATTTTTTGGGGTTTAATCTATGAAATACATTAAATTGATTAACCCTACGTCAAAATGTTCTTTACACAACTATGTATTTGGAAAGAAGCATGATGGACTTCTATAATTCCTAAGAGATCAATCCGAGGGAAGGTCTTAAATTCATCGATTCTTAGAATTTCCTTATGAGTTTTTCCCAAATTGCATAAAATTTACTTAGATTAGTAGTTCATTTGACTTTGACAACTATCAAATCAGGCACATTGAAAGTCTTAAATTCCCCATATTTCCTATGCTTGCCATAATTTCTAAAATTTTGACTAGATTGTTGTTCAAATTAACATGAAAATTTAATGGATTTGCATAAACTCATTATCTTCGTATAAGACTTACAAACAATTGGAACCTTTCCATAATTCACATTTTCCTTTCAACAACTTCCTAAAGTCAAAACCAATGCGCATTTGATTAAAATTCATCCAAGGAAAGCATAGATTAGCCAATAAATTTCTTCTCATATGTCTTCATAAAATATTTCCATCCAAGAGTGCAATTTTTGAATCTGAAATCATCTTCAAATTTACCTCGCATACCGTGTTTCTAATTCCATGGTGAAATTTTCAAATTGTTTTAAAATAAACGAAAAACATCAATATAACCTATTCAAAGCATAAATCTACTAATATTATGTATGTTTTATTGACATGGAGAGCTATGGGATATGTTTCCACAATAATCCATTTCATTATTTGATGGAGACGCAACATGCCACCACACAAGATTCATCATACTTTCAATGAGAGGGTCATTTTTCATAGTGAAGCTTATCAAAAATTCATTTTGGCATAAATATTGACCCCACAAAATATAGGTTTCATAATTTGGTTTTAAATGTGGTTCTTTTCGTTTAGATACTTGTAATCATCACTTAACATATTTCATTTTTCATTTTACACTCATAAATACATGATCCTCACTATAACCCCCTAATCCATCCACATTTTACTTACTATTTCCTACCTATTTGTGTTGCACTCTGTAAATATAGCCCAATGGAGCAATACACATTCCGATCCCTTAAAACATCGCATGCTCCATCAAGCGATTGCTAGTTTAATATAACAAACAAACTAAAAAATACGAAGATGACATGAGAACAAGAAAAATGTTAAATGGACCATAATTAAATCACACGAATGTTGTTTTAAAAGGGATTTATAATCATTGAAGTAAATTTTTTGAGAAATCTAACATGTTATATTTTTACTTTTGTATTAAATATGTTATTTTTGTTTATTTAATATAAGAAAAAAACTATTTAATAAGAATATGAAAATTTAAAAAATATGATAAAGTCTATAAAGTGGAATGATTTGGAATAATGTTATGACAATTCGAATGAATGAAGTTACAAATTTATATTGTTTCCAAATGACATTAGGAAGGAGAATGTGATTGTTTATATTAAAATTTTCTTTTTGTTATATAGACAATTTAACATCTTATTGTGTGTTTTATATTTCAAAATTGAATATTTGTAAATTTATAATTTGAAGACATTGTCAATTATGTATTTGATAGAAAAAGTGAATGTGATGTTTATGTGAAATTATTGTATGTGTATATATGTTTTTACATCATTTGCATTTGGGAAGATTTGCGGACATTTTTCCAACTCAGAATCTAGCATTTCAAGTGCCCTTTTCGATACCGGAAGCTAGGATTTACAAATGGGATATTTCCTGTTATGCTCTCTTACTACGTCTAAATTTGGACGTTAACCCCTGTTTTAGAATAAGGTTTTTAAAGCAATGTAACGAGAGAGTCCCAGAGTATGTGTTGAGCATATACATTTTTTTGATGATACGGTCTTTCTATAAGAAATGTCAAATGTAAATGTTTGATATTTCTATAGTGAAACCGTGAAATCGTATTTTGTGTATGCTTGGCATAATGTTTTGTTATACATTCTCATGAACTATGGTTGCCTTCGTATTGTTTATCATTTTCATGAGTGGATGAGATGTTATTTAATTGACATTTGTATATTTTTGTTTTTTCAAGAAATTATTAATGTGAAATGTGCATTTGAACATTTCTTTACAGTGGCATGGGTTTATTTTGTTAAAGAACATAAATGATATTGTTTTTGAATACACAATTGAGATTTCATCATTTTATACTTTTGTGTTTGTAATTTTATTATTTATGAGAGGTACATTGTTGAATTGTTACAACTTTCTCGAATAATAATGATTTAAATAATGATGTCAATGAACACTTGTTATGTTAATAGGAAATTGATGTATTGTTTGTTTTTTTTTCGTAGATGTGATCATTTGTAAAAATAAAAATGTTTTTGATTTTACTATTCTTATGTTCGTTGACTAATGGACTTGTGATCATTTTCGGAGAATTATTTGTGTTCGATTAAATATGCGTGTACATTATTGTAAAAGTTGAATTGGAATTGTGTTTTTTGTTATAAAATCTATGATGTGGTATGCAAATGATTATTATTTGTTGAATTCTTATTTTTTTGTAAGAATTGTTGTACAATAAAAAGTTGTCCATTTTATTATGCATTTTTCTATAATACTATTTGCTTTAGATTATATTGGGTTCGATTTCATGTGTTCGATAATACCTTCGTTAAATATTGTCTATAAATTAGTTGGGCAAATGGATCAAAAAATTTGGAATCATCTTCCCATGTAGATGTTTTATTACATTACATTTTAATTATTTCTTATTTTTATTTGGAATTTTATTTTATTTAACTGTAGTTTATTTTTATATATATATTTTTAAGTTTATCAATTTTAAATTTTATACTTATAATTTTAAATTTTTCTTTATATTATTTTTATTTTTAAATATTTTTGCATTTATAAATATTTTTAATCAATTTTTAATTTTAATTAATTCCTAATTTTTATATTATTATTTTACATAATTTTTATAAATAATTTCTAATTATTTTTAAGTTCTATTAACTATAAATTGTAAATTTTATATTTTATTTTTCTAATTAATTTAATTTTTCTTAATTTTAGTTTTTAATTGATTTTAATTTTAGGTTAATTTATTTTTTTTTATTTTGAATTTTTTAATAATTTTATTAATTTAAATTTTTAAAATATTTTTAATATTTAATTTTCTTTAATTTTAATAATTTTTTTAATATTTATGAATTTAATTTTTTATTATTTTTAATTATTAATTATAATTTTAATTTTTTATTAATTTTAATTATTAATTTTCATCAATTTTTAATTATGAACGGGCCTATCGGACTGTTAATATCACTAAATGTTATATTGCTACTAATTACCCTGACTTGATTGTCTGCATCTGTAAAGACGGTCCCCACGAATACATATGTTCTTATGGTAAGCTCAAAGGTTTTTTGTTGTATATTACCTAGCATTTTTCTATATTTCAACAGATGAATTTATGATTAGATATACAAAACTTTCAATTGACTATACAAGAAGAAATCCTTTATATATAGCAGCTAAAAAACTTCTCATTATGCGATATTTCCATTTTTTTCTCTTTTCCTATAAATTTTCCGGTTACTAGGTAACTTTCGAGTGTATGGATTTTATTGCAAAAATATGTGTTCTATCTGGTATCTTCGCCACTTCAACTATTATCATCATTTACGTCAAAATAAATGCAAAGAAAAGGGAGTAGAGAGAGGAGGAGGAGCGTGACCTTAGAGCATATATGCATCCCCTCGACTCCAGACCTCCTTCCGTCGAAATTTTTTTACACAGAGGATACTCTTACCGTCAGATTAAACGATACACCAACAATTTTGCAGACAGACTTGGCCAAGGAGGATTCGGTACAGTTTACAAGGGTAAGCTTCCCAACGAATGCCTCGCAGCTTTCAAAATTCTGGACAAATCCAAACATAGTTTAAATCAGTTCATGAGTGAAGTTGCTACCTTGGGAAGGATTCATCATTTGCATCTGGTGCGGCTCTTGGGGTATTGCTTTGAGGGTTCTAAAAGAGCTTTGGTCTACGAGTATATGGTCAATGGTTCGCTGGAGAAATATATCTATGGAGATGATCATTTTGCATTGGACTGGAAACAATTATATTCCATTCCAGTGGGAACAGCTCGTGGGATTGCATATTTACATGATGAATGCAGAAGCCGCATCTTGCACTGTGATATAAAGCATCATAATATACTCCTCGATGCCAATTTCTCCTCAAAAGTTGTATATTTTGGTGTGGAAAAACTAACATATAGAGAAGAAACCCATGTCACCATGACTGGTTCTAGAGGTGTTATGATCGAAACACATATCAACAATAAAACAAAATTAAAACAGAAATAATATAAGCATGCAATTGTAAGATGAACCCAAGATCCCAAATATGGGCTACATCTACCCAAAACAAGTCATCCTTCTCCTCTATTCAGTCCTAAAGAATACAATAAAATTCTCTCTTTTTTTCATATTGCAAAAAGTAAATCCATGCAAATATTGTAGTGCCCCGCTTTGGGAAATGGAAAACTCACACCAAAAAAGTAGTTAAAATTTGGGTAGTTTTTTTAAAAGTATAAACAATTACTAATTTTACCCAATTGTTGTTACTAATTATTCTATACTAATTTGATTTACCTAATTAATTAACTACTTTATTATTTAGTTCTTCTCATGCTTACCCTACGAAGCATTTACTAGGGTCACATTGAAAAGTTAATCGCCCCCTCCCCCTCCCTTTTTATTTTATTCGCCCTACACACCCATATTTTATTTTATTTACCCCCCTTACCCCTTCCCCCACTGTAGGATTTAATATGGACACTAGGATAAATCTAATCTTGGCCCTAGATTTAAATTTTTCCCTAAAGTTTCCATAACCCGACTTTATTATTTATTTTCTTTTCTTTTCCTCTTCTCATTTGTTTCATCTTATTTATTCTTGCATGTGCAAGTTGAGGAGGAGCTATGGAAGTCAAAGATTCATGGTTGCTTAAGATATTTTCATTGTTATAAGAATCTTTTGTATATTTCCCTTATGTGGTTGGGTATATCTTTTATACCTTTTTTTTTTTTTTTTTTAAATGGAGGAAAATCTACCTAACTTTGTGTGTGTGTATGTGTGTGTGTGTTTATATACATTTATATATTATTGAATATCATGGAAACCGATTTTAAGTAAATACCTAATGAGAGAAAACCCCACGAGGGGGTTTCATAGTGGAAGGGAAAAAACAAAAATGGAGGTGGTTAGGGTCCTGCGTGGTGGTATGTGGGGGTTGGGATCCGCGGTGGAGAGGGTTGGGGGTGAGGGGAGTTTGGAGGGTGCATGGGTGGGTGGACGGTGGAGTGGAGGGGTGGTGTTTGGGGTTACGTGGGTGGGTGCCCACGTTTGGGGAGGGCTCGACCCTCCCCACATATTTGTTTTATTTGTTTTAAAACCTAAAACAAAACAATTTCACTAAAAAAATTAAAATTGCTTTTTTATATTTCTATTTATTCTTATATTATATATATATAATATATATATTAATAAATATAATAAATATTTTTTTAGAATATTTCATTAAAATATATAACTCTAATAATATATCAAGTAACATATACCATGTTTGAATATATTAAAGTTATATAATATAATATAACTATATTTTTAAAAACCTATAATTTAACCCTGAGCAATTTAAATACTTAAATTACATTAATTATTCTCTTTTTTTCAAATTGATGACATATCGTCAATATGGCACACTTCCTCTTCTATCACCGTTAATTAGCTACATTACGCTAGTTAATTAACCTTTCTATCCATCAATGACGCCAATTAATGACATTTCATTAATAAGCTCCCTTTTTTGTCTAGATTAATTAATTATTTCTAATTAATTAATTAATTAATTAATCCCCCTTTTCTACCTAGACTAGTTAATTATTATTAATTAATTAGATTCCTCTTTAAATCATTAAATCATAATTTATTTTATTAAATCTCTATCATTGTCTAAATCATTCTAATTATTCCTCTAAAAAGCTTCTATAAGCTTACACATCTATTAATTAATCACTTTGATTAATTAATAAACCCCTCAAAATCCTATGGGTCACTAAAGGACAAACTAATCTCTCCTAAGCTTGACTAAACCCTTTCTAAACCTCTCTTATCCACAACTAACCCAAACTCTCCATTTATCCCACATGAAGGAGGATGTAGAGATTATCCTATCTATTGGGCTATATAAAGAGCCCTCATCCAACCTTTACACTTACACATTTACACATCTAAGTGAGCATAGAGCCTAAGCTATAGCCATTTGTCATATTTGAGCATTCTTCATCGAGAAGCTAACTACTTTCATTTCTTGTATTCATCCATCCAAGTTTAGAAGTCATATGGGGATATGTTAAGTGGTCTAGCCATTTGACAAGACCCCATTATTGAAAACCTTGTGATGTAAACATAAAATCAAACCTTTGATCACAAGGATCTAAATAGATTCACTTTATTTGGATAACATTAGAGATTTGGATTAACCTATTAGTTTGAATATTTTTTCATGTTCTAATGCAAGGATGTTAGTAGATTAGTCTTGCTTAAGCTCTAAGCATGATGGTGCATTTATTTTTATTTAGCTTTTTTAGGACTACTAGGTGTAAGTTCTAACTCTTTTTCCATTTCTATCGAATTCATTTAAATATTTGGCATGGCGAGTAGGATGGGTCCTTAGTCCCTTAAGGGTATTTACGTCTTGTTTCTTGTAAAATTGACATGAATACCTATATTGTAAGGTTACGCTATATACACTTTAACAATTCCTAGGTATACTATAGCTTTAGTTTGATTTCAATTATTACCTATTGATTCTAAAGAGTTTTAAGTGTTACCACTTGTGTGTGTTATATCAATATCATCTTGATATCAATACCTTACTTTCTCACAAATTTTGGTTAAGATATGTCAGTGAAATTGTTGTGCCACTCACAATCGTAACTGACACCCTTTGGATTACATGTATTGATTGAATTTGGGATTGCTTTTAGTATACTTTGTTTGGAGGTCACATTAACTTCTTGTTATTACTTACGACTTGTTAATTTCTTTGAACTCGACATAAGTAGGAACATTTTGTTACTCATCATATGACACCAACTACCTTTTCGAAGACAAATTTAGGAATTAATTCATTCGATTATTTTGTTTAAAGCTCAACATTGTGTGACTAATTATTGTTTGGCTTGTTCATTTAAGAGAAAATTATTATGTCACTTTGGTTCTTTGACATTCATAACATAACCTTAAATTCTAGACATTCCTTCTTTCACTTAGGTTTGATAAAAATCATGAACACATTCACAGATATATTAGTTAACCTATTACAAATTATGGATCCTAAAACACGATTAGGACTCAAAAGGAAGGATTTTGAAACTAGAAAAATGCAAACTTGGGAAGCATCAAACAAACAAGGGTCAAACCCTTTTATTGGCCATGATCTGGGGCCTTTATTTTCCATGGAAAAAGAAGTAGAATAAATTATAGATCATAGCGGTGATGAGTTAGAATCCCCACATGTGGAGTTTGACTTTGACCCCACCTTGTTAGATGAATTTATTTTTAGAAAAAGGATCGGGTACTGGAACGAGTTGTAGAATTGGGAACTAGAATGCCTATTGAACAAGAAGCAATCCCACCTACAAATGATGCTAATGAAGAGGAGCAATGCCTTATTAACATGGATGATACCTTAACACATGGACATGCTTCTACTTCAAACGTGGGAAATAATAATGCAACAAGATATAGAATACCTTTCCTTAAAGTACCATGTAAATTCAGAATAGAACACAAAATGTTGAACAACCTCTAAAAAATGAAGAAGAAGATGAACCTTTTGAAGAAGAAGTCACTATTCAACAACAAATTAGCAACCTTAGTCAACAATTGGCTTTGTTAACATCTCATGTACAAAAAGAAACAAACAATAATATACAAAAGACAAAACCTAAGGTCAAAATTAGTGAACTTCAACTAGAAAATCAAGGAGAAGACAATATGGAACACCATCGTGTATATATCCCTACTTCTCCTACCAAAGAACAATTACTCACTCAAGAAATGCAGTCCATATGAAAGTGACACTTACAAGCCTCCAAGAGAGCACTATGGGAAATAGCAGATAATATCAATATGAAGAGCTATGTCCCTATCCATTTGACAAAACTATGATGCTTCAACCCTTCCCAAAGTTTTTGACATGCCTTAATTTGAGAGATATAGAAGGAAAGGTGACCCACGAGACCTTGTAAAATATTTTTATATGGCATGCCAAGAAGTTTCCTATAATGACAATTACCTCATACGACTCTTTCCAAAGAGTCTAGGGGGCCAATCCTTAGAATGGTTTACTCGCTTACCTCGTGGGTCTATTTTTACATGGCCCGAACTGGTAGAAAGATTTGTATGACACTTCTCGTATAATATAGAAAGCGACATCACCATGGTGGAATTGTGTTGCACTAAAAAAAGTGCCAAAAAACATTCACTAGCTTCATACAAATATGGAGAGGGATAAACAGTTGCTTCCCTTGTACATTCCCTGAAAAATAGCTGGTGAGTATCTTTGTCCCCAATCTCAACCCAGACATCACTTTACATATCTAAATGCATTGTGTACGCATGTTCAAAGAGGTTATTAAGAAGGGAATTCAAATAGATAAATCCATTGTTGCCAAAGGAACCATTAAACCTCATACTAAGGATAACCAAAATGAAAAATCCATTGAAAATCCAAAAATATTCAATAAAAACAAGAACATGGTGGGAGACGGAATCATAGATTCCAAATGCGTGCAAATGGTTCAGACATCGGTGAACCTTTTAAACTGACTAAAGGACCTATTCAACCACTTCCCAAATGGATAATGTTCACTCCTCTCAATGAGCCTTAATTAGTCATATTCAAACAATTAGATGCGCTCCCATGGTGACTTATCCCATGACACAAGACTTTGATGAAAATCTCCAAAACCATCATGGTACAAAGAGCATGAATATTGTGAATTACATTGTGTCAAGGGACACAAAATAGATAAATGTCTATGACTTTGTCACTACATTCAAGACCTCATCGATAATGGGGAGATAAAAGTGATACAACCTGAGAAAACTAAAATGCCTAACAAAAAGATGGAAATATATAAAGAACCATTCTATAAACATGGCAAGTTAGATGAGCCAAAGCCGGATCGAGGAGAGTCATCCCAGAGTTACAAAGTGGTGAATTATCTATATACCAAGAAAGAAAATAATCATTACGATTTTCTCATTAGATGTATCCGCTCCCCTAGTGACCATGTGAACACCATTCGATCAAGGGGAAGGATTGCACTATGGTAACAAGGTGTGCCCACCTCATGATTCTTGAACCCTCTCTGTCGACCCCCGTAAAATGGTAGGTACAACCTTTTAGAACAGCTTGAGAAGACATCTGCCAAGATTTCAATCTTGGATCTCCTCAAAATATTGAATGTACATAAGGACATTTTGTACAAAAATCTTCAGGGGTCAGGAGTGCCACTAGAAGTAGATCCTACGCATCTTCGTGCTCCAAAGAGCAATATTGTATCAACTCGAGAACATTCCCTTTAATCATTGAGAAATCCCTATTGAAGATCCAACTCATAATCTCCCCTTGTATATTGAGGTATTCGTCACCTTTC
Organism: Taxus wallichiana var. yunnanensis; assembly: GCA_018340775.1. NCBI lineage: Eukaryota > Viridiplantae > Streptophyta > Pinopsida > Cupressales > Taxaceae > Taxus > Taxus wallichiana. The sequence continues at coordinate 777,098,181 of CM031240.1, forward strand.
GAAAGATAAAACGGGTTCTTTTGGACAACGGATCAGGGTTGAATATATGCACATTGAAATTAGTTAAGCAATTGGGACATAGAGAATAAGATCTTGAGTCTCACATCATTACCATAACCGCTTACAAAAATGCAATAAGGAGTCATTGCTGGCACAATCACATTACCCACGTAAGTAGGACCCACTTGTCATCACATGAATTTTAATGTCTTGGACTCAAAAATCCCATACAATATGCTTCTTGGCTGACCATGGATCCATGTCATGCAATTCATGCTATCAACGTTCCATCAATGCATCAAACTGAAACATGTGGGACACACTGTCATAATACAAGGAGATCTAGAGCCCTTCACTCACCGCAGAGATCTCATAGTTTTGTGTGTAAGGGTGCCTATATGTGTCCCTTTACTGATATAGTTATTCCTCTTGAATCTGAAGACATTGAGTCCCAAGTAGATTCAGATTCCCTAATTTTCTTGTGCTCGGGAGGCTTTTACATTAACTTATCCTTTCGATTCTATATGATTTGAAGGTTCTGGAATATGGTTGCAGGGGAGTATAATGTACAACAAGATCTTTTGGTTTCAAACCTCTCATTGTCACCTAAAACTAGCGGCCGATCCAACTATAATTTAAGACGGCCTAGAAATGAGTGAACTATAGGGTCATTTCTACCTAGAGGGTTAATCGCTTGAAGATAAATTGTAGGACCCAACTACGACCTAGGTCCCATAAGATACTCAACCAACTTGCTACCAAATCCCTTAGTATGAGAAGTCTAGCTGAATAATGTATTCCATGGGATACAAAGGCCTAGGGTGTGGAAAGAGTGAGCGAGGACTGAGAGAACCAGCTCCTCTCCCACACTTCAAGATAGAAAGGTACAACATCAACATTCAACCTTATGGATTGCACCCTAATGATAAAGATGCCACCTATTATGAGTGCAAAGATAGCTCTGATTATTTAGATGGCGATAAAGATTCCCATTATAGTCAATACAAGGATCTTGCCTCCACAAACATATTCATGAATACTGCTATCCTTACCATAACCCCTACTAAACCTACAATTGAGATTGTTTACCATTTCCTTTTTGAATGGGACCAAAAATGACATGTGACACTGGATCTGTTTTAAAATAAAAAGCCATTGCAAAATTCATGGGCATTCGAGATACAATTCCAATTGATATCATATGAAGGGTTTCTACATTGACTTAGATACCTACACATACTTTGGTAATAAACCGAGTTTCGTGGTGAGAAAAACTTGAGAAAAAGTGAGCGAAAAATTCCAATAAAAATCCTCAGCAAAAACAAAATTCTAAGTGACACAAAAAAACCTCTTCAAAGGCGTTGGTGACAAACAAGTAAAACCATCAATGGAAAATATAAGTGACCATGCCAAGGGTGAAAATCTCATAGATACGCCCTTGGAAGAAGATCTCAACCTTCCCCTCCGATCCTACGCGTATGGAGGATTTGTCAAAAATTCTACTAGAAGAAACCATTGATGTGAATATTTGGATAGATGATCCGAAGATAGTCAAACTAGGAGCTTCACTCTCAGCACGGGAACAAAATCATTCACCGTGATTCTAAAAGAATTTATAGATGTATTCACATGGTCCTATAAGGATATGTCGGGCTTAGATCCAACTTTAGTAGTGCATAACCTAGTAGTGCAAGTAGACACCAAGCCCATCAAACAACATGTCAAAAAATGCATTTGTGGGTGGCCCTCCTAGTGAAAGAAGAGTTAGAAAGATTGTTAGTGGCGGGATTTATTCGACCTATTGATTACTTAGAATGGATATAAAATATAGTCCCCATACAAAAGAAACTTGTCGATAAGAATCAGATGGATTTTGGAGACATTAATAAGGCATATCCAAAGGATGATTTACCATTCCCCAATATTGATATGATTTTGATTCAACTACAAGATATGAAATGTTATCACTAATGGATGGATTTTTAGGCTACAATAAATTCAAAATTCCAGATGAGGATCAACACAAGACAACCTTCATAACCCCTGGGAATTTTTGTTATCAGGTTATGTCCTTTGGGCCTTAAAAACATAGGAGAACTTATCAAAGGGAAATGAACATGATTTTTCATGATATGATTCATGAAATCATGGAAGACTATGTGGATGATATCCTCGAGAAGTCCAAGACAAGATCACATCACCCTAAGATTTTGGGGCATATCTTGGAATGCCTGAGGGAATACAAAGTCACATTGAATCTAAAGAAGTGTGTGTTTAGCGTACTATTAGGAAAGTTTCTTGGATTCATTGTATCATGAAGAGGGATTGAGGTAGACCCAGCTAAAGTTACTGCCATTACTAAAATGCCTCCTCCCAAAAACATCAAACAACTGCATAGCTTGCAAGGAAAGATACAAGCCATCCACCACTTCATTTCCCAACTTGCTGAAAAATGCCATTCGTTTACCCATCTACTTCAAAAGGATGTTTCCTTTATTTGGGGACCACAAAAACAACATGCCTTTTCCTTGCTTAAGAAGTACTTAGCCAATCCACTTGTCCTCATGCCTCTAACTCCCGATGAGCCACTCCTGATGTATATTTTTGCTACTCAATTCACTATTGGTGTGTTGCTAAGTGAATATGACCTCATCCATAAAGAAATAGATTTGTACTATATCAGTCATACTCTCATTGCTTATGAGCTCAACTACCCTTAGATTGAAAAGGATTGTTTGGCTGTAGTTTTTACCTTCCAAAAAATTCACCATTACCTATTGAATGCTAAGACCAAGCTCATTTCAAAATTTTACCCGCTTAAGTACTTGTTGTCAAAGCCTACCCTTACAGGTAGAATGGCTAATTAGATCATTCTACTAAGTGAATTTGACATTGAGTATGTCCATAAAAATTCGGTAAAAGGAAAAGTACTCATCAATCGCTTAGCGAAGCACCGTACTGTGTAAAAATCATGTAAATCTAGAGCTACTAGATGCTTCATTATTATATATTGAGGAATCTATCATGTGGCAAGTGCACTTCGATGGATCTTTTACTTTTCATGGTTTAGGGGTAGGTGTGGTATTAATTACTCCTTCAGGTGACCCTATACCTCAAGCTTTTCACCTTAGTTTTCCTTGTACAAATAACATTGTGGAATATGAAGCATTCATCACACAAATGAAACTAGTAATCAAAATGGATATCCATCATGTTAAGATCATTGGTGATTCACAATTGATCATCAAGAAAGTTAAGAATGAATATAAATTCAAGGATGAGAAACTCATCCCCTATAAAAAAGGAAACCTTGAAAGTGTATTTTGTGTGTATCACATTAGAGAAAATTCTAAGAGCACAAAAATATCCGTAGACGTTATGGAAACCATAGGTTCTATGCTACAAATTCCACTAGAGAGAAATGACATGTCGTTCTTTGTTCAGAATCTACACCAGCCTAGCGTATGATATGCCCAAATCATTTCTATCTTGTGAAGTTGTTGGTGCCTATTCCTCATGGTATGTGCACATCTATGCCTATCTTAAACACAAAGCATTCCTCCCGACATCCCCATTTTGAAAAAACAAATTCTTATTCATCATAAATCCCATTATACCCTCTTAGGGGATACACTCTATCATCGTGGCTATGAAAGGAATCTGTTGCATTTTCTAGATATAACAGAGTTATTCCAAGCGATTAAAGAGGTGCATAAAGGGTGTGTTATCCAAAATGTGCCCCCTGCTCATTTTGTGGCTAACTCCTCCCATTCTTCCCTCTCTTGTGCCTCAGTCACAAAATTTTGCTTTCAGGCACTCAAAACCTTCTAGAAGTGGCACCATTGGATAGAGCTCTTTCTCAGCTTTCCAGAAAGGTAAAGTTTTCCTCCTAACTCCATGTATTTTTGAAGTTATGGCTCGGCGGAGTTTTTTGGAAAAAATTTCCCCTGAAAGGCCCGCAGCCAATGAGATGCCGCCACATGGCACCTAGAGTGGCGGAGTGTGGGGAAATTTTGGAAAATTTTCCAAATGACCAAAAAGGTGCAAAATTTGAATTTTCCCACCGACCCGATTTGGTCCTGTTTTGACCTAAAACTTCAAATCGCCATATCTTTCGATCCAGAGCTCAGTTTTTCGCGTTCTTTATATCAATGGAAAGCTGGTGAAATTATCTACAAGATTCTAGGGTCATTTTTGCATTTTGGTTCAGTTTGGAGAGATAAAATCGAGAAATGCCTCTGGCACGTGGTCATGGCCAGAAATGACGTTTCAACAACCAGTTTTAATGCAAAATGGGTCGCATTCTTCTTCAGTATGGTCAAAAATGTCAGGGCATGGGTTTGTAAGGACCTCCATGCTGTTTTAATGCATCTTCATTCAATGGGTAATGGCTCCCACGTTTTTTCACATTTTCTCTCTCCTGGGCTCGACCCATGCATTGTAAAAGCCAGAATGAGTTCATTTTGGAAAGGGAGACACCTTTTCAGCTCTGCAACTTCCTTTTTCTTCCTCCTTGGCAGAATTTGTGAAGATTTTTACCTTTCCATGTAATACAACACCTCTTTTGCCTCTAGATCACTGTAATGCATTGTATTGGACATGGAATGTTAATATATGTTCTGTGATTAAAATCCCTCAATCCTTTCATATATCTATCATTGTTTTCCTGATCTTTCATTACATTTTGAGCAATTTGTGCATGTTTTGTGCTGTGTTTTCTTGTGGATTGTGTATTTTTTATGCAGCAGCAGGTGTCTACAACTCCTTTGGTGCATCACCATCATTAGCATTAGTTTAGTTTCAATTTTTGCACTCTTCTACCTTTGTCCCTTTGAAATTTAGAGTAGATTAGGATTCAAACCTCTGCAGTTGTGCAAATAATGGATCTGATCAGAGGAGTTTGAGGAACCAGCCTCTAATCTGGAGATTCCTCTCTCATTTTACAAGTCCCACACTTGGAGAGAGGTTTCAATGTTGTGCAATCACACTGGATGCCTGAAACATCAACTTAGAAACCTGATTTGCATCCAGGGGTGCTGCTGATTTGCAACAACAATTTTTCCATGCCCTCGGACCTTAGAGGTCTTCCAATTTATATTTGATAGGTTGGTGTGTTCTGTTAAAGAATCAGCCTTTTAAAGGCACTTTCAAAAGCACATCTGGTGACTCCATCTGGTAAACAACTCATTCTCTAAGTTGCAGACCTGTTTTCCATTCATTTCCATCCATTCTTCTTTCCATCATTTCCATTCTTTTCCATTCCATGAAGTTGTGCAATCATGACTTCATTTCCATCATGGAATTCACATCAACAACAACAGTATATTCCACCTCCAACATGCATTACAACTCTTTCAAATCAACATTTTGAGCAGATTCAAGATCAGTATGCATACCCATATGAGCAGCAGTGCCAAAGTCAGTTTGGATATGAAGCATGTCAAGCACAAGGGTATGCTAGTCAGTGAGGGCAAATCGCAGAAGAAAATTCAGATCTGCTGGACCAAATCCAAAAGATGGAGGCAAAGATGGTGCAATCAAAAGCAACAGCTCAAATGAAAGCTTTCAGAATTGGTTGCAGGACTCCTTGTCCATGGGGAGGCCCTTTTCCAAGACACTTCAGCCCTCAGGAGAAGCTGGACTTCATGATGAAGATGCTGCCCCAACTTGCACAATGGACAGTAGAAATAGAGGCCTATACACTTGTTGTTGAACAACCTTGTCAATGGGTAAGTTCTACACCATCATCCGGTTTTTCTCTTCCCATTACTCAAGCAATCATCTTATTTGGAATTGCAAATTCTAAACTCTCCATCTCATGCCGCATCCAAATGTTGATCCCATGTCTCCACCTCTCATTCTTCCACCACACATCAATTCTTCTTTCCTTTTTCCTTCCAAACAGTCATCCCCTCAACAAGAGCTAAAAGAAATACGATCTCCTCCAAAGAAACAAGAGGTTTCACCTCCTCTACCACCACAAAAATTTCCAAATCAATTGAGTTACGACCCATCCCTCCTCTTGCATTCCCAATTCCATGTGGGGAAGAAGAAATTGCAAAAATCAGCCATGAAGGACAGCAAGAAGAGGAGCCCAACAGAAAAGAAATGACAAACAACTTGAGGAGTTGGGCTACCAAATTTGGGATGAAAAATATCCCCTTGATGGTTAAGCCTTTAGAAGAGGTTGGAGTTGGAGAACAGGTGGTGGTTAAGATTGATTTTGTGGCAGCAGAAGAAGAGCAAAAAGAAGAAGCAGATCAGCAGTCAGTTTTCTCATAAAGTAGTGTCCATGTTGGCACTCTATTTGAAGGGAATGCTGATTCAATTCAAGTTGCACAATCAGCCATAGAGGAAGAAATTTTTATCCAAAATTCACCCCTCAAGGTAATTTTGATAACATGCATCAAATTCTTTAGTCCCAAGCAATTATATTGAGTCCGGGAAAAAAGAAGTCATGTTTCTAGGGTCCCCTCAGATTTTTTTTTAACTCCCCTGTCCAAGAAGAAGAGAGCAAGTTCTGAGGAAATGTGAAAAAATTGCAAAACAAGCTCGGGCCAGAAAAAATCATGAAAAATGGCTAAGTCCTAGTCCTTGCAACAGTCGGGACATTTGGGACATCCGACGCGAACCGCCGAAAGGCTCGCTAGGCGGTTCCATGCGCAACATTCGGGACAAAGGGACGCGCGGGACGCGGAAATCCGAACTGGCCGAAAAATGGAAAAATTTGACTAACTGTTGAAACATGAAAACAGGGTAGATATATTTAAATAAAAGAAACATATTCGCTCTCCGGCGGTCACCAATGCTCATTCCCGTAAAATGACGTAAAAACGCCCATCTGACCCAAAATAGTTGCCCGCACTAGAAGGCCATAAATTTTGCATTTCTCAACGAAATCACACAAAATTGGTACCGTTGGAATCATGGTTCTGAGCCCGATGCACAGAAATCAAGAAATTTCAGATTTGATCAGAAATTGATTGAGGTTTGTAAGAAAATGTGGCCGGGTTCGAAACAACATTTTTTATTTGGTAGGCTGGAGTGCAATTAAGAGGCATGGTCATCATTCTTTCTCTGCTGCAGCACATGGGACAGTATGGGGAGCCTTTTGCAAGTAATGTACAATCATTTCACTCAATTTAATGCCTCTTACAGGTGGTTGAAGGACAGATTTCGGGATTTCCATTTTCCCTTCTCTTCCCCTTCTCATTTTTTCTATAAATTGGAGTGTTGGGCTCATTGTAAAAGAGAGAGTTTTTGGGTAGCAAAGCTCTGCCAAAATTGCTTTGTGAAGCCAGTGTGTTGCAAGCCCTTGTAGTGGACTCCTTGCATGGTGATCCAGGCCCTTATCTTGTAATAGATTGAACTGTGCATATCATGAAGCAATAAAATACCAGTTTGTGGATGTATCTTCCCCTGCTGTGTTTTTTTGCATTCTTCTTGCCCCTTTGATCTTTCTATAAGAATATTGTGTCTATTTATTATGTTCTTGCAGGGATTCATTATCATTGTGTATGCTTGGAATATTGTTGTGAATGCACTTTGCTAGATTAAGGTGAACTGTCATTACCTCTTCTAAAGTGTGCACTTTGCCTCTATATTTCACACATTTGGAGATTACTCTCACACCCTCCTTTTCTCGGTGTATCACCGCTTTAGTGTATTCTTTCATTTTATGCATTCTCTCTCCCCATGGTCCCTTGAAATTTAGATTAGAATAGTTAGCTTATCCCGCATTAGAGTAGATTGTGGCAAGTAGTTTAGGAGCAAGAACCAACTTTCTCTGGAGGTCTATCTCAAGTAGCAAGTCCCACAACTTGGAGATAGTACCCATGTTATCCAATCACACCGTGAGTTCAAGTATATCTCCAGGGGTGCTGTGATTCGGTGATAACATGAAATCTCGAAGAAGATCTTGCAGTCCCAACTTGTCCTCTAGAGCAGGCAAGAGATCAAGAGTTTGACTTGATGAATTTCATGCTAGAGGAAGAGTTCTATCAAGAGAAGGATTGTCTTCAAGTAGTAGAGAAAGGAGAAGCTACTCCAGATCCAAAAGAAGAGGAGCACATTCTAGTGGTGGAGGAGAAAATTGCAGATCCAAGTGCTTTAAGCACAAAGCAAGCTATGGGAGAACCTTCGATTCTTTTTTTTCTACTTCATCTCTCCGAGTTCTAGTCTTTGAAGAGGAGTTTGATCTCTCAAACTCAATGTTGGAGGGTGAAAGAAACCATGGTGGTCAAGTTACGTATCAAGAAGACACCATGGAGGAAGTGGAGCATTTGCGTAGGGGACAGCCATGAGGTAGTTTATTTGTCGATTTGGAGGACTGTTTTGATGGAGAAGTGCTTAGGTTGAGTTTCCACCATTCTCTCTTTCATCATCCACATTCCAAACACTTGAGTCTCTGTCATGAAGGAGAACATTCATTTGTAGTAGCTTGCATCTTATAAAGCAGCTCTTCGAACCAAGATTGGAAGATTTTAATCTTTCATGTTCTTCATCGAGGAAGAGAAAGTACAGAGGAATTTCACCATTTCTTCCACACCATCCATTCAGAAGGTCTACAAGAAGAATCCATTTTTGGAGTTGAAAACCAGAGCTATGGGCATATCAAATGGATCATACCTTGCCCAATAAGGTACTTGACTTCATTGGAGTCAAAGGAGAAGTCACAACCAGTCATGCTTGCTTCTAAGCATGAGGATGAGCTACAAAGTACCAAGGATCAGCTATCATACCTCTTCAATCCAAATGCAAAGCAACTAAAAGAGGTATAGGATTCGCGTTCAGTGATACCTTGATGATTTGGGTGGGAGACCAGCTTCTTGTTGATTTTCCACTCATCCTAACAGCCATAATCAGCTCCAAATCAATTGCATGGCTGCCACTTTTGAGAAAGGGAAGCTATTTCTCACAACCAATTGCATAGGTTTGTTTAGCTTGCCTTTGCTTCCGAGCTAGAGTAGAGTAGGTAGGTTTGATTTTAGCGAAGAAGTGCTTGTGCACACTCTGCATGTTCCATTTGGAGCATGTATGATTTTCATTCTATGTACATAGTTTTTTTGTGCTGGTTTTGCTCTTGCATACCATTTCATGGCATTTTGGTGAGAACAACTCCATTTCAAAGGTGAGTTTCCAAGTGGTTCGAGAGAGGAGGTTTTCAAATTTTAGATCAGTTTGTAGGTTAAAACTCATGACTCCATGCCCAATGGATGCTTCATATGTAACCTTAGAACTTCATCCAAAGCAGTGAGATGACCCCTCTCGAGTCGCCAAATTGTTATCCAAAATGTTCCCCCGCTCATTTTATGGCTAACTCCTCCCATTCTTCCCTCTCTTGTGCCTCAGTCACAAAATTTTTCTTTCAAGCACTCAAAACCTTCTGGAAGTGGCACCATTGGATAGAGCTCTTTCTCAGCTTTCCAGAAAGGTAAAGTTTTCCTCCTAACTCCATGTATTTTTGAAGTTATGGCTCTCGGAGTTTTTTGAAAAATTTCCCCTCAAAGGCCCGCAGCCATGGAGATGCCGCTACGTGGCACCTAGAGTGGCGGAGTGCGGAAATTTTGGAAAATTTTCCAAATGACCAAAAAGGTGCAAAAATTCAAATTTTCCCACCGACCCGATTTGGTCCTATTTTGACCTAAAACTTCAAATCGCCATATCTTTCGATCCAGAGCTCGTTTTTTGCGTTCTTTATATCAATGGAAAGATGGTGAAATTATCTACAAGATTCTTTTTTGCATTTTGGTTCAGTTTGGAGAGAGAAAATTGAGAAACGCCTCTGGCACGTGGTCATGGCTAGAAATGACGTTTCAACAACCAGTTTTAATGCAAAATGGGTCGCATTCTTCTTCAGTATGGTCAAAAATGTCAGGGCATGGGTTTGTAAGGACCTCCATGCTGTTTTAATGCATCTTCATTCAATGGGTAATGGCTCCCACGTTTTTTCACGTTTTCTCTCTCCTGGGCTCGACCCATGCATTGTAAAAGCCAGAATGAGTTCATTTTGCAAAGGGAGACACCTTTTCAGCTCTGCAACTTCCTTTTTCTTCCTCCTTGGCAGAATTTGTGAAGATTTTTACCTTTCCATGTAATACAACACCTCTTTTTGCCTCTAGATCACTGTAATGCATTGTATTGGACATGGAATGTTAATATATGTTCTGTGATTAAAATCCCTCAATCCTTTCATATATCTATCATTGTTTTCCTGATCTTTCATTACATTTTGAGCAATTTGTGCATGATCTCGTGCTGTATTTTTATGCAGAACAGTGTCTACAACTCCTTTGGTGCATCACCATCATTAACATTAGTTTAGTTTCAATTTTTAGAGTCTTCTACATTTGTCCCTTTGAAATTTAGAGTAGATTAGGATTCAAACCTCTGCAGTTATGCAAATAATGGATCTGATCAGAGGAGTTTGAGGAACCAACCTCTAATCTGGAGATTCCTCTCTCATTTTACAAGTCCCACACTTGGAGAGAGGTTTCAATGTTGTGCAATCACACTGGATGCCTGAAACATCAACTTAGAAACCTGATTTACATCCAGGGGTGCTGTTGATTTGCAACAACAGGGGTGTTTTGTGCCAATACAAATGGAATGGTTGTTGCTAAGAAATTTTTGAGAGTAGGCTACTATTTTCCTACTATGGAAATAGACTACTACAACTATGTAAGGAAATGTGTACTATGTCAAAAGTATGGAAATTTCATCCATGCGCCATCACAACCGTTGCAGCCAATCACAACCCCATGGCCATTCTCCAAATGGGGACTAGATTTAATAGGAAATCTCACCCCTACCTCATCTGATGGTCATACTCACATCATCACAGCTACAAAATATTTCACTAAGTGGGTGGAGGTTGTTCCTTTGACTTATGTTACAGGAGCTCAGATTTCAAAGTTTATCATGAATCACCTTATCTGTCGGTATGGCATTCTTGTAGCCATAGTTACTAAAAATGGAAAATCATTCAAGAACAAGATAGTGAAGGACCTTTTTCATCGCTTTCAAATAAAATTGAAGTGGTCTACGCCATATTATCCACAAGGTAATGGGAAAGATGAAGCCACTAATAAAACATTGGTTTGAATCATGGAAAAGATGGTGAGTAAGACAGTCACAATTGGAATTTGAAAATTCACCATCCCCTTTGGGCTTATAGGACCTCCATTCACACACCCACTGGTGTGACACCCTATTCCCTATTATTTGGAACCGAATCAATTATCCCATTGGAAATTGAGCTTCCTTCCTTGAGAATATCTCTTAGGTATTATCTGGACAAGGATGAGGATTACAGAGTGGCCAGACTTGTAGAAGTAGAACTCCTGGATGAAAAGTGCATCCATTCTCTTAACCATCTCAAAGTGTATCAAAACAGAGTCTCCAGAAATTACAACAAAAGGATCATACCTCGTTAGTTTGAGGTTAGAAATTTGGTCATGAAAGAAAATCAGTTCAACAAAAGGGAAAATAGAGAGAAGAAAGGAAAGTTTGAACTGCATTGGTTAGGACCTTAGGTCATTATGGCCAAATATGGTACGGGAGCATACAAAATTTCCCATTCCAATGGTGATGACCTCTCCAAACTTATGAATGCCATGCACCTTAATCAGTTTTATGATTAAACATGGCACAAAAATCAGAAAAGAAAACCAAAAAAAGAAAAAAAAAAAAAAATGAGTAAAAATGATCAAAATACAAAAAGAAATAACAGAAAAAGAAAAAGAGAAAATAGGTCATCCATATGTGAAAACCACGTAGTTGTGGTCCATTGGATAGGTCCCTAGGTGAAAAATGGTTTCCGACGCATTGGGAGGGTTCGTTGTTCACAAGCATCTTGCATCTGGAGGGTACTTTTACTTAGCCTAGGGCTAGCTCTGTGTCTGCATCTTTGATTCCCTATGAACCTATCCTGTCAAGCCTTGATCCGGTTTTTTCTCTTATTAATCTGTGAAGGGATGGTCTTTGCATATTCCCAATTGAACGTTGAGGGCACTTCTGTGACTTCACCTTCCTGTTTATAACACATGGCACTTGCCCTTATATAATCTCTGTCTAACACTGGGGGCATCCACATTTCTCGATTACATGTACATAGCTTCGGTAAACCTTAGAAAAATGCAAAAACAATAAAAATGTTAGAAAATCACACAAACATTCAAAAATGTTATAAAATTAAAAAAACATTAAAAAATGTTTGAAAATCACAAAAACATTCCAAAATGTTAGAAAATCACAAAAACATTAAAAATGTTAGAAAATCACAAAAAAATCATAAACGTTCAAAAAGCACAAAAACATAGAAAATTGTTTCGCAAAGTCACAAAAACATTCAAAAATGTTAAAAAATCACAAAACATTCAAAAAACACAAAAACAATAGAAAATTATTTCACAAAATCACAAAAACAATAGAAAATTGTTTCACAAAAACACAAAAATAGTAGAAAAGTGCTTCACAAAACAATCTTGCAAAAACATAATGTTAGTTTACTTACTTTATCTTGTTTCTTACTTTGTTTTTGTACATTGTTTGCTTGTATAATTGTTGCTTGTTTATACATTTGTGTAGTTTGTTGCTTAGACATAATTTGGTAAGTTTTTTCTTTTCTTGCTTAGATTACATTCATCCTTACTTATACATATGTAGTTTATTTTTGCATGCTTGTAAATAATTGTACATAGTTGTGTTAGTTCATGATTGGTTGGTACTGTGTATTTTGGTTAACATTTGATTGTGTTTGTTTGTTGCATGTACATTGTTTTGTTATCACATCATCATCTCTCCATCAATATCATCACATCTAACATCATTTATACATCATATAAATAAAAATCTAAGTATACATCACACATGAATGCTAAGCTACTCATCACATATCATATAATCACATGGGGGCAAGAGAGATCACAAATATCAAAATCTACCCCCCACACCAATATCATCATGTCATCCCATGCACTGATCTAGAGCATCATAAGTACAATGAATGGATAACATCTATGGATCTATCATATCAAAATTAAACACATGTACTAAAAACATGTCAACTATCATCATGATACATACACAATGTGGAATCAAATCATATAACATCATGACACATCTATAATCCATGCAATCAATCATCAAAAATAATAAAAGTCCATCATCTCATAAACAATGGTGCCACATCAAAATGTCCATATATACAAGTATAAAATGTTCTGTCTCACAAAATATATACATCATCAATACAAAATGGGCCATCAAAGGGCACAACTCATAAAAATGCCTTCATCGAGGTATACATCAAAAATGCTATACAACGGTCAAAAGAATAAATCCTTCATCAGAGGCATGCATCAAAAAATTGGTACATCATAAACATCAGTCAAAGTATAACACCTTCATAAGAGGTTTGTATAACATGATACAAATAATTAAAAGAGACCCATAACCAATGAGAGTCAAGGGGATATAATACTAAAACCCTCAAATGGACATGTGGTTGGTCTCATTCATTTATGATCTAATAGATGACCCATAAGGTTATAATGCTATATAGGGGTTAAAAGGTTGCCACATAGTGTTGTAGCCTTTGGAGGTTACCCCTCAAGTGGTATTGAGGTTACCTCAAGTGGCTTCTCCATATTTTGATATTTCTGTTGTATATGTTTTGATCTCAAGTAATATCCTCTATATCTTCGGATCCACTCAAATGCTAACTATAGGTAGGTGCCGAAATTTTTCCCAAGTTTTTCATCTAGTTTGGAACTAGTAAAAGTATCTTGAGAGACCTGTTTTAATATGAGGCTCTACCATAAATTCACTTTTTAGCACTATAGCTAAAAGTCTCAATGAGTACAAGATGTCACTAAACCCTAATCATGATCAAGGGATAACCTCAAATTTTATGTGTGTGAAATGATGCTAAAGAATGGTCTGATAAAATTTAAGAATATATATTTCTCATCCATGCAAGGAATACTTTTCACATTATCTTGACCCACTTCTTTAAAGCTGATCTCTGCTCGACTATCACAACTTTTTTGATGTAGGGGGTCTTAGTCTCGGATAGAGGCTTGTCCCCGAGCCATCTCGAGAAGAATATATGTATCTTGAATCAAGAAAAAGAAGTGGACCCAGGTGAATGATTGGCATGGGCTCTGCCTGGTCCCTCTCTCAAATGCCTTTCTATGATCACGACTAGAATATGAGATTGGGCATGATCTCTCTCTGAAGGAAGTCAACTTCCCCACTTCTGCATTATGTACCGCACTTACTAAACACCCATACCGTAGGAATAGCTTGTTTTTGCCTCGACATCTCCACCCTAGGCTCAACATCTAGCCTTTCAGAGGAACCACTGGAGCCTTTCCCTTTAAAACCCCTATGGACCTATACCTATCCTTGGCCTTGTGGTTTGTGTATTTTTCTTAGGTATCCTGTAAGGGCACCTGCTGCCTCTGTATTAATATGAAAATAAGTTTAGGATCTTGTCACTTTACCACCAGTTATCTTAGGAAATGCTTCCCATCATATCACCCCATCAAATGGATCATCAAAAGCCCATGACTGATGATTCATCTACAACCTCATCACTACTATATCGACCTGTTGGGTGGGATGCTCACACACATGTGCTCCCCATGCCTTATATGATATGTTCAGGAGCCACAACAAAAATGGTTGCATTATCAAGGCCATGTAATATTGTGTGGTGCCTGGGTCCCCAACCCGTCGATCGTGGTCCCGAATTTGTAATACCACCTCATATATGTATCATAAGAAGTTACCCTCACTCGGGCTACTCACTCATACGCGGCCACATAGTCCACCTCTCTTCATCCCGATGGGAATACCAAATATGAGGTGAGGGACTCCCTTAACTTTTCCCATCTTATTATATCACGACTACCAAGAAGGAAGTGCTCTACTACATAGACTCTAAGCTCCACTCCATCCTTAGGCCACTATAAACATCTCTAGGGCTTCAAAATTATATCTCTATCCAGTAACTAATCAAACTCTTGATGGTAGTAGTAAATGTTTGATGGGTTCCCTTGATACATCATCCCCCATAGAGACCCATGCCATGTATGTCGGATCCTCCAATGCTTGGGTTTGCAATGCACCTATTGTCCGCCCAAAAACCCGATCACTATATGGTCCTAGGACCAAATCTATAGAGATGATGCCGGCCCCACCATCATCCCTCCATCTAAGGTGGCTAAAAAGTGTAATCTCCCCGTGGAGTGCTCGAGATCCTAGTATAGATGTACCAGTATGCACTTGCCCCAAGAATATCACTCATCGCTGAACACTCCATGTACTAATGTTATCAGCCCCATCAGAAATGATGTCCCAATCTTATCAGTGAGTAAGAGCCCACTCATATGAGCAATCAAATAAAGTGGTCCCCGGATCGGGTCGGATCATTTATCCACTATATCATGAAAGGACACTGCTCATATACCCTCGTGGGTTATCTCCTCATAATAAAAAAGGTCACTAATTGCAGGCCATAATCCCATCAAATTTGCTCCTATACTCGATCATTAGAGCCTATAATACGAGCATGCAAAATCCACCACACGTCCTCTAGTGTGACGATCATCTCTCCTGTAGGGATCCTAAAACACTAGCTCTCTCCCTCCTGCATCATCCACCACCACTCAATCAAAGTGGTCAATATGCCATGTTTGTATACAGTATGTATACCAAGATCTAAGGTGATAGATGGCATCCATGCTACATAGCCCAGGCCAACTGCCTCTAGCAGAATCTTCATTGTACAACTGTCATGTTGGCGCATGCTCCCCTACATCTCAACAATGTGAGTGTGTCACTCTCGCATCCTGCAACTAGCTGTTGGCACCATTTCGTAAAAAACGTGATATGTTTTAGACACTAACAATTTTTTCTAAGTTCTTTTACTATTCTTCTATCACTCGATTTTTTTCTTCTTTTTTTCTAAGTTCTTCTACTATTCTTCTATCCTCCGTTGATTTTTCTCTTTCTTCTAAGTGTCATTTTTTTGACATTTTTCCCTCTTATTTCTCCTAGGTGTCTACACGCCTTTTGGGTATTTGCACATGCACGCACACATGAATGCACATGTGCACATTCATGTATGTCCATCCAGATTTTGGCACACATGCATGCATATGCCTAGGGGTGCTTGCATCATGTTTTTGACCACTACATGTGTGTGCTAACGTTTTAATACATGCACTTGTGCACATGTGCCATGTGTATGTGCACGTACGTGCATATGCCTTTTCGGGGCATATGCATGTCCGTGCACACATGGATGGTACTGTGCAAGATAGGGATGCTTGCCCCCACGCATGCACACTCGCACCATACTCCTACCTCTAACCTACTACTAAATGCATTAAATGCAGCATTATTTGCAGAAATTGACAAAGTAGGTTAAGATACTCATGAATAAGCCATCATGTGTGTGGGTGTACTCCCAACTCGGTTGACGCATCTCCTGTGGGCTCGTCCTCTCACCATCGTCCTCGTCACTATCGGGGGTCTCATAGTAAAATCTTGGCAGAAGTCGGTAACAAATGAATTGGTCACGATGATTTACCCCCTAGGTGGGGTATATTAAACCATTTTTTTGTCTGTGATTCCTAGAAGCTTGTTTTGACTGCCGTTGTTGCTCTAATTCTTCTTCTACTCGCTGTGAATTATTATTTTCTTTAAATAATTATTTTTCTTTCATTTTTTCTCGTGTTGGTGCATTCATTACCACTGATACCCCTTTCTTCTCACTAGGAAAATTTTATTACTCCTAGGTGGTCTCCTTCTACACACTCCATCGAATAATTAATTTTTAATAAATAATTATTTTGTTAATTTTTTTGTTATGTTGGGAATTATTTGTCGTCTCCTGCTTCTTTCTTCTCCATGGGGCATTGCTTTTGCATATGAGAGATTCTTTTTTATTCTTCTACTTTCTTCTATGAACCCATCCAAAAATCGTTAAAAAAATATATATATAACCTTCCAAAATCCAAAAAAATTCAAAAATTCTCAAAAAAATCCTAAAAATTATACAATTTGGAAAACTAGGTAAACCAACTCATAGCGGCTGAAACTCGTGTCTTGCGCATGGTATTATTTCCATATCTTATTATAAATTTCACATCTTCACAGATCAAATGACTCGTGGATCATCATATTTACAATCCTCTATAAAGATAGCCTACTCGCTTCGTTAGTATTCTGGGGCAGATTTAGTTTCCTGGTACTATTTTGTAGCACACTACACTTTCTCATTGGATCCAGTGTCCTTCATCATCTTACCTTCCATGTATCCTTGCTCGGGAATCATTTTTAACTCTTTTCCTTAATCAGGAATATTTAGGGATCTTCATCTTGATAACAAAACATTTG
The DNA here is from genome assembly GCA_018340775.1 of Taxus wallichiana var. yunnanensis. Lineage (NCBI taxonomy): Eukaryota > Viridiplantae > Streptophyta > Pinopsida > Cupressales > Taxaceae > Taxus > Taxus wallichiana. Next base: position 777,115,590 of record CM031240.1, read on the forward strand.
TAAAACCATCTTGACCATTGTTGGTTGGAATATGTGTGTTCATACTTGCTTTCCCTATTAAATGAGCTTGTTTCCTTCTCATATTGCATTACTTTTTGTATGTTGCATTGAGTGGGTGTTTCAGCAATGGACAAATTGTTCATAGTATGGATTTTCATGTCATCCTAATTTTTTCATATGCTTACATTTTTAATAAGGACCAATGACGTAGATCTTTGGTAACATGATGACAATAAAGTGGTTTCAATACACTAGATTAAGCACCTTACCACCTCACTTTATCACGTTTGATGTGCTCTTGGTGAAGATTTCAGCCTTTGGAGGCACTTTCAAGCACATCTAGCAACTCCATCTAGTCAACAACCCATTCTCTGAGTTGCATACTTTTCTCCCATCCATTTCCATCCATTATTCCTTCCACATCTTTCATTTTCTTCCATTCCATGAAGTTATGCAATCATGACTTCATTTCCCTCTTAGAACTCACACTTGCAGCAACAACAGTGCATTTAGCCTCCAATGTATTTCCCAACTCCTCCAAATCAACATTATGATCAGATCCAAAACCATTATGCTTACCCATATGAGTAGTGTCAAAACCATTTTGGTCATGGAGCTTATCGAGAACAAGGCGACACATATAATGGTAACGGTTATGTCAAGAATATTGGTTTGCTAGAGAAGATTCAAAGAATGGAGGTGGCTTAGTGCATTTAAGGGCTACAACACAAATGAAGGCATTTAGGATTGGTTGCAGGGAACCTTGTCCATGGGTCAACCATTTTCCAAGACATTATAGCCCATAGGAGAAGCTTGACTTCATGGTTGAGATGCTTCCCCACTTTCTTAGTGAACCGAGGAGATAGAGGCCTACGAACTGTTAGGTTGTGGAGCTTGTTTTCATGTGAGAAAGTGTTGAAGGGTCTACACTAAGAGTATTGTACACTTTCCACAGATGTCTCACCTAGGTTCGGGGATGGGAAGGGCCCTGAGTAGGGGTCTAGGGTGGCATCCTCCAGTAGCAAGGGTTCAAGGGCGCATGACATGTTGGTTGTAGGTAAAAACATGTAGGAAATAAAAGTACTCAAGAAGAAACTAAGTGAATCCTTTGCTATGAAGGATTTGGGGAAGCCAAAACAATCCTTGGTATGAGGATATCTCGGGATAGGAAGGAATGGAAGATGAATTATCTCAAGAGTAGTACATTAACAAGGTCTTTGAGAGGTTTAATATGTAGGATGCTAAACCAGTTGGGACTCCTTTGGAAGGTCATTTCAAGCTATCAAAGGAGCAGTGTCCCAAGATAGAGTAGAGAGAAACCGTATGTCCAAGGTACCTTACTCATCAATGGTTGGCATTTTTATGTATGCCATGGTGTACACTAGGCCTAATATTTCCCATGCAAAGGTGGGAGTGGTGAGAAGATTTATGAGTGATCCGTGTAGATATCATCGGCTGGTAGGTAGTAAAGTGGATCCTTCGGTATTTGAGAGGGACCATGGGAAATTTTTTTTGATAGAGTGGACCAAACACCACTTTGTGTGGTTATGTAGATTCAAATATGACTAGAGATGTAGACAATAGGAGGAGCACGATAGGTTATGTTTACACTATAGGTTTGATAGTAGTGAGCTAGACTTCACGACTATAGAAGTAGGTGGCTTTGTCAACTGTAAAGGTGAGTATGTTCCTACATAGAGGCAAGCAAATAAATTATTTGGTTAGAAAAATTTCTTGAGGAGTTAGGGCATAAGCAGGAGGAACGAAAGTTGCATAGTGATAGTCAGAGTGTTATACACCTAGCTAAGAAATTTTCTTTCCACTCTAGGATGAAGCATATATAGTTAAGGTACCATTTCATCGGGAAACTTTGGAGGAAGAGAAGTTGAAGCTAGAGAAGATTCATACTAGTCAAAATCCTATAGACATGATGACCAAGGTGGTCACAAGGGAAAAACTGAAGTTGTGTTCAGCTTTGGTTGGTCTTCATGGAAACTAGTGAAGGGTTGAGAAGCTTTCTCAGAGGAAAACTAGTCTCCAAGTGGGATATTGTTAGGTTGTGGAGCTTGTTTTCATGTGAGAAAGTGTTAAAGACTATACACTAAGAGTACTATACACTTTCCATAGTTTTCTCTCAAGGTTTGGGACGGGCCGGGCCCCGAGTGGGGTCGGGGGTGGGTAGCCTCAGTATCAAGGGTTCGGGGCAACCCCGATATTTTTTTTTTTGGCCTTAAAATGTGCCCGATATACCAAGAAACATGCTTTTCTCATATGGGTGGGATTTTTGACCCATAGGTTTATGGGATGGTTTTGGCCCATGGTTTTGTAAAACTGCTTAAGCAATTGTCTACTTATATGGTTTTATGCATATGGTAGGTATTAATGTAACATTGCAGATGTGTTTGAATTTGGGTGTGAATTCTATAGAGTTTGTTAAGCAAAGCTCCAAATAGATCTAGGTATTGTATTGAGAGAGCAGTGGATTGTAATAAAATATGAGCAAGTGATTTTGGTGGATGTAGCCCAAATTGGGTGAACCACATTAAATGTTCTCTCTTTGTGTTGTGTTATTTTATTTTGCACTTTTATTTGAGATATGTATTATTTTTTGAATATTAGTTTCTACTATTGTGATTCTGTGAAGGATTATTCCACATATTTTATCCCTTATTTCCTAACATGAACTTGGTGTCAGGGAGCCTTATCAATGGGTAAGTCCTAAACCATTATCTTGTAATTTTCTCTCCACTCCCCAAGCAACAAAATCTCAACCTGAGCTTCAATTCCCAAGCTTCCCATCTACTGCCCCAAGTGTTGAATTCTCTTCTCCATCCCTAGTCTTCCATCTCACCTCATTTCCTATTCCCTTTTCCCTTCCGCATCCACATCCCTCCACAAGAACCAAAATAAATGTCTTCCCCTCACCACAAACAAAGCAACAACTAGTGGAGACCATACCCACCACTCCTCCTACCTTCTCGAGTCCATGTCGGGAAGAGACTCAATAAACCAATAAAGTAGAGAAGTAAGAAGAAGATCCAAGAAAAGAAGAAATGATCAAAATATTGGTAAGCTTGGCTCTTATATTTAGGATTACAAAAGTCCCTTGTTGGTTAAGCCTAAGGAGGAGGCCGGGGTCAAACCACAAGTGGTGGAAGATGAGTTTTCTGCAGAAGAAGAACAAGAACAAGAGGAAGAAGATCAAAAGTCCATATGCTTTGAATGCAGTGTCCATAGTGGCACTTTGTCTGAAGAGGATGCTTGATCTAATACAAGTTGCATAACCAATCAAGAGAGAGGAATAATAACTAGCTCCAAGTCCCATTGAAGAGGAGTAGCTGGGGTAGATCAAATTAGAGTTGAGGCCACTTAATGAAGAACGCATTATTGAATATTTTTTGCTTTCATTTGAAGGGATTGATTTGATTAATCAACCCATCATGGAAGGAGGACCATAAAGTTCCAGAGGCTTCAAGTGTAGAGCAAGCCACAGAAGAACCTTCAGTTCTTCCTCCCACTTCATCCCCTTAAATATCTAATGTCGAAGAAGAGCTTGAGCTTTCAAAATTCATGTTTGAGAAAGAGGGGAACCAAGGTGAGAAAATCGTAGATCCGAAGAGCACCATGGAGGAGGTCGAGCACACGTAGTAGAAAACGAGGAGATTGATTATCTGTTAGACTTAGAGGATTTCTTCGATGGTGAGGAGCCCGAGGAGATCACATCATTTGATCCTCCATCATCCACCTTCCAAGCACATGAGTTTGATGCCATGGAGGAGATAATTCAAGAACAACAACTTGCATTTCACAACAGCCCTCTAGAAGCAAGGTTGGAGGATCATGATCTTCCATGTTCTTCTCAAGAGGAGGATGGAAAAGATCACGAGGATCCCATCTCTTTCACACCATTCACCCAAGAATGTCTACAAGAAGACTCCATTCTTGGAGTTAAATTTCAGAGCAATAGGCACATCCATCGGATTAGACCATGCCCAATCAGGTACTTGGCTTTGTTGGAGCTAAGGGAGAATCCAAAACCATTCGTGCCCACTTCAGGGCATGAGGATGAGCTCCAAATTACCAAGGATCAGCTGTAATTCCTCTTCAATCCAAATGCAAAGAAACTAAAAGAGGCATTTTTCTTATTTTTAGTTGATACCTTAATATTTGGGTGGAGGATCGGCCTCTTACTAGTTTCTCACTCATAATGAGAGCCATGTTCAATGCCAAATCACATAATAAGAAAGGGAAGCTATTTCTCCTTTCCTATGGCAGGATTTTTTTAGCTTTTCTTTGTTAGGGTTAGTGTAGGAGTAGGAGTAGATTTTTCTTTAAGTAGAACAAGTGCTTTTACACACTCTGCATGTCTTATTTGAGGCATGTATGATTTGATCCTTGTATATAAGTTTTCTTTGTATTACTCAAAGTTACAATGTGCACCAGCCCTTCATTGTTTATGACAAGGAGGAGACCCATAGTTTTCGAACAATTGCTAATTCTAAAATTAATCCAAATACAAGAAACTAAAATTTGGTTGCGAGGCGTCCATTTTAGGGACAGGTGAAAGCCTAGGTCAATATAATTTTCTACTCTCAAATCCTCATTTTCAATATTTTCTTATGAAAATTGAGAGTGCAGATAGTGAGGCAGATCGGGGTCACCAAGTTGAAGTAGTCAAACTCAAGGTTTTAGGGACAGGATCAATACCAAGCTATCATTTGTGACTCCATGCCCAATGGATGCAATAAGGCAATTGGTCTCTTCATCTAGAAGGAAGATGGTCCCGTGAGATGCCAAATTGTTATCCCAATTTTTCCCCTTGGGAAAAATTGATCAAACACGACCCTACATAGGAGAAAATTGAGGGGACAATTTAGTCATACGAGCCCATAAGTTAGATCCAACAACACATGGGCAGGCGGGGGCTTGATAAGTGAAGAGTAGGGTCAAATATGAGGTCGAATGACACAAAGGAAACTAGAGGCTCAATAAGAAAAATTAGAGAAAGAATCAAAGTTTCCAGACTTCACATATGATTTGACTCGAGCCAAGCAAGCAAGGTGAGTGGAAGCCTCCATGTGTCCCAACAACACATCTCCAAGGGTGAGGGTCCAAACAAGGTCCATGGACAAATGCCCAGCTTGCCAAGTGGTTAAAGTAAAAAAAGGGGACATACCCGACCATTAAAAATGTAGGACCGGAGGAAGACTCCACGTATCATCTTAATGCAACTTTAAAGGTAAAACCCAGAGGGTGGTCCCCAAATGTGCACTGAGCTCCCACATGTCTAGAACCCAACATAGTCACTCATAAATAGGCAAAAGGGACCTACCCAAAATAGAGAAAGTGGAGTAGACCCGAATCGGCTAAGCATAAAGGGGCCTACCAAAGGTCCCACATGCGTCATCGGTGTAAATTCAAAGGTGCAGCCCAAAGAGGGTCCCTGAACTAGCACCAACCCTCCATGTGTCCCAGGTCTAAAAAGGGGACACTAGTCATTGCAAATTCCAAGCTCGGACAGGCTGAAGGAAGCCTCCATGCGTTAGTTCGATGCATCTTCAAGGTTAAAATCCGGAGGTGGTCCCCAAATAAGCATAGGCTCACCACATGGTCAAGGGTCACAAAGGGGAAGAAGAACCATCCATTGAATTGGCTAAGGAAAGGAGAAATAGTGGAAGCCTCCATGTGCCTCATCGGCGCATCCCCAAGGTTGGGTCCAAAGAGTGGTCCTCAAATGAGCGCCATCCCTCCACGTGGTTGGAGTCAAAGAGGGGATAGAGTCAGCCATTGAAAATTCCAAGGCCGTAAGATGCCACGTTCCTCATCGACACAATTTCAAAGGTGCGACCTAAAGAAATATCCTAAACTAGCGCCACCCTCCACGTGTCCAAGGCCCAAAAAGGGACACCAGCCATTGAAAATTCAAAGATCAGGTCAAGCCGATAGAATCCTCCACTTGTTAGCTTGGTGCATCTTCAAAGTTACATTCGGGCACGTCCCAAAAAGAGTGCTAGCACGCCACATGCCCTAGGTCCAAAAAGGGTCTCACCGGACGTTGATAATAAGTAGAGCTAGCAAAAGGAGCAACCAAAAGGAGCAAGGTGTCGGCTCGACGCAACTTTAGAAGTGAGACACGAGGGGCACGTCCCAAATGTGTGCGAAGCCTCCACATGTATCGGGTAATGCACAGTGTCTCTAGTAGAAATGTCTTAGGAAGAGGTGAATGAAAAAGAGCAGGCCTGACGGATGGTGCCATGTGCCTCAACGACGTAACTTCAAGAGCGAGAGGAGGGGGCTAAATCTTTAAAAAGCACGGGATTGCCACGTGGCCCTGTATGGATAAAACCTTTCGCATATTACAAGCCCACATTAAGCACCCAACCCTTGACCTTCAAATGGCCATGTCTTTCAACCAAGAGCTCACAATTGAGTAGGAAAGGACTTTTCAAAGAGCTCCTGGTGCCTACTACTCACCTGCCACCATTAATGACTTGATTTTCCATTTTCAAGGCTATCAAGTGTCTCACCTATCACCATAATGATGGACAACCCTTTTCTTACCCAAAGAAGGAATAACACATGGGGGCATGGGTTTTGTAACTAAAGCCCATCATTGTTATAGGTAGATTTCAATGCTTTTTGGGGTGGTTGGAGTAGGTGGATTCAATGCATTACAGGGGTGGTTGAAGTAGAGTTAAAATTCTTCCCTTTCTCCTTCTCTCATTCTTCTATATATTGTAAAGGAGGGGCATATTTTTTTAATAGGTTGGTCATCTTTTTCTCTCTTGTCCCCTCTCTCTTTCATCCTTAGGGTAGAATATGGAGTCTAAGTCTCCTCCCTTGGCTCTATAATGGATTTTTCTTTCCTCTTGCCCACTGATGATGTACCCTGTGAACTCTTGGAGTAATAAAATCTGTTTTGTGATGCATTTTGTCCATCCTTGCTTATTTTATTGTCTCTTCTCGCCTCTCATCGTTGCAGGGTATACTATGCATACTTCTAATGTCTATTGTAGGTTTTGGGAGCCATGTTTAATGGGTTAAAGTGATGTTCCATGTGAATTGTATCTTTTTTCTGTGATGCATCTATCCATCCTCTCCTTTTCTCACCTCTCTCCACTTCAGGTAGCTCAGATTGTGACCAGCAACCTCTTTATCTAGTGTATCATTGTTTTAGTGTAGGCTTTTTTTATGCACTCTCTCTCCCTGGTCCCTTGGAAGGTTAGATTAGGATTAGATAGTTTTCCCTTCACTAGAATAGCTTGTGGTAGGTATTTTAGGAGAAATATCTGGCTTTCTTCGAGGTCCATCTCAAGTTCACAAGTCCCACAGCTTGAGAGATGGTCCCATGTTATGCAATCACACCGGATGCCCCACCCAAATCCGAGGCCATCTGGGGTGCTTGTGATTTTGCATCAACACCACCCTTACAGGTGGAATGGCTAATTGGATCATTCTACTAAGTGAATTTTTCATTGAGTATGTGCATCAAAAGTCAATAAAAGGACAAGTACTCATCGATCAGTTAGTAGAAGCACCATTACTGTGCACAGCCCTATAAGGCTCAAGCTTCCAGACACTTGATTATTATATATTGAGGAATATTTCATGTGGAAAGTGCACTTTGATGGATCTTTTAGTTTTCATGGTTCAGGGGTAGGTGTAGTATTAATTACTCCTTTAGGAGACCCTATACCTCAAGCTTTTTGCCTTGGTTTTCCTTGTACAATTTTTTTTGTGGAATATGTAGCACGCATCGCAGGGATGAAACTAACAATCAAAATGGATTTCCATCATGTTAATATCATTGGTGATTCATAATTGATCATCAATCAAGTTATCAATGAACATAAAGTTCAAGGAAGAGAAATTCATCCACTACAAAAAACTGGTGGAAACCTTGAAAAGAGTATTTTGTGCATATCACATTCGAGTAGATTCTAAGAGGAAAAAATAGATCTACAGAGACTATGGCATCCATAGGTTCTATGCTACAAATTCCACCATAGAGAAATGACATGTCATTCTTTGTTGAGAATCTACGTCACCTACATATGATATGCAAAAACCATGTCTGGCTTGTGAAGTTGTTGGTCCCTATTCCACATGTTATGTGCATATCTACGCCTATATTAAACACAACACCTTCCCTTTTGACATCTCCCATTCCAAAAAAAAAAATCCTTATCCACCAGATACCCTGTTACACCCTCTTAGGTGATACTCTTTATCATCATGGCTATGACGGGAATCTCTTGTGTTGATTAGATATAATAGAGTCATTCTAAGCGATTAAAGAGGTGAATGAAGGGGTGTGTGGCCCATACAAATAGAATGGTTCTACCTAAGAAATTGTTGAGAGTAGGATACTATTGGCCTACTATGGAAATAGACTACTACAACTATGTAAGGAAATTCTATACTATGTCAAAAGTATGGAAATTTAATCCATGCGCCATCACAACCATTACAACCAATCACAACCTCATGGCCATTCTCCAAATGGGGACTATATTTAATAGGAAATATCACCCCTACCTCATCTGATGGTCATACTCACATCATCACAACTACAAAATATTTCACTAAGTGGGTGGAGGCTATTCCTTTGACTTATGTCATAGGAACTCATATTTCAAAGTTTATCATAAATCACCTTATCTTTTGGTATGGCATTCCTGCAGCCATAGTTACTGAAAATGGAAAATCATTCAAGAATAAGATAGTGAAGGACCTTTTTCATCACTTTCAAATAAAATTGAAGTCTTATATGCCATATTATCCACAAGGTAATGGGAAAGTGAAGCCACTAAAAAAACATTGGTTTGAATCATGGAAAAGATGGTGAGTAAGATAGGTCGCAATTGGAATTTGTAAATTCACCCCACCCTTTGGGATTATAGGACCTCCATTCACACTCCTACTGGTGCGACACCCTATTCCCTAGTATTTGGAACCGAATCCATTATCCCATTAGAAATTGAGCTTCCTTGAGAATATCTCTTAGGGATTATCTGGATAAGGATGAGGATTACAGAGTGGCTAGGCTGGCAAAATTAGAACTCTGGATGAAAAGTGCATCTGCTCCCTTAACCATCTCAGAGTGTATCAAAACAGAGTCTCTAGAAATTAAAACAAAAGGATCATACCTTGTCAGTTTGAGGTCGGAGATTTGGTCATGAAATAAAATTAGTATAACGCAAGGTGGAAAGAGAGAAGAAAGGAAAGTTCGAACCGCATTGGTTAGGACCTTACGTCAATGTGGCCAAATATAGTACGGGAGCATACAAACTTTCCCATCCCAATGGTGATGAGCTCGAACCTATGAATGCCATGCACCTAAAGCGGTTCTATGCTTAAACATTGTGCAAAAATCAGAAAAGCAAACCAAAAAAAGGAAAAAAAAATACAAAAATAAAAAAAAAAAAAAAAAAAGAGTAAAAATTATCAAAATAGAAAAAACTTAAAATAAGATTAAAAATAAAAAGATAAAAGAGATCATCCATATGTGAAAACCACACAATTGTGGCATGTTGGATAGGTCCCTATGTGAAAAATGGTATCTAGCACTTTGGGAGGGTTTTTGTTCACAAGCATCTTACATTTGGAGGGTACTTTTACTTAGCCTAAGGCTAGTTCTCGTCATCTGCATCTGAGATTCCCTATGAACCTATCCTGTCAAGCCTTGATCTAGGATTTTTCTCCTCTTGTTAATCTATGAAGGGATGGTCTTTGCATATTCCCCATTTAATGTTGGGGGCACTTTTGTGACTTCACCTTCTTGTTTATAACATGTGGTGCTTGCCCTTGTATATTATTCTCCATCATACGTTGGGGCCATCCACGTTTCTCGGTTACCTATGGATAGCTTCGGTAAACCTTAGAAAATTGCAAAAACATTCAAAAATGTTAGAAAATCGCAAAAACATTCAAAAATGTTAGAAAATCACAAAAACATTCAAAAATGTTAGAAAATCACAAAAACATTCAAAAATGTTAGAAAATTACAAAAACATTCAAAACAAATTGAAAAGCACAAAAAATAGAAAAAGTGTTTCGCACAAAAAACATTCAAAAATGTTAGAAAATTGCAAAAACGTTTGAAAATTATTTTGCAAAATCACAAAAAAATCAAAATCGTTCGAAAAACACAAAACAATAAAAAATTGTTTCAAAAAAATTAAAAATTGTTTCATAAAAACACAAAAATAGTAGAAAAGTGATTCACAAAATAATCTTCCAAAAACATAACGTTAGTTTACTTACTTTATCTTTTTCTTGTTTTTTTGTGTACATTGTTTGCTTGTATAGTTTTTGCTTGTTTGTACATTTGTGTAGTTTATTGCTTAGACATACTTTGGTAAGTTTTGTCTTTTCTTGCTTAGATTAGATTCATTCTTACTTATACATATGCGATGTGTTTTTGCATGCTTGTAAATAATTGTACATAGTTGTGTTAGTTCATGATTGGTTGGCACTATGTATTTTGTTAACATTTGATTATGTTTTCTTGTTGCATGTACATTGTTTTTTTATCACATCATCATCTCTCCATCAATATCATCACATCTAACATCATCTATACATCATATAAATAAAAATCTAAGTATACATCACACATGAATTCTAAACTACTCATCACATATTGTATCATCACATGGGGGCAAGAGGGATTGCAAATATCAAAATCTATCCCCCGCACCAATATAATCATGTCATCCTCATCCACTAATCTAGAGAATCACAGGTATAATCAATGGATAACATCTATGGATCTATCATATAAAAATTAAACACATGTAGTATAAACATCTCAATTATCATCATGATACATACACAATGTGGAATAAAATCATATAACATCATGACACATCTATAATCCATGCAATCAATCATCAAAAAGAATAAAATTCCATCTTCTCATAAATAATGGTGCCACATCAAAATGTCCATATATACAAGTGTAAAATGTTTGTGTCACAAAATAGATACATCATCGATAAAAAATGGGCCATCAAAGGGCACAAATCCTAAAAATTCCTTCCTCGAAAATAAAAATTTTATACAATATTCTTCATCGAGGTGTGCATCATAAAACTAGTACATCATATACATCGGTCAAAGTATAACACCTTCATAAGAGGTCTATATAACATGATAGAAATAAAATAAAAAGAATACAATGAAACTCAATGTAGACTAGAACACTCAAAGGGAGTGGCTGGTCTACGCAATGGAGGACCCATAACCTATGTCCCACATGGTCCTATAGGCTGCCCTCGTGGCTACTCCACTCATTGCTTGACTATAGGTAGGTGCCCGTTGGCCAAATGGAACTACCTCATAGTATAGAAACTGTAATATGAGGCTCTACCCTCTGCTGTAGCTAAGTCTCGATGAGTACGAGATGTCAATATTGTCCCATCTATGAATTGAAATGACGTTACCTTTGTTGTTAGCCATGTAACCTCATCCTGGCCTACTTATCATTCTACACGAAGCCGATCTCTCTCGACTATCACTGGCTATAACTGGGTCTGAGCCTGTTGTAGTAGGCTCATCACCTAAGCCATCTAAGAGGCCATCTATGTATCTGCTAAAAATGTGTGTCCCATTTCCCTCGTGAGTTTCATGGATTTGGCCTAGTCCCGCTCTGCTATGACGGATAGAATGTGAGATCGGGCCTAATCTCTCTCCATTGTCAATTTCTACACCTACTACCATAGGGTAGCTAGATGTGCCTCGACATCTCCACCCCGGTATCAGCTAGCCTATGAGGCACCACTGGATCCTATCCCTATCCATGTCCTTGTACCTATCCATGGGCTTTTCCCTATAAGGCACCTGTTCCTCTTTCCAGGATCTATCTTGGACCCTACACCCATCATGTCGCTACCCATCAAATGGATCATCAACCCATACGATTATGCCTCATCACTAACCTGCCACCTCGGCTCGTGCTCGGACACCCGATCCCCATGCCTCATGTGATATGGTGATGCACCACAAAAAAATGATCACGTACAAGGCCGTGTAATCTCTTGTGGTACCTGGGTCCCTAACCTATCGGGTAGGGTCCCAAACCTATGGTACCACCTATAGGAAGCTAGCATTGGCTCGGTCTACATCTATGCACGGCCCCATAGTCCACCTCTCTGCATCTTGGCAAGGATACTACATATCTGGCTTAGGGATGCCCTAAATGCTTGCCCAACTATCACTGAAATCGGTCCACCTTGTATATCTCATAAATATAACTTTGACTACCAAGAAGGAAGTGCTCTACCACACACATGCTAAGCTCTAATCCATCTTCAAGCCATTGTATATGTCTTTAGTTCCTCAAATGATATCCCTATCCAAGTAACTCATCAAACTCTCAAAAGTTAGTAGTAAATAATACATAGGTGCCCTTGTACATCATCCCCTACAGAGACCCATGCCATGAATTTCAGATCCTCTGGTGCTCGGGTGTGCAATGCACCTACAGACGCCCAATCACTATATGGTCCCAAGATGAGATCTGTAGTAAAGATGTTGGCCCCACCTTCTTCTGACGGTGGTAAGATATCAGGTGCAAATCCTAGTATAGATGTGCCAGTGTGCACTGGCCCTAGCAATATCACTCACCACTAAAAACTCCATGTACAAATGTCATCAGCCTAATCAGAAAAGCGTTGTCCAAGTCTTATCAGTGAGTAAGAACCCATTGATGAGAGCCATAACATAAAGTGGTCACCGGTGCAGGGTAAGATCAACTATGTAGTCATGAAAGGACACTATCATACCCTCGTGGGGTATCTCCTCGCATAGCCAAAAAGGTCACTAATCGCAGCAGTAATCTGACCAAATTTTCTCAATTACTCGATCATCAAGCCTATAATAGGAATATGTTAAATCCCCCACATGTCCTCTAGTGTGATGGTCATCTCTCCTGTAGGGAGCTTGAAACACTGGCTCTCACTATGTCACCACTCAATCAAGGTAGTCAATAGGCCATGGTCTAAGGTGATAGACGACATCCACGCTACATAGCCTAGGACAACCACCTCTAACAGAATCACCATTGCACAACAGTCGCATCAAAACATGCTCCCCTCCATCTCGGCAATGCGAGTGTCACGCTCTCACATCTCATAACACTAAAAACCATCTCTATAAAAACATGATATGTGTTAGACACTAAAAATTTCTTCTAAGTTCTTCTAGTATTCTTTTATCCTCCACAAATTTTTCACTTTCTTCTAGGTGTCATTTTTTTGACATTTTCCTCTTATTTCTCCTAAGTTCCTATACGCCCTTTTCGGCATGTGCGTGCACGTACACATGTATGTGTGTCCATGCATATGTGTATACATCCCATTTGGCTTGTGCGCATACACACTGTACTCTTGGGGGCACTTGTAACATGTTTGTGACCACTCCATGTGTGCGTTAGGGTTTTGATGCCTATACATGTGGGCATGTGCCATTTGTATGTTCGTGGATGCACATATGCCTTTTTAGGGTGTATGTACATGTGTGCACACATGTATGGTACCTGCGCCATGATAGGGGCACTGTTCCCCAAACATGTGTGCCTGCGCCATACCCTACCTCTAACTTACGACTAAATGAATTAAATGCAGCATTAATTACAACAATTGACAAAGTAGGTTAAACTAATCATGAATAAGCCATCTTGTGCATGTCCGGTGTACTCATGAAACTCAATCGACACATCTCCTATGGGTTCATCCTCTCACCATCATCCTCGTCACTATCGAGAGTCTTGCAGTAAAATCTCGATAGCTATCAGTAACAAATGAATTGGTCACAATGATTTATCCCCCCCGAGTGGGGTATTTTAAACCATTTCCACCGATTATGATTCCTAGAAGCTTTTTTTGACTCCATTGTTTCTCTAATTCTTCTTCTACTCACTGTGAATAATTATTTTATTTAAATAATTATTTTTCTTTCATTTTCCATCGTGCTAGTGTATCCTTTGCCACCTGGTACCCCTTTCTTCTCACTAGGACAATTTTATTTCTCCTAGAGCGGTGTCCTTTCTTCTACACACTCCATTGAATAATTATTCTATTAATTTTTCCATTATGCTGGAGCATTATTTGCAGCCTGCTACTTCTCTCTTCTCCCTGGACATTTCTTTTTCATCTGGGAGATTCTTGTTGATTCTTCTACTTTCTTCTACATATCCATCCCATCCAAAATATATATATATATATATATATATATATATATATAGAACCTTCCAAAATCCAAAAAGAATAAAAAATTCTCCACAAAATCCTAAAAATTGTAAAATTTGCAAAACTAGGTAAACCGGCTTATAGTGGCTGAAACTCGTGTCTTCCGCATGGTATTATTTCCGTATCTTGCTTGAAATTTTGTATCTTCATAGATCAAATGACTCATGGATCATCAGATTTACAATCATCTATAAAGCTAGCCTACTTGCTTTGTTAGTACTCTGGGGCACATATAGTTTCCTAGTACTATTTCATAGCACACTACGCTTTCTCAATGGACCCGATGCCCTTCATCATCTTCCCTTGCATATATCCTTTCTTGCGACATAATTTTTAACCTTTTTCATTAATCATGAACATTTAGGGATATTCAGCTTGATAAAAAAATAATTTTACAACCGTCTTAACCATTGTCAGTTGGAATATGTGTGTTTGTACTTGTTTTTCCTGTTAAATGAGCTTTTTTCTTCTCATATTAAATTTCTTTTTGTATGTTTTGTTGAGTGGGTGTTTTAGCAATTGAAAATGGTTCATAGTATGAGTTTTCATGTCATCCTACTTTTTTCATATGCTTACATTTTTAATAAGGACCGATGACGTAGATCTTTGGAACATGATAACAACAAAGTGGTTTCAATACACTGGATGAAAACTTACTCTTTTCTTCCTGTCTTCATTCCTCCTCTACATCATTCTCCTATCAACACTATTCTTGTTATTCACATGTGACATCATGCTCCTACCCATTCTTCTTTTTCCTTTCTCTCACATTTTTCAATTTCGATCGCTTTCTCTCATCAACCCATCGACACTCAAGGGGTAATCTCTCACTTCTACTAATTTTTCTTCTATGCTTTCAATATTTATCTATCTATTATCTTTAAAGTGGTGTCACTTGAGCCACCTCAAAGAGGGGAAAATGTAGACACTTATAATTTAACTCAGAAATTTAAATACTTAATTTGCGCTAATTATCCTCTTTCTTGCAAATTGACGATATATCGTCAATATGGCACACTTCCTCTTTTATCACCATTAATTAGCTACATTACACTAGTTAATTAACCCTTCTATCCAACAATGATGACAATTAACGATATTCCATTAATAAGCTCCCCTTTTTATCTAGATTAATTAATTATTTCTAATTAATTAATCCCCTTTTCTACCTACACTAGTTAATTATTATTAATTAATTAGCTTCCTCTTCCATTAAATCAATAAATCATCATTTATTTGATTAAATCCCTCTCGTTGTCTAAATCATGCTAATTATTCCTCTAAAAAGCTTCTATAATCTTGCACATCTATTAATTAATCCCTTTGATTAATTAATAAATCCCCTCAAATCCCATGGGTCACTAAAGGACAAACTAAACTCTCCTAAGGTTGACTCAACCCTTTCTAAACCTCTCTTATCAACAACTAACCCAACCTTTCCATTTATTCCATACGAAGGAGCATGTAGAGATTCTTCTATCCATTGGGCTATATAAAGATCCCTCTTCCTACCTTTACACTTACACATGTACACATCTAAATGAGCATAGAGCCTAAGCTATAGCCATTTGTCATCTTTGAGCATTCTTCATTGAGAATCTAGATACTTTCATTTCTTGTATTCATCCATCCAAGTTTTTAAGTCATATGGGATATGTCAAGTGGTCTTGTAGCCATGGATTGACAAAACCCCATTCTTGAGAACCTTCGGTATCATACATAAAATCAAACCTTTGATTGCTAAGGATCTAAATATGTTCACTTCATTTGGATATATTCAATAGAGATAGAGATTAACATATTAACATGTGAGTTTGAATATTTGTTCATGTTCTTATGCAACATGTTAGTAGATTAGTCTTGCTTATGCTCTAAGCATGATGGTGCATTGATTTTTATTTATCTTTGTTTTAGGACTACTAGGTGTTAGTTCTAACTATTTTTGCATTCTAATGAATTCATGTACACAATATTAAACATATTTTAATATATTTATTTCACATACTATGTTAAAAAATTATTACAAGTTGTAAGATGATAGATTTTTTTTGTTTTTTTATCCTTGAGAAGTATGAAACTTAATGAATTTCATTATATCTATATTAAAATGGTTTATTTATTTATGTGATAAAAGGAATGTAATAAAATAGTTTAAATAGAAGAGAGGCTTGAAATATGTTTAAAAATTAGTAAGGAAGAATACATATTCCAATTTGGTTTCCTAATAAGATCAAATCATTAAGTTTCACATTATATATATATATATATATAATATAATATATTAATATATATAAATATATATAATAAAAAATTATAATAATTTATTTTGAGTAATATACATATACAATGTTTGAATATATTAAAGTTATATAATATAATATAACTATATTAAACATTATTTAATATATTTTATTTCACATACTACTGTAAAAAAAAAACAAATTATTACAAGTTACCTAAGATGATAGATTGATTTTTTTCCAATTTTGTTATCCTTGAAGATGACACTTAATGATTCTATCCTTAATCATTTACAATACTAGCAAGAAATATAATCCAAAGCATTATTATTTTTCACTTATTTCATGTAGTAAAATAATTTAAGGTTTCAAAAAAAAATTTATATCTTTATATCTTGTTATAATACTGCATTACTTTCAATTATTTATTAAAATGATTTACTTATTTATGTGATCAAATGAATGTAGTAAAATAGTTCAAATAGAAGAGAGACTTGGAATATGTTTAAAAATTAGTAAGGAAGAATACATATTCAAATTTGATTTCCTAATAAGATCAAATCAAACTGAGTTTCACAAAATCACATTAAAAGGAAGCAAAAAAATTTTATTCCTTTCAAAACTATACCTCAAGCACCATGCCATGACTAAATTTCTTTTCCAATTCTCTAGCAAAATAAATATTTCATATTTCTAACAAGATGGAGATCGCACTAAAAATGTCTCATTTTATCCTTAATCATTTACAATACTAGCAAGAAATATAATCCAGAAAAATCACGAAAAATGGCATTATTTTTTTATTGCACTTCATATAAAAATAATTTATTTTGTTTTCAAAGGAAGGTTTCAACAAAAAAAATTAATATCTTTAACAAGGAAGGACTTTTATTATAATACTTGCATTACTTTCCAAGTTATCTTTCATTCAAGTGCAATAATGATTAAAATGAAAAGAGGATGCACAAACTAAATGCAATGATGCAAAATGACACTAGTTTACAAGATTTTTGCATTTCAACTTAAATCACAAAATCAAAATTTTATTGGAAACTTTCACAAAAGGCATGGTCAATTATTTCTTTACAAGACAAAAAAATCCCAAATATCCATATCCATGAGATAACAATGAGAGTAGTGTTCAAAAAATTGGAGATAATCATGAGAGAACATGATAACTATAACGCCCACAATTTCGACTTCTTGTTCTAAAATCACATTAATCCTTAAAAATTATTCATTTTGAAAGTTGTCATCACAGTTTTTTTTAAAATAAGTTATAAGGTTGTCAAACCCTAATATACGTTTAATTAAATCCTACTAGAAAAGTTTCATTTCATCGGATAGATCCGGTCTAGAGTAATAGTTAATTATTATTAATCCATTTCTAATGTCAATTTAATTATCATCACTAGATAAGTGTTCAATAATTTCTTTCACTAGGTTAAATAGTTTCCCTCTTAGGAATTAACATTCAGCTCACATTTAATCAACTCTTATCCATAGTTATCTTAGTTCTCTTAAATCATTTGCCTTTAATTCCATTTAAATAATTACTAAACATACTAGGAACTAAATAATTAACTTAACATACAAGGGTATTAAATGGCCCCATTCACCCATTTACACATACCTTTAAATTATCTAAAAACCAATAATATTTATTCTTACCTAACAATTGTAGGGTTGATTCTCAACCCTTGGATAAAATCAACTATTGCCACTAGATCTTAGGGTTCCACACTAACCCTAACTATCTTTATGAAATTTTATTAAACCTTTTTCTTTGCCCTAGCCTCCTCATTTTGTCTCTTTTCTTTTTTTTTAACTTGTAGGTTGGAGAAATGGAATAAATGGAAGCTAGGAGGAAGAAACCATGAAGGAATTCACAAAAAATCAAGCTTAGTTTAGATTGGATTATGGATTTATTATTGCATTGTTTTCTATTAGTGGATTGTAGGGATTCTTCCCTAAATCTGGAATGTTTACTTAGTTATTTATTTTGTTTTTGTATTCTACTTGGGTAAAACCCTTTTTTCCATTTAATCCAAGAGATTCCATACATTTAAATGCTCATTTCAAGATTTAAAAGTTTAGAACAATGAATTTATGCCCTTATGGCTTGTTGGTGATTTCCTTTACAAATTTACAGGTTTAAATTTTTAGTAAAACTAAGTTTAACAATTCCCTATCATGGATTTTAATTTTCCATAAAAATGATGGAACCACCACCCAAATAGACCAAAAATTTGGGACCACGAGCCTACTTGGGCAACGTTTCAGGAACTTCCGCTCACATCTGACTGGCAGTTTAGAGACCACCGCTCTGCACAGGGTGACGGTCCTGTTCTTCGAAAACAGAACCATCAATCCCACAATTTTAAATATTATCCTTAGCTTGAATTTATATTCCTAAAGTCTCCAATTGAAGGGTTTAACCATTTATTCATTCCATGACTTAAATCACTAAATTACATAGATTTTCCAATTCAATAGTAACAAAAACACAACTACAAGATCATTTTTATTTTCTTCCAACAAAATTTCTTTCAAGTTTAAAGGTAGGAGTGAAACTTAATCTATTTCTAGTATTATTATTTTTCCTTTCCACAACAAATGCAAATCTTCAAACAAAATAACTCATTATCATTTATTGCATCTTTCCCTTACTACTATAACCATTTGTTCAAGTAACTACAAACAACTTTATTTCACATTTAGATTTGCTAAGAATACATCATTAATGTTTACAACTTCTATGTTCCTCCTTCATTCTTACAATGATACAAACACTTACAATAATAATGAACTTTCCTTTTTCTTTTAAGCATAGCTCATTTCCTTACAATGTAAAGAGCTTTATTTTCCACAATACATTTCAACTTGATAAACAAATATGCAATGTAACTCTTCTTTTAAATACAATACTA
The DNA here is from genome assembly GCA_018340775.1 of Taxus wallichiana var. yunnanensis. Classification (NCBI taxonomy): domain Eukaryota; kingdom Viridiplantae; phylum Streptophyta; class Pinopsida; order Cupressales; family Taxaceae; genus Taxus; species Taxus wallichiana. The sequence continues at coordinate 777,135,012 of CM031240.1, forward strand.
CTAGTCTTCCACCTAAGTAGGGATTACATGAAAGGTTTTCTCACAAAGAAGGATTTATTTTGACTTCACAAAAGATCCAAGTTCCAATTCTTCAACAAGATCTCCACCATTTCTTCATTTTATCACAACAACAAAAATGGGGAGAGGCAACACTCTCCACCCAACCAATAATCCAATGAGGAGAAGAAGTTATCCTCCTCATTGGCCCCCAAGCCCCAACCAAAATGCAATAAAGGATGGATCCAAATCATGGAAACATAACAAATCTTCCACATCACAATACAAAATTTCACAACCATTTCAAAACACATTCAACATAAGATGCAATCACAAGAAGGAAACTAACAAAATACACAAGGCTTGAAAATGCAAAGCCAATGGAGTAATGATCTATGGGGATATCACTTATGCCTCCCAATAGGATTAGGTGCCTACCTTAAAACCCTAAAATATACATATAAAAACCCTACATAACTCTTATGCCTCCCTTAATAGCCTCTTATGCCTCTTACATTCTCTTATGCCTCCCTATAATCTCTTATGTCTCCCTCAAAATAACCAAGTAAGAAATGCAAGAATTTTCTTATCCAAGGTAGGGTACCCATCCCAACTCCCTCCCAAAACATGAAATAAACTCTTATTCCTCCCTACATATAAAATCCCCATAGCCTTATCCTACACCATACTTAGGCATTGTACCCAAGATCCCAAACAAGCACATAAATCATTCAATACACACATATAAAAAAAAGTAAAAATAGTGTAGCTCCTACCTTTCCATGGTAAGAACTTGATCAAGAAATCATACTACAAGCTCCTTCAATCTCAATCCACTCCAACAAGCTCCAAAACATAAAAAGCACTCCAAAACTCTCCAACTCAAAAATACAAAAGCACTAAATAAATTAAGTAACCCCCAAAAAAACAAATAAACTTGCATATATAGAAAAAGGAGAGAGGAGGGTGAGGTGGCTCCATGTAGGATGCCACATCACTTATCCTCAACTCCACATCACAAGTCAAACCTCAACCCCAATGCACAATAAATTGGTGGTTGAGAGGAATGACAAGCCTCTTACACACACAATCCAAACCCACACCCCCTAAGGACAAACTTTAAAACCCATGTAAGAAAAGTGCAATAAATGTCACTTTTTGCCTTAAAAACACATAATGGGGTCTATTTTTGACCCCCAATCCATAGGTAATATTGGTATATGAAATTAAGAGGTGGGGACAAACTTAACATGTCCCACAAGCCTCCAAAAATTTCCCTTAAGCCCAAATCTGAATTTCCAAGGTAAGGTAAAGTGTACAAAACTCAAATTCACTTACACTCAATCAAAATCACATAGTCCAAAAGACTAAAAATATAATAAATGAATCCATTTTTCACATCCCCAAATAACTTAATAACATGATTAAATTACTTGATAAAGGCACATTAATCAACAATGATTAAATAAATTATATCACAAATAAATCACATACTCGATGATAAATAAAATAAAAATGGAAAGAATAGCATACATAACCCATGGTCACAATTAGAGGTCATCCCCCCATGGGAACCCCCTAACAAAAAAATAAAATAGAACAACAACATTACACAATTTGTTATGGTGACTTTCATAGTATCCATCTAGTATTCCATTGTGGTTAGTCTCCAATCCCCTTTTTGATTGTTGTGATATAATCACCTACAAAATCACACAATACCTCCTTCAGCCTCGTGGCCACATCAAAAACATCAACATAAAATATATGCATATCAATCAATAAACATCCACATATAAATAAATCATCATCTCTACTAAACAATGCTATCATTTGTCTAAAATTTCAACATTATCTCAATTCTATCTTTTATCAATATCAGTAAGATCACGAGATTAGTTCAAATGATAAATCCTAGTCAACATGACAAGAATTTTAGATGTCAGTAATATATATGCTAACAACACATCATTATCATTAATATAAAATTTATTTCTATGAATCTAAGAATCCACACAAATCATACTATGAATCACAATCCATCAATAGTCAGAATATCTCTAGCATCTAACATCATGCTAAACCAAAATGATACAATAACATCCATGTCAATAGTCAACAATGATCAAAATAAAAAAAGTAAGTGTCAAAGAGAAGTGGGCACTAAATAACAAGAAACTCCAACCATCTTCCAAACTTGAGCTCCAACTTTGAGTGTTTTCTAAATAAGTCAACACATAGAGAAAGGCTTGTTGTACCACCCAACCTATAGGCATCATTACATGCCTTTCCAATGGATGGAATACATGCTAGCCTCCCCCTAGCCCATGGGAGAGAGAGCTAGCTTCCAAAATGTGAACAAGATTTAGGGAGACAAAACAACAACACATTCACATAAAAGACTATTCCATACATTAAAGAAACACAACATTTACCAACCAAAGAAAAGAGGAGAAAACAATATTCATCCTAAAAATGAGGAAGAGTAGATGAGACATCCAAATGCAAAAGAGTGTGGTCCAACCATATGATGCACACTTACAATATTCTTCACAAAACCTCCTTATCCCTCCAAGAAAAAAATTCCTCCTTATTTCTCTACCGATTTTCCTAAAATCCTCCTTGGGAGGATTTTAAAACCCATTGGGTTTCCTCTCCAAAATTTGGGGAAGGGGGTTCAAACCATATGAACCACCTCAAACCATATGAGTGGAAATAAAAAGAACCAACATGGATTTCCCATCAAGCCATGAGGTTTAAGAGGGAAAATCCCTCCCTCTTCCCCCATAAAACTCTCTAAAATCCATCAAACCATATGATGGATGGAGAAAATAACAAATAACATAACCAAAGCAACATGTGAAACATGCAATAAAACACATATTTCAACTATAAGGAAAACTAAGATCTAAAATTTCATATAACATAAAATGAGATCCAAGAGCCTACCTCCACAAGCTCCCTAAATCTCTAAGATTTTCCTAATTCCCTGTCCAAGATAACTCTAGCTCCAAAAGTCTCAAAAATGCTAAGCCAAAATCCAAAACAAAAGCTCTCTTTCTCCCCCATGAGGAGTATTTAAAGAAAAACAATTAAATTTATGCACAAATGAGGGGGTAACATGTGTCACCCCTCTCTTCCCTCTAAGTCAAAGATCCCCAAAATAAAATGGAGAAAAGATAAACTCACTTTAAACACCCTTCTCCCAAATTACCCAAAAAGAAAATGAGATAAGTTTGTGAAAGTTTTTAAAACACACACATTCCAATCCATATTACATGGATGGTGACAAAAGAGAGGCTAAATGGGAGGGAAACTCCCTCTTTTCCTTGAAATTAAGCCCCCCTACCTAATAGGTAGGGTCCAAGGGATTATTTTCATGCTAACTGAACTCCCGAAACTAAAAGGGGTCACTTAAAATGCCATAAATAGCCCCATTTCGGGTTTGGTACATTTGGGCACTATTGATGTGGAATTAAAACACCCCGAGATGCCTTAGATGAGAGTGGGGATCTGATGTAATCTACATAACATTGGACCATCTCTCAAATTGTGGGACTTGTGGGCTTGCGATGGTCCTCCGTGAGAAAAAGCCGACTTCTTCTTCCTAAAATACCTGCCACAAGCTACTTTAATGCGGGAAAATTGCCAAATCCTAATCTAACCTTCCAAGGGATCGGGGAGAGAGAAATGCATGAAAATAAAGCCTACATGAAAGTGGTGATACACCAGAAAAGGAAGTTATTGGTCACAAATTCAACTTCCTAAATGGAAAGAGGTGAGTAATGGATATGATGGACAAGATGCATCACAACAAAGATAAAGTTCACACATCCAATTCAAACCCATTAAAGACATCTTTCAAACATCATTAGACATTAGTGCACAGTATACCCTACAATGGTGAGATACTAGAAGAGACAATAAAATAAGAAAAGGATGGACAAAATGCATCATGAAACAAATTTTATTGCTCCATGAGTTCACATAGTACATCATTAGTGGGCAAGAGGCAAGAAAATGTCATTACAAAGAAAGAGAGGAGGATTAAACTCACATTAGATCCTAGATAAGAAAGAGGGATGGGGAAGGAGAGAACTAATGACCCACCTTTAGAAAAATTCCCCTCCTTACAATATATAGGAAGAATATGAGAGAGAAAGGAGAGAAAAATTTGAAACCTTCCTCAACCACCCAAAAGAACATTGAATTCACCTACAACAATGATGGGTTCCACTACAAAACCCATGCCTCCATTTTTTGTTCCTTATTGGGCCAGAAGGAAACCCATAGTTCATTATGATGGTAGGTGAGAAGCCCGATAGCATAAAAAAGGTAGAAATGCCACCAGAGGCAAAACCAAAAGATTAATGGTACTGAGTACCCACATGAAGATTTACTTCCCAAAGAAGAAGACTAAATGCATCACCAACATGATCTTTGAGCTTGTTCCACTTGTTTATATTATTTTCTTCTTTTCCCGCCCTTTTAGGAGAAAATTTGATGTAACCTAGACACGTGGAGGGCATGCGCTTGTTTGAGACCTGCCTTTGGAGCATCATACCAAAAGTGTGCGAAGAGACATGTGGATCCTTCCACTGGCCTTTGAGGGTCCTGAGAATGCAACACTAACACTTGGCATTGTCTGCGAACATGATTCTTCATTCCTTTGGGTGAGTAAAGTATTCCACTATATATAACGTAAAAACCCCTTTTCGAGTGAGACTTTGTAGTTAGCTTCATGTGGAAGCCCCGCACATTCTTAAAATTTTACCCCCTCCTTTCACTTTTGAAATTGATATGGTTGGACACTTGGCATATTCCATGAGCCTGCTCCACTTTCTTTGTGTCTTGGCTAAGTCCCTTCTATTTAGGAGCAACTATGGTGTACCCTAGAAAAGTGGAGGGCATGCTCTCGTTTGGAGACCTGCCTTTGGATTTATCTTTAAAGTTGCGTTGATGAGGCATGTGGAGGCTTCCACTAGATCTTCCCATGATTATACTTTTTAATGGATGGTGAAACTTTCTCATGCTCTAGCCACATGGAGAGCCTGGGCTCGTTTGGGAATCTTTCTTTTAAGCCTCAGAAAAAAAGCTGTGCCGAAGAGACACGTGGAGGCTTCTGTTGACCCATTTATTTTCTTTATTTTGTGCTGAAATCCATGTGGGGAGCAAGCACATCTCTAGGGTCCCCACTTTTGTTGCACCTTTTGAATGTGCACTAAGCTGACACGTGGAGGCTTATGTTGGATCTTCCCATGCTTAGACTTTTTAACGGCTAGTGTAACTTTCTTGGGCTATGGCCACGTGGAGAGTATGCACTCGTTTAGGGACCAACCTTTGGATTTTACCCTTGAAGTTACGCCGAAGAGACACATGGAGGCTTCCGTTGGCCTTTTTATACTTAGCCAATTTAGGTCTTGAGTGAACAAATAAGTGCTTCAACTTTGAGGAGGGACGAGTATCCGAAGACTTTAGAGAGATGGTGGAAATCAGGGATCACATGACTTAATGGACCTCTTCATTTCTATGGTATGGAAGTTCATGTCTTATCAAACTTTTCCCAAGAGGAAAAATTTGATAGAAATTTGGCACTCATGGGATCACCTACCTATAAAGTGGAAGATCAGTTGCCTTTAAATATCCGTCGGGCACAGAGTCATGAATGATAACCTGATATTGATCTTTTTCCTAAAAATTCTACCCAACTACTTACACTTGCTGATCATGAACCTGTTCCACTGCTTGCACTCTTAATTCTCATAAGAAAATATTGAAGGTGTGATTTTTGAGATTAGAAAATTTATTGACCTAGAGCATTCACATGTTCCCAAAATGGACTATTAGAACGTTCTCCTAGAGGCATAGTAAACCACATAGTGGTATAACCTTGGAGCAATGAAACTTGTGTGAAGCACTTAGGGAAATGAAACCTTAAATGCAAACAAGACAATTTTCATACACACATGGAGGAATTAAAATCTTGGGCTAATATTTACGAGGTGAAACATTTCCTTTTCAGTAGAAATGTTTAAGGTAGATCCCATTAACTAGAATCAGATTCTCTTCTCCATCCAACGTAGACAATTAGAAGGAATTTCTACTTTTACATCCTATGACCATGTAGGGACCACTCCAAATGGTGTCAAACATGGAGTGCCTTCCTGTTTTTCCCGATCTGCATCCCACTTTAGAACTAGGTCCCCTTCCTGAAAGGTCCTTGCTCTTGCTTTCTTGTCAAACCATCTTTTGACTAAGGATTGATCTTTCTCTATCATTTGAACTACATGTTCTCTGATTTCTTCCAATTCCATCATTTCGCATACCTAGCTTCCATAGGCTCAAACTCAAACAACTCCAACTGCTTCATGAGCTCCAATGTAGGTAGCTCTAATGATATAGGAAACACTGCCTCTTTCCCATAGACCATATTGTAAGGGGAATTACCTATTGACCTCTTTGGTGTGATCCTGTCAGCCCATAATGCTGATTTGAGCTTTGTATGCCATGTCCTTTGATTTTCATCTAGAGTCCTTCTGATGATCTTTAGAAAATTTATTTGTGGACTCTGCTACACCATTATCCTATGGGTAATAGTTTGAAGAGGTGCTTAAGTAGATTCCATTCTTGAGAGACCATTCTGTGATCTTGGAACCTAGGAATGCCAATGCATTGTTTGATATGATAGTGGCCAATACACCAAACCTAGTCACTATTCCTTCATAGAAGTCTAGTATGCTAGACTCATTGGCCTCGTGAGTGCTACTACCTCGGTCCACTTGGTGAAATTGTCTATTTCAATGAGTATCCACTTGTGTCCTTGGCTTGAATTTGGATTGATGACCCCAATAAAGTCCAATCCCCATTGCATGAAAGGTTGGTCAAATAAAATTGGGTGCAATGTAAGTGTTTCTAACCTCTCTTTTCCTATGAAGAACACACATTTTCTACACCCTTTTACCCATGTGTATCAGATCACTAAACATTGTGGGCAATAATAACCCACCTTCACTATCTTGAGATCTTACCATGGGGAAAAATGATCTCCGACCTCTCCATCATGAAAATCCTGTAACAAATTTTCAATCTGACTTTTCTAATGCATCTTAGTAGAATTCCATTGATGTCTTTCTTGAATAAGACACCATCAACAAGCATATATGGAATGGCTTGTAATCTGAAATATCTCCTCTTCACTTTTCTCATTTCTAGGGGCATAGTCCTATCTATAGGAAGTGCATCATATTTTGAGTCCAACAAGGAATAGGGACATCATCACTTGTTTGCTCTTGACCATCTTGTAGTACCAAAACAACCCCATTTTCATTACTTGCATCAACCCATTGGATCGAGGCTAGTTTTTCACATAGTCCTTTTCCATGGACCAAATGAGTGACCTTAATTTCAATGTCATATTCCATGACACCAGTGATCCATCCTGCATGTTTCTCATTTAGATCCTTGTTTAGAAGGAATTCCTTGACTCTGCATGAGTGACTAGCGGTTGGATCCTATTGTTCGAGACTAAGTGTCTAAAATTCTTCAAACTCCTAATGACAACAAGAAGATGCTTCTCAATGAAAGAGTACCTTACTTCATAATCTTCCAGGATTTGGCTGAAGAATGCTATGGGTTGTTCGAACCTCCTCTCTTTAGCTATGCCAAGATAGTTGAGATTTTTCTGACCCTCCAAAAGCATACAACATGAATTCCTTTGAAAATTTTGGGTTAATAAGAGTTGGGGCTTGGGATATATCCTCTTTTATTACTTCAAAACTTGCTTTGCCTTTAATTTCCACTTGAATGTCATGCTCTTCTTCAACATCATTGTTATTAGCTTCAAAAGAGTGGAAAAATTTGGCACAAACCTACTAACAAAATTGATCCTTCCTAGAAAGCTCTGAAGAGCCTTCTTATGACTTGGCAAGGGAAATGCTCGAATTGCTTTAACTCTTTTTGGGTCAACCGTCAATATCTCTTTTGACACAATATGGCCTAGGAGCCTGCCATCATGAGCCAGGAATATGCATTTTTGGGGATTCAATGATAACCCAAATCTATAACATCTTTGAAATACATGTCTTAGATGAAAGAGGTGATCTGCTGCATTTTTGGAGAACACAGTGATATCATCAAGATATATCAAGACTATTTTGTTGATCATCCCCTTGAATGCCATGTCCATTTCCCTTTGGAAAGTGGATCTAGCATTAGACAATCCAAATGGCATCTTCCTATAGGCATAGGTGCCCCACATAGTAATGAAATTCATCTTGAATTGGTCATCTTCCTTCACCATTATCTGATTATACCCTGAGTAGCCATCGAGGAGGGAAAATATTTCTGATCCGGATACTACTCACAAGATTTGTTCCATTGAAGGGAGTGGATAGTGGTCTTTGAGAGATGCTCTATTTAGGTCTCAAAATCCACACACAACTTGATTTCTCCATTCTTCTTCCTGACTAGTATCAAGTTTCCAACCCAGCTCAAGTGCTTGATTGGAAATATAATGCTTGCCTCTATTAGCTTTTTTAGCTCTTTCTTCATAAGAGGCTCAATGTGTGGGTTGACTAGTCTTTGCTTCTTCTTGATGGGCTTAGCATTTAGATCTAGTTTTATGGTATGTTGCGCCAGACTTCGGATTGAACCCTCACAGGTCCTTCTAACTCCAAGCGAAGAAATCTATAAATTCTTGGAAAATTTGTATGAACTCATATCTCTCTTGCTTAGTGGCCACCTTACCAATTTGGAGTATTTTTCCTTCCCCTACTGAAATTGGCTCTGACTCTTCTCCCTTGACATGTATGTTGGATTTCTCTTTACGAAACTGGTCATTTGGGTTGAATATAGATTCAAACGTTACCAAACCCTTTGGAAGCTTTTTTTTCCATAGTTTCACTACTTGGTCCCCATACTATTGTTCCATCTTGTCTTGGTTTCTAGTGGAGAACTCATCTTCTTGTTGTAGAAAATTAACAATTTTCTTATCATTCTCAAAGACTTGTCAACTTGTGTTTTTTTCTGGGACAAATGGCCTCACAACCACTTTAATATGGGGTTGATATTTCTCACTCTTGATACTTTCTACAACATCAAATGCAGCCCCAATTGCTGCCATTCTATCTGTTGTTTCATTCTTCTTTCTTGGGATGGAATTGATACCAAAAGCTTCAAAATCTTCAATAAGATCCCATACCCTATTTTTGTAGTTCTTCAATAGATCATTCTTGGTAGCATTTTGTCCTCTGACTTGATTCACAATTAGCTCACTATCACCAAATACTTGTAAGTTTTTAATGCCTCTCTTTCTTTCCCAATGTAATCCATGGATTAAGGCTTCATACTCAGTTGTGTTATTTGAGCAAGCAAACTGGAAATAGAAAGTTGAGTAGTATTTTGTACCCTTAGGTGAAGTTAACATTGCACCTCCTCCAGCACCTTGTTTTCTTCTTGAACCATCAAAATATAGTTTTCATACTTCATTTTCATCTTCATTTTATGGCTTGGTGATGTTAGGAATGGGTGAGTTTTCTTCGTGTACACAATATACACCCAATTCAAATTCTTCAATTTCCTTGTATGGGTCAAATGCATGCCTTTTGTTTTCCCATTCATCTAGAGTTAAATTTGGAATACCCTCAACCTTAGTACCTATTTCTAGATTAGTTGAACACTCTTCTTGATCAAAGGATGAGAAATTTGCGGTGATAGGACTTGACACATGAGGCTCAATTTGAAACTTGGAAATTGGTTCTAACCTTATGGTTACCTTGGCTCCATACCTTGTTCTGAAATATCATGTGTGACCAATCTACTAATAGATAGCCTCAAATTTTGGTAGTGAAGTCTCTTGACAAGCACAATGTAAAGAGTTGTTGCAGGTCTATGATTGATACATCTTACAAAATGATCACATTGGGACATGCATGCAATGTGAGGCTCAAATATTTGATGACCCCAACTATTCTTACTATTTTCCCATGTAGTTGCACTACTCCTTTCAGCATTGGCTCATACTTTAGACCTAATTGATCTTATATTGCTTTAGCATCACAGAGCTACTTTCCCCCAAATCAATCATGCAGTTATGTACCAAGTGGTTCCCAATAATCAATGACATGTAGAACAGTGGGGGCTTCAACTTTTTTCTCGGTTGACCACCACCACCCTATTACATTGCATTAGTTAGAACCTTCTCCTACCTTTGGGATGATCCATTCAAGGTATACCAATTAGCCATTGCTAGCTTGCAATAAATCTCGTTGTCTTGGGATTGCAAGTGACTCCTGTTAGTGTGAAATCACCGCACCCCAAATGAGTCTATAGATCTACTTTTCTAAGGAAAAATCATTTAGTGTGATCCACATAACATTGAGTCTTCCTCAAAGTGTGGGACTCTGTAAAAAAGGAAGACTCTCCAGATTAAAGGTTGGTTCCTATTCCTCTTGTTTAGGTGCATACGTAGAAACTTGCAGAGGGTTTATTCTTAATCCTAATCTAAAATTTACCAAGGAGACAGGGATAGAAGGAATACATAAATTAAAACAAAGCTAAACTACGAGGTGATACACTGAAGGAATGATGGACACTTGTTTTGCTGATAGACACAAATGAATAAAATGCATACAATAATTGAGCATAGATAACTAGATTAATAATGAAAGACCAGATGAGAGCAAAGAAGACTGAAAAGGATCTAGAATCGATCACAAAACATGTTTTATTGCTTTGTAGATTGATACAATACATTAATAAATGGCCAAGAGGTGAGAAACCATATTGCAGTTTTAATGGAAGGTCTGAACTCATCAAGTCCTTTTATAGAAGGAAAGGGGAGACTACAAAAGACAAGAGAATGTCCAACCCTTTACAATGAATCCCACTTTGTATTTATAGATTTGATCAGATAAAAGTAAGAGAGAGAGAAGTGGAAAAAAGTAGGTTAAAGCTCAACTACCACTGTGAATGCCTCCAATAGAATCTTCCCCATATCCATCTTTGCTACATAAATCCATAGTTTGGCGCCATGAAGGAAGAGAAAATAGCGGAACACATTGAATCCGATCTGGTTGTTGGGATGAGGAGATTCTGCATTAATGGCCCAAAGACATTTCTCCATTTTCCACTTACCAATACTAAAAAAAGATTTTTTTATCTTTCCATGGCTTAGAGGGCATCGAGACACTTCCAACGATGTAATATTTACAATATTTTGAGCTCAGAGTCAAAGATATGCCCTTTCAAAGTTTATGTCGGGTCCGTACAAATGGGTGGGAAAATTAGTTTGAAAAAATGAATCTCCTTTTTTGGACACATGGAGGGTAGGTGCTTGTCCGAGGGTGGCCTCTATACTTTTATCTTAGAGTGGTGCAGGGCTGACATGTGTCTTCCTCCGCTGACCTATTCAATTTCCATATTTTTAGCCAAGTCCTTTGTTTAGCCCCCTCAAATTTATTTACCGGGGACACGTGGCAGTCTTGCGCTTGTTTGGAAAACACGACTCAAATTTTTCTTTGGAGGAGCGTCGAGTTGACACTTGTCGACTTCCACTGGTATGTGGACTTTTTCAATGGTCCCCTTTACTCTATTGAACTTTGATCTACATGGCGAGCTTGCACTCATTTGGGTCTCCGCTCTAGGACTAACTCTTCGAGATGGGCTACACTAAAACTTGGCATTCTCTACTTGCACTTCTATACTTAAGCAAATTTTGAGGCCCACCCTATCCACCTTTTGACTCCATTTGACTATCTGATACATGGAGGGCTGGCACAAGTTTGAGTTTCACCCTGGGCTTCCTTTCTGGACTTACGCTAAGTTGACACCTGGCATGCTCTCTCTCAGTTGAATAATTTTAAATTCCCCACAACCTTCTAGGACTCTAGACAACATGGAAGCTTGGTGTAAGTTCGGACTTCCCCTTTTGGATTCACCTTTGAAGAAGCGTTGTTAGGACACGTGGATCCTTCTACTTCCTCCTCCATACTTAGTCGATTTTGGACCCTTTCTTAATGCTTTTCAAGCTTGAAAACTTTGAATCTTCGTTGTTTTTCCCTTCTTGCTCCTAGCATCTCTGTGGCACTGTCCCTTCTTCTCTTACCCTGTAATTTCATTATTGAGTCTACCTGTGACTTAAAAATGGATTTAAGAGAGGGAATGGCTCGACATAGTCGTTTCTTTTGCGTAGGGTCATTTACTCTCTCTCGGTCCCCGTCATTCCATTGTTGAGTCTTTCTATGACCAATTTATGGATCCGAATGATTTTTCTCATGTTCTTTCTATGCGGGATGTGACCGATCCAATATTTGGCCCGGGGTGAAATATGGATGACAATTTGGTGACTCATAGGGGTATCTACCTACTAGATGAAAAGACTAATTGCCTTGTAATATCCATTGGGCATGGAGTCGAGAACATCGGTCTGATGCTGATTCTACCTTTGATTCATGAGCTTGACTATTTGCACTCTCAATTTTCATAAGAAATCTCAAAATGAAGGTTTCTGAGAGTAGAAAATTATTTTGACCCGGGGCTTCATCTGTCTCTCCGAATGGACTACACAAGAGCAACAAAACAACACCACAACTATATACAAAAATTGAAATCATACATGTTCCAAGAAGAACATGCAGAGCATGAAAAGACTTAGGAGAAAAGAAAGCTAAACTACAACAAGACAAAGTGCACAAGAACTTAGAGGAAAAGAAACTAATCTAATATGTATAAGGTGAGAAACTTCCTTCTAGTAGCAGTGTTTTAAGATAGATTCCATTCACTGGAATCTGCAACTCCTCACCATCCAATGTAGATAATTGGAAAGCATTGCTACTTTCACATTTTATGACCATGTAAGGGCCACTCCAAATGGCATCAAACTTGGAGTGTCTCCCGGTTTTGCTCGATCTGCATCCCATTTCAACACTAGGTCTCCTTCCTGAAAGGTCCTTGTTCTAGCCTTCTTATCAAAACATCTTTTAATTGAGGCATGATCCTTCTCCATTCTTTTTCCTGACTGGGACCAGATTAGCAACCCATCTTGAAGGTTTGATTGGAAATATTATACTTGCCTCTATTAGCTTGTTCATCTCTTTCTTCATCAGAGGCTCAATATGTGGATTAACTGGTCTCTTTTTTCTGATGGGATTAGCAGTGGATCTAGTTCAATTGTGTGTTGTGCTAGCTTCGAGATTGAACCCTCTCAGGTCTTCATAACTCCAAGAAAATACATCTAGAAATTCTTGGCAAAGTTGTATGAATTCATACCTTTCTTTCTCGGTGGCCACTTTTCCAATTTGAAGTGTTTTTCTTTCTCCAACTGGGATTGACTTTGAATCTTCTCCTTTGATCTATATGTTAGCCTTCTCTTTTCTAAACTGATCATTAGGATTGAAGATGGACTCCAATGTCACTAATCCTTTGGGAAGCTTGTTTGTATGTAGCTGTACTATTTGATTTCCATATTGCTGCTCTAGCCTATTTTGATTTCTAGCTGAGAATTCAGCTTCTTCTTGCAGAAAATTAATGATTTGTTGATCATTCTCGAACACCTACTAGCATGTGTTGTTATCTGGAACCACTAGCCTCACAACTATATGGATATGTGGTTGTTCTTTGTCTCTTTTGATGTTGTCAACCACATCAAACGTTGCTCCAACTATTGCAAGTCTATCAGCAGCTTTCATTCTCCTTCCTGGGTATGGACACAATATTGAAGGCTTTGAAATCTTCCATGACATCCCATACCCTACTCTTGTAGTTCTTGAGTAGGTCATTCTTGAAAGCATTAAGTCCTCTAACTTTATTGGTGACCAGTTCACTATCACTAAACACTTGCAAATTCTTTATTCCCAGCCTCCTTACCCAATCAAGACCATGGACCAAAGCCTCATATTCAGCAATGTTATTTGAGTAGGCAAACTAAATCTAAAAGCTGAATAATACTTCATACCTTTTGGGGACACAATCATAGCTCCTCCTCCATCTCCTTATCTACTCCTTGAGCCATCAAAGAACAATTTCCATACCTCATTGTTATCTTTATATTTTGGCTTAATTAGGGTAGGAAGAGGATGATTCTCTTCATGTAGATAGTAGACACCTAGCTTAGATTCTTCCATCTCCTTATAAGGGTCAAAAGCATGTCTTTTTTGTTGACCACTCATCAAGATTCAAGTCTGGGATACATCCCACCTTGGTATCTACTTCACAAGTGCTTAGGAGGTCTTCTTGATCAAAAGCTGAGTAGTTGGCATTGATTGGGCTAGGCACATAAGATTCAATATGGTAATCAGCAATGGGCTCAGATTTGATTGTGGTCTTCACCCATACCTTGTTCTAAAGAGCATATGTGACCAATCAATAAATAGATAGCCTCCAATTTTGGTAGTGAAGTCCCTGGACAAACACAAAGAAAAATGTGGTGGCAAGTCTATGACTGACACGTTCTGCAATACAGTCACATTGGGGTAGGCATGCAGGGTGAGGCTCAGATCTTTGATGATTCCAATAGTTTTCACTATTGTCCCATCTAATTGTACTACTCCCCTAGAGATGACTTCATATTGGAGACCCAGTTGATCAGCTATTTGCTTGGGCATTACAGAACTACTTGCCCTAGAATCAATCATACAATTGTGCACCAACTTGTCCCCAATAATCAATGAAACATAGAATGGAGGAGGTCTCATGTTCTTACCTTGTTGTTCTCCATGGTTTCTCCTAGGTTGGGCTGCATTGGCAAGCACTCTCTCTTGCTGATCAGGGGATTGATTTGAGCTTGACCAATTTTGTATGGTAGTTTGTAATAGATCCCTCTACCCTAGGATGGCCAGTGACTCCCATACTAAAATGTTTACACTTTTCCTCTTCATTTGCTCAATGATATTGAATGACCTATCTTTTTGTTGCCCCTTCCCTGACACATTCTTTTCTTGCACATGGGTTGACACAACCAGTGCCTAAGTGGATTTGGAAGGTGGCTTGGATTGGATCTGCATATTGGGAGTTGCATTTGGAGCACCAGAACCTTATGGAGTGATGGAAGGTTAAGGGTTACCTGAGTTCAGTGGTTGGCCTTCTCCAATGTTTCTCCTTTTAGACCATGTATTGGCAGCCACACTTTGAGAAGGGAACTGATTCATCCCATATAAGTCTTCAGCTTGCCAATTGACAAGCGTAGTCTCACTTGGAGGTCCCTCTTGTTGTGCTCCCTATCACTCATCTCCTTCTTGGCTAGGTTCTTGTGACACCATACTGGTCTGCACCATCAAGGCCTGATTGAGTGCACCATTAAAGCACATTGATTGGTTATGAGGCTGATTGCATGGAAAACACCAATCATATTCTTATGCCATATTGTTATGTGCTGGAACCAACACCCTTGATGTTGATGTTGTGTTTGCATCATATGACCTAAAAGGTCTAGCAGCTTGGGTATGTCCTCGGTTCTAGCTCACGATTTACAATCTATGATGGTGGTCTATTTTGCTGATATTGAGGTCTAGCCTATACTGAATCTAAGGCTGATATGCCCTAAAGCTCTGGGCTTGCTATATTTTGATGGTCACCAACTCATTCCCTAGGTTCTAAAGTTGTTTCATGACTTATTGAAGTTCTTTTGAGGTATTAGATGATGAGGTTGAGACTTCAACTAGATTTGACTCCTAGGAGTAGGTACATGGGCTAATGTGGGTGTTTGGCTAGTACTTGGGTTTCCTAATTTGGGGTATAGAGGCATGTATGCCTTGGGAGAAATTTTCCATCCTGGATTAAACAATTTTTAGCCCCTATGGATAGGTTATAAGCTGCAGGTATGGTTTTTCCTCCCATTGACTGAATCATTAAAACAATATCTAAGTTTAAAGCTCTAAGAAAGTATAAGAAGGACACCTTCATTAGTGGATTTACTATTGTTGGAATCCTATCCCAGGTCCTTTGAAACCTGAGGTTGAAATCTGTCAATTGCTCATTAGGAGCTCTTTTGATTGTTTTCAGTTGTTCCAACAAGGACATGTTATCCCCCTTCTCTCCAAACTGGTTATGAAGAGCTGTGCATAGATCATCCCAAGATCGAATAGAGCCTACTTCTAAGCTTCTAAACCATTGTGAAGCTTTCCCTTTGAGTGAAGAGGTGAGAAACTTGACTACAATGTCCATCTCATGGATTTCATGGATTATATAGACATTTGCAATATCTTGGACATGATCACCAAGAGAAGTATTGGTTTTCCCCAGTGAAATATGGGGTGCTCTTTAACGCTGCTATCGGACTGGATTTTGTGCATTCAGGGTGAGTGGGCTCTGCTAGTGAAGTTGACATAAGGATTTGGTTGAGCCATCCTAATCAGCATTGAGAATGCCTCTTGATTGAGAGAAAGGCCTGTTGGGAGGAGGTGTCGATAAGGCTCTATTTGGTGGAGATAGAGACCTCTGGTTCTTCCTCTTTCCTTGCTCTCTATGGGGACAAGTCTAGATAGACAAATAATCCCTCTTCTTTGGTTCTTGAACGTGTTTGTATTCTTCTCATGAACTTGCTTGGACTCTGCTAAACCAGTGGACTTGTTTCTTTTAGAGTCACTAGATGTACAATTTTAAGACTTCTTAAAATCCAAAATCACAACAAGTGTACATCAATTCTTACTATAATAAGATGGAGACCTCTTTGTCCCACCGGGCATGTCAAAACTGTTAGTGCAAAATCATAGCACCCCCAAATGAGTCTATAGATCTGGTTTTCTAAGGCAGAATCATTTGGTGTGATTTACATAACATTGAGTCTTCCTCAAAGTGTGGGACTCTGTAAAGCAGGAAGAATCTCTCCAGATTAAAGGTTGGTTCCTATTACTCTATTTAGGTGCATATGTAGAAACTTACAGAGGGTATGTTCTTGATCCTAATCAAAACTTTACCAAGGAGACAGGGATGGAAGGAATATATAAATTAAAAAAAAGAGCTAAACTATGAGGTGATGCATGAAGGAATGATGGACACTTGTTTTTTTGATAGACACAAACCTGAATAAAATGCATACAATAATCGAGCATAGATAACCAAATTAATAATGAAAGACCAGATGAGAGAAAAGAAAATAGGAAAGGATCTAGAATTGATCACAAAACATGTTTTATTGCTCTGTAGATTGATACAATACATTAATAAATGACCAAGAGGCGAGAAAGTGTATTGCAATTTTAATGGAAGGTCTGAACTCCACGAGTCCTTTGCTAGAAGGAAAGGGGAGCCTACAAAAGACAAGAGAATGTCCAACCCTTTACAATGAATCTCACTTTTATTTATAGATTCGATTAGATAGAAGGAAGAGAGAGAAAATCGGAAAAATAGGTTGAAGCTCAATTACCATTGTTAATGCCTCTGATAGAATATTCCCCCAATCCATCTTTACTATATCAATCCCTAGTTTGGCAACTTGAAGGAAGAGGAAATGATGGAACAGATCGAATTCGATTGGTTGTTGGGGCAGGAGATCCTACATTAAAGGCCCGAAGATGTTTCTCCATTTTCCACCTACCAGGGTCTGCAAAAATATATTTTTATCTTTCCATGGCTTAGAGGGCATCGAGATCCTTCCAAAGATGTAATATTTTTAGTATTTTGAGCCTTGAGTCAAAAGATATGCCCGTTCAAAGTTTATTTCAGGTCCGTACAAATTGGCGGAAAATTAGTTTGAAAAAATGGATCTCCTTCCTGTGACATGTGGATGGCAAGACTCATCCGAGGGCAGCCTCTATACTTTGTTCTTAGAGTGGTATGGGGCTGACACGTGTCTTCCTCCGCTGATCTATTCAATTTCCATATTTTTGGCCAAGTCCTTTGTTTAACGAGGTCAAATTTCTTGACCGGGGACATGCGGCGAAATTTTGGTGCTTCATTTGGAAAACCTGGCTCAAAGTTTTCCTTTACAGAGCATCAAGTTGACACTTGTCAGATTTTACTGGTCTATGGACTTTTCAATGGTCCCCTTTACTCTATTGGACTTTGAGCTACATGGTGAGCTCACGCTCATTTGGGTCTCCACTTAGGACTAACTCTTGGAGATGCGCCACACTAACACTTGGCATTCTCCGCTTACACTTCTATACTTAGCCAATTTTGAGGCCCACCCTATCCACCTTTTGACTCTGTTTGACTATCTACTACGTGGAGGGTTAGCGCAAGTTTGAGTCTCCACCCTGGGCTTCCTTTCCGGACTTGTGTCGAGCCAACACCTAGCATGCTCTCACTCTCAGTTGAAGATTTTCAATGACCCACAACCTTTCGGGACTATGGACGTGTGGAATCCTGGCGCAAGTTCAAATTACCCTTTTGGATTCACCTTTGAAGAAGCTCCATTAGGACATGTGGATCCTTCCACTACCTCCTCCATACTTAGTCGATTTTGGACCCTTTTTTGAAATTTTTAAGCCCAAAAACTTCGAATCTTCACCTTTTTTCCCTTCTTTCTCCCGGCCTCTTCTCTGCACAACCCCTTCTTCTTCTCGACCTAAATTTTGTTGTTGAGTCTACCTATGACTTAAAAATGGATTAAGATAGGGAACAACTTCACAGAGTCATTTCTTTTATATAGGGTCATTTACTCTCTCTCAGCCCCTATCATTCCATTGTTGAGTCTTTCTACGACTAATTTATGGATCCGAATGAGTTTTCTCGGTTCTTTCTATGCGGGGGCATGACCAATCCATTATTTGGCCTGAGGGTGAATTATGGATAACAAATCCCACATGGAAATGTTCACGTGTTTTCTTCATTTAGTCGATAATGTTGAAAGGGGATGCATTATCCTTTTGTTTCCCTTTACTTGGCACAAAATTTACTTGCACATGGGATGCAGCTCGAACATGCATATGTGTTACTATAACGGGTGCCTTAGGCTTATTTTGCACATTCGGGGCTGCATTTGGTCTACTGACTCCTTGTTGTGTAGGATTGGGCTAAGAAACAACTGGATTAGATGGTTGTCCCTCCTCTATGTTCCTCTTCTTTTACCATGTTTTAGTAATTACACCCTGAAAAGGAGATTGATTAACTCCACAAAATTCTTCTATGTGCCAATTAACTAACATGGTTTCCATTAGAGGTGCCTCTTGCTGAGTCTTATGCTATTGATCTCCTTCTTGACTTGGTTCTTGGGACACACCAATGGTTTGTTCCATCAAGGCCTAGTTTAGTGCACCATTAAAACACATTGATTGATTGTGAGGTAGATTGCAGGGTAACACCATTATACTCATGTTCCATGTTGTTTTTATTGGAACCAAGGCTCTTGATGTTGAAACCACATTTGGATCATATGGTCGGAATGGCTTGACATCTTGAGGTTGTCCTTGGTTCTAGTTTTGATTTCCGCCCTGATTTGGTTGTCTATTTTACTGATATGGGGGCCTTGCTTGATATTGATTTTGAGGTTCATATGGTCTAGAACTATGAGCTTCCTATCTCTTGATAGTCACTAACTCATTTCCTAGGTTCTGTAGTTGTTTCATAACCTCTTGCAATTATTTTGAAGTGCTTGAAGAAGTATAAGCTTCAGTAATTCTTTGATTTATAAGAAGGAATGAGGGCTAAAGTAGGTGCTCCCTAGTGCTTGGAGTCCCTAGTTCTAGATAAAGAGGCATAGGTGGTGTAGGTACAAGTTTATAAGCCCGAATTAAGCAATTTTCATCTCTAATAGCAATATTATAGGATGCGGGTAAGGTTATGCCTCCCATTGATTGAATCATCATGGAAATATTAGAATTTAAAGCTTTAAGAAAATATAGGAAAGCACCTTCATCTATTGGTCCCATGGCTAGTGGAATCCTATCCCACATCCTATGGAATTTGAAGTTGAAATTGGTCAACTGTTCATTAGGAGCCCTCTTTATTGTTTTCAATTGTTCATATAAAGAAAGATTATCTCCTTTTCCCCAAATTGATTATGGAGGGCTGTGCATAAATGATCCCAATTCTAGATAGACCCTGTTGTGAGGATCTTAAACAATTGTAAATATTTTTCTTTAAAGGAGGATACCAACAAATTGACAACAATGTCCATTTCAGCAATTTCATGAATTCCACAGACATTTGCAATGTCCTGGATATGATCAACTGGAGTTGTTAGGTTCTCTCTAGTAAAATATGGAATGTTCTTCACCATTTCAACTGAACTAGATTTTGTGAATTGAGAGCCAATGGGGTGCTACTAGTGAAGTTGAAAAAAGATGGTTAGGTTATGCCATCTTGATTGGTCTGAAGAACTCTAGTCGATTGAACGAAAAGCCTACTAGGTGGAGCTGTTGACAAGGTTCTGTTTGGCGGAGATGGAGACCTTTGAGCCCTTCTTCCTCTCCTTTCTCTCACTAGGGATAAATGCATAGAGACAAAAAATACTTCCTCTCTTGTTCTTGACCTTGTTTGAATTCTTCTCATGAATCTGCCAAGCTTGGACTCTTCTAAAACCTTTGGATTCTTCCCTTTTGGAGTCGCTTAGAGTGTGCAATTTAAAGTTTCTTACAAGATAGAAACTTACAACAAGTGCACATCAATATAACTTCAATAAAATGAGGACTTCTTAGTCCCACCAGGTGTGCCATAACTGTCGATGTGGAATTACAACACCCTCGAATGCTTTAGATGTGAGTGGGGCATCCGGTGTAATTTGCATAACATTGGACCATCTCTCAAGCTATGGGACTTGCGGGCTTGAGATGGTCCTCTAGAGAAAGCCAATTTCTTCTTCCTAAACTACCTACCACAAGCTACTCTAATGTAGGAAAACTATCTAATCCTAATCTAACCTTCCAAGGGATCAGGGAGAGAGAGAAATGCATGAAAATAGAGCCTACACTAAAGTGGTGATACACCAAAAAAGGAAGTTGCTGATCACAAATCCAACTTCCTGAAATGGAGAGAGGTGAGAAATGGAGAGGATGGACAAGATGCATCATAGACCAAATATAAAGTTCACACAGAACACCTTCAAACCCATTAAATATAGATCTCAAAACATCATTAGACATCATAAATATGATCTAGTATACCCTACAATGGTGAGAGGAAAGAAGAGACAATAAAATAAGAAAATGATGGAAAAAATGCATCACAAAACAAATTTTATTGCTGCATGAGTTTGTTGGTGTGTGAGATCTTATATGTCCTCCACACATATGGAGGGTCATCTCACTTGGGTTAGATTTATGGTTAGGTTTAGGGTTTCTTGTGTGTCATGCACTAGGGTTACTCAACACCCTATATGTATCCCTTCATTTGACATTTATGAGTATGCCAAGACACTCTGTTGTCTTTCTCTACATGTGCAAGCTTTGTTCTATTATGCAAGTTCTTCAGTTGATTGATCGATTCTTCCTTGTGATTACGTTGGAGCTATTACGTTTCCTTCAGAGTGTAACTCTATCGTGGTGCACAATTTTTGATACGATTCTCACCAACTCTTTCATGGTATCAAAGATGAGATCACGTAAATGTGCATTCATCATTTGAGTTGCGATTACTCTTGGTTTCATTATTCTTTACTCCTCGTGCAAGTTTTTTTCAATCATTATCTTTTGGAAATTTATCGCTGACATTCTTTCTCTTGGAAAGTTTTTGGTTTTTCTATGTTATTCGTGCATGTGCAAATCTCCTCACATTTCAAGGGGTTTTATAGCTTCATTTAGCTAGATGCAGCTAAATTTAGAAGATCAACAAAAAAGGAGGTTCTTTATTCTGGTTTTTAAAAAAATTCTATTAAACTTGAAACTTTGTTAGATCCCTTTTTTTGGTATTTGCATGGTGTTTTGTTTTGCAGAGATCTAGGTTTAAAATTTGTGGTTGCATTGGTATTTGTGTTTTTTTTATGCCTACATGCTACAACTCCAAACACGAGCTCTGCAAACTTATCAAACACAAAATCATGCTTTCTTACTCTGGCCAGTTCCTCTCTGCCCCGTGTCCTGTGTTTTTTTCCTTTCTGAGATCTGGCATGGCCATGTTTCCTTCTCACTTGCCGAGGTCTCCCATGGTCTGAGAATCCATACCTTCCCTACATGGTCGTGAGTTCGTTGGTCATGAGTTCTGCTCTACATTGTTGTTTTTCTTTGCGGCCATGGGTTTCCTATTTGTTTGTTGTTGTTTTTGAGCTCCTTCCATTCCTCCTACAACAACGACTCCCTTATGTCTCGCATCTCCACATCTAGCATAGTCTCAATGGCGCCTTTCCTCTCTCCCTCGATGGCTAAACATTTAAACAAAAAAAACAACAAACTCATGCAAAAAAAAACACTCACATTTGTTTTGGAAAATATGTGGTAAGTTTGTTTTTTACTTTTTCCACTATAAGGTTTTTAGTAAGTTTCTAAATTTAGTATTTCATTTACTAATTTTTAAAATTTTCTTTTTTCTATAACCATAAGTTTTAAAAAATATTTAAGGAAAGAATCTTTTTTTTAAAACCGTAAGTTTTAAAAATATTAATTTTTTTTAAAAGGTGGAAATTTTAAAAAAAAGGGGGGGAGTATATTTTCATTAGGATTTAATTTTTTTATTAGATCTTAATTATTTTTTTGTAATTAATTAGGATTTAATTTTTTATTAGATCTTAATTAGTTTTTTGTAATTAATTAGATTTAATTAAATCTATTTGTATTAATTACAATTTCTCCTTTACGATTAGATAAATATTTTTAAAATCATTTTTATATTAACATTTTTATCATTTTTTTAACTCCAAAAGCTCTAAAATTAGCTAAATCGAACGTTTCAAAATGGTAACTTTTTAAAAAGCGTTATTGTTGATTTTTTTTTACTAATCATGCGCTCAAGTGTGCAATATCACTCTGAGCACCTCTTGTCTTCCACGTGCCTTTTCGACATTCTGAAGATCATCCAGACTCATCTTGAGTTCAAAAAAATGTATTTTACCCTTATCATTACTTGCGACTAGTGAGCATCTGACCACAGTTTGCATCAGTGGGTATCCTTCACAACGTGAGACACTTTTTATCATAACTAGGATTTGATTTCACCTCCTTCCTAGTTTTTTACAATTGTGCTTGTGTAAAGTGTCACTTTGCTGTGCTCCCCGAAACATGATTATGGTCTCCTCTCATGTGCGTTATTACACTGATTGCAAGGTGAGTTACCAAGTGTTTCTAGATGCACGCTTGACCCGATTGTATTCAATGCACTAAACTATAAAGTGCTCGAAACCAAGGGGTTATTATATTGTCCTAGGTGGTTGTGTTTCTTTTCTACATTCCTTCTCTCTCCTTTCACTATGGATGCACTTTCAATTCCTTTGCTTACGCCATTCAACTTTTTCGAATGGAGATCAAAATAATTATGAAACTAAGGGGTAAAGGGTTATTCCGCATCACCATGGGAACTAAGACTGAACAAGATGACGACCCTAAAAATCTAAGTGGTTAAACCGTAGTGATGAAGCTTTAGGTCTTCTTTGCATGTCCATTTCTCCTAACTTTCTCTTCCACATTGAGTTATCTGAAACACCTAATTCTACATGGAAAACATTTGATGGGATGTTTGGACAACAAGATGACATGAGAGCGTGTGAGCTGGAAAATGAACTACTAGGGTTAAATCCTAGTGATTTTGAAAACCTACAAGCATTCTTCTCTAAATTTTTCCATACTAGATTGTTGTTAAAGGAATGTCAAGTAGAGAAGAAAGATTCTCAACTGATCTTTCGATTCTCTCTAAGTTAGGTCCTGAATATTTTATCTTTGTGTCAACTTTTTACGCTACAAAAGTTTGCCTTAGGAAAGGATTGAAATATGCCCTCCTTTTATTGTTTTTCATCCCAACTCATTCGAGAATAGGAAAACTCATTCAAATGGGTTCTCTTAAGTCCAACTCACATGCCCTTATAAATTACTAGTAAGAAAAAGAAGACTAAAACAAGAAAGAAAAAAAGATCAACCTAAAAGGAAACCAAGACCAAAACTAAAATTAACATGAACAATTCAACTTCGAGCCTAGAGCATAGAAAGACAAGTATTTGTATTCCTATTACAAGAAGCATGGTCATAAAGAGCATATGTGTATGAGAAAACAAATTGATCACCTTACTCATTTACTTGAGAAAAATCAAATAGGTGTTCCTGAGTCTATCAAACAAAATGCTCCGAAGGCCGAGTCTTCTACTACGTAAAAAGGTTCAAAATATGATAAGAAGAAAGGAAAGGCCCTTGTAGCCAAAGTTGCTCCTTCATCGACGTGGATTATAGATTCCAGTGCCTCACACCACATGGCTTCTTCACATGTTGAGTTCACCAACATCGAGCCTTGTGGTATGTCCCAAATCAAGATGGGTAATGACATGACATTATAAGGTTTCCGGTAGTGGATCGGTAGAGATGGATGGGGGAACATTTAACCAAGTGTTGAGTGTTCTTGATCTCTCTACCAATATCCTATCGGTTTACCAAATTACTCACCTTGGTGAAGGAATGCGAGTGGAATTTGGTCCTAACTTGGTGATTATTCGTGAACTTAACGATGACACTACAGTGGCTGAGGGAAAGGTAGATCACCATTCACGATTGTATACCTTTTCCCACTTTACTTCTGATTCTATGCCCACTACTTTGGTCACTCATGTAAATGAGGTTAGTAAGATATGTCATGAGCATTTAGGACATCTAAATTATCGCTACCTTGAACAATTGAGCCAAAATGAAATGGTCAACAAGGGTTACCCCAATCAAGTTTTCTAAGGGTCTTTGTGAGGGTTGTACCCTTGGAAAGCATCCTGAAAAGAACTTTGACAAAGGAAAATCCTAGAGAGCTACTCATCCTTTGGATCTTGTTCATAGTGATATTTCTGGTCCATTTCTATCTCCTTCATTTACTAGAGCTCTTTATGTGTTGACCTTCATTGATGACTATTCATGATATACTTGGGTATATTTTCTTAAGCTTAAGTTTGAAGTATTTGAACATTTTCAAGACTTTAAGGCTCTTACTAAGAGAAATAGGAAATAGTCTATCAAGGTTCTTCAAACCGATAATGGAGGTGAATATGTAAACAATAGGTTCATGGATTTCTATACTTCTAAAGGGATCTCCTTGCAACATACATTTACATACAACCCTTCGCAGAATGGAGTAGCAGAAAGAAAGAACCGTACTCTTAAAGAGATGGCCACTTGTATGATTCACTCAAAGTCTCTTCCTCCATAGTATTGGGCTGAAGCAGTGAATTGTGCTAATTACATTCAAACTATGTTCCACACAAGGTAGTAAGAGGGATGACACCCTTTGAAGCCTAGTTTGGACGTAATCCTGATGTTGAGCACTTTCGAGTCTTCGGATCCAAGGCTATGGCTTAGATTCCCAAGAAGAAACGCAAGGCATTGGAACCACAATCCAAACCTTGTATCTTTGTAGGGTATCTTGATGGCATGAAGGGATATCAATTGTTTAATCCTACTTCTCATGAGCTTTGTATTGAGAGAAGTGTTAAGTTTGAAGAGTCTTCTTTGAATTCTACTTCTCTACCTATTGAGGTTCTTCAGCTTTCTTGATTCAGATTCAAACTCATCAGATGATGATGTTGTTGAGCATGCTCCTCTTCCTGATCCTCCCGACCATCGACCCTTTGGTCTTCTCGATTCTGATGGTAGTGATGATGAGGAATAGGTCCCTTCTCACTCGAATGACAAATCTTCTTACTCGAGAGGATGATCCTCCTAGTCCTCTTTGCTAGGAAAACTATACAAAGTGCTGGAGATACTTTAGATATGAGACGTACTCACTCATTTCATTGACCCCACTCTTTCTTTACCTCTTCCTCGATCCATAGTCTTTCTAGGAGGCTTATGGTATTCTTGAGTGGGATTTTTCCATGGATGAGGAGTATTCCTCTCTCATGAAGAATGATACTTGGGATCTCACCCCTCTTCCAAAAGGAAGAAAAATCATTCAGTGTAAGTGGGTGTTTTGAACAAAGTATGGAGTAGATGGAGATGTTGAAAAGTTTAAAGTGTGATTAGTAACTAAGGGTTTCTCCCGATAGCTTGGGTTTATTATACTTGAAACCTTTGCTTTAGTTGCGAAGATGACTTCTATTTGATTGACCCTAGCCATTTCCATAAGTGAACAGATGGAAAGTCCATCAAATGGATGTTAAGAGTACCTTTCTTCATGGTGACCTAGAGGAAGAGATCTACATGGAACAACCTCTGGTTATGTCCATGATCCCTCCCTCGTTTGTAAGTTAAAGAAGTATCTTTATGGCCTTAAACAAGCCCCTAGAGCTTAGTATGCCAAGATGGACTCCTTTTTACTTACATCGGGTTTACTAGGTGTCACTTTGATCAAATGTTTATATTCTATGGTAAGATGACTCCATACTCATTCTTGTTCTCTATGTTGATGACTTGTTGATCACCACAGCTCTTCCTCTATCATTGATTTCAGAAGACCTCCTTGGCCAACATATTTTCCACCTGGCTTAGGTATGCTTCATTACTTTCTTGGGATCCAGATTTCACAATCCGACTTAAAATTTTGATTTCACAACCTAAGTATGCTCTTGACCTAATTTTTCATTTTCAGATGTCCGATTGCAAGTCTTATCCTACCCCTTTTCTTTTCGGGGTTAAGTTGGTTTCTTATTGCTCTATTCCCTTGGTTGATGGCACCCTTTATCAACAATTGGTGGGGAGATTGATTTACTTGACTCACACTCAACCAAATTTATCGTATGCTATTGGGATCGTGTCCAGATTCATGCAGAGCCACATGAGTTGCATTGGAAAAAAGCTAAGTGGATCCTTCATTATGTTTGTGCAACCTACACTAATGGCATTCACTATTTTGGAGGGGTGGATATTGGCTTGATTGGGTTCACATAGATTCATATTGGTCCAGTGAATTAGATCATCATAAATCTACCTCAGGCTATAGTTTCTCTCTTGGTTTGGGTCCTATTAGTTGGTCTAGCAAGAAGTAGAATGCAATTGCATTATCTTCTATAGAGGTAGAATACAGAGGAGCAGTTAACACTGCCATATAGGTTGTTTGGCTATAGGGTATTTTGACAGAGTTTGGCATCCACTTTCGGCGGCCCACCATTATCTATTATGATAACACGAGCACTATCTCAATTTGTAGAAATCCATTTCAACATCAGTGGATGAAGCATATTGAGATCCATATGCACTTCATACGAGAGATTATTCATGATGGTATCATCGACATTTAGTACATTCATAACAACTTAATCAGATTGTAGATATATTCACCAAGCCCTTCACTGAGGTGAAGTTTCTTCACTTGCAGTCTCTTCTTGGGGTGAGGTCTTATGCAGCTGCTCATCTTCTTTGGGCTATATAGTCCTCTTCTTCTTCTTCTTCTTCTTCTAGGAAGATGTTGTTTGTATATGGGCACCTTATCAAGCCTTTAGTTGTTGGGCCCCATTGACACATCTTTCTTAGTTGTTTAGGGGTGTCTTCCTTTTTTCTCACTCATCATAGCTACTACCTCAGCTTTGATGAAGGGGGTGTTGGTGTGTGAGATCCTATATGTCCTCCACACATATGGAGGGTCATCTTACTTGGGTTAGGTTTAGGGTTAGGTTTACAGTTTCTTGTGTGTCATGCACTAGGGTTACTCAGCACCCTATATGTATCCCTTCATTTGAAATTTATGAGTATGCCAAGACACTCCACTGTCTTTCTCTACATGTGCAAGCTTTGTTCTGTTATGCAAGTTCTTAAGTTGATTGATTGATTCTTCCTTGTGATTATGTTGGAGCTATTATGTTTCCTTCAAAGTGTAACTCTATCATGGTGTACATTTTTCAATATGATTCTCACCAACTCTTTCATAGTTCACACAATACATCATTAGTGTGCAAGAGGTAAGAAAATGCCATTATAGAGCAAAGAGAGGAGGCTTAAACTCCACATTCGATCCTAGAGAAGAAAGAGGGAGGGGGCAGGAGAGAAATAATGACCCACCTTTATAAAAATGCCCCTCTTTACAATATAGAGGAAGAATGTGAAAGAGAAAGGAGAGAAGAATTCAAAATTTTCCTCAACCACCCCAAAAGAACATTGAATTCACCTCCAATAAAGATGGGTTTTGTTGGTGCTCAAAGTTGTCTCACCCCATTTTCCATTAAAATTCCTCATTTTGCGGCCCCTATCACATTTTATCTCCCCATTTCATGCTTGAAAAGACTCTATTCTCCTTTTTTTTGCCGTAATAAATCCTTTCATGGGCCGAGAATCACTTATGGATCCATAGTTTTGTCCTTGTTTCTCTGTTCATCTAAAAAGGTCTATAAATTGGATGTAAAACTCGGACTCCTTTTTCTTTCCATCTTCTACAATCTTGAATTATTGTCCCTGTCCTTTTTCCTAAATACTTGAAGAAAAATGAATGGATGTAGCTCGGGGGAATGTGTTTGAACCTTGTAACATTTCTAAATTATTTTTCCTTGGAGAAAATTTCATCTCCGGGCTCAAATGGTCATTTTCCTGCATTTTACGGTTTGACAGGTGTTTTTCCTGGTCAAATTTACATCTCTAGCATTAGTGGAGATGTGGCCCCTTCTGGTTGGATGCGGCTGAATGGGGCACTCTAAAAATTCTATTGATCACCTTGACTCAAAAAAATTTCCACGTGGAGGAATGACGCACATTTGAAGGTTCACCTTTTGGTTTGGTCGTGGAGTTACGTCGGGAGGACACGTGGAGGATTCAACTATTTTACCCAGACTTAGACAATTTTTTTGCAACTAGTATAGTTTTGGTAGGACAGGGACACTGTGGTGAGCCCGTGCTCATTCAGGGTCTCGACTTTGGGTGCCATTTTGAAATTGTGCCATGCAGACACATGGAGGCTTCCGTCGGGTCTTCCCATACTTCAAATTTTTTCAAACAATTTTGAGAAGACTTGGACATGTCGAGGGACCACGCATGTTTGGAAACCAGCCCTTGAGTTTTATTTAGAAGAAGCGCCATGAGGACACTTGGAGATTTCCACTCACTTTACATTTTGCTTGGACTTTTCAATGGCCAAGGAGATTACCTCAGACCCTGACACATGGCACCTTCTACTGAGGTTTCAAATTTCAAACAAATTTTATTGGGCTAGGACATGTGGTGAGTCCGCATTCATTTAGGGTCTCAATTCTTGGGAACCATCTCGACATGCGCCATTGAGACACGTGGAAATTTGAAAAGTCAAAGGGGCGGGGAAGTGGACCATCGAGGGCAACTTGGATTTTTTGCCTCTTGTCATCAAAAGGTTAAAATCATCAAAATGGCCTACAAACCCGACAAGGATGAGTCAAATTTTGTTGTGAAGGTCAACGGTGGAGGTGCGGACATCTGAGGAAATTTAGAAAAATTTCCTCTTGTGAAAAAGGGGTTAAAGTGAAGAAAAGGAGTGCATTTCCGTTGGGACCCACCTTAAGACACGTGTCAGGCCCATTTCTCAAGGGCGGAGGTGCGGAGAAAAATGTGAAAATTTTACATTTCTCCAACAAGTTGTAAAAGGATAAAAGGAAACCCGTAGGACCATTTTAAATTGGATCTCCCATGTGGATGGTCCAAATTCAAAATAAAAATCAATGGAAGTTGTTCATTTGTGTCTAATTTTTCTACCATTTTCACTCCAAAGCTCTTGGAAATGTAAGTCTTCATGATTTCTTGATATTTCTTGCATGCCAAACAAAGAAGGGAGTTAATTCAATATCTAAATTTGGTGAGGAAAATCCGGAGATGTCTTTTACCATTAAGACATAATTTGGATATCAGGTTCGATCTAATTTTCTAGTTCTCCCTCCCTGGGCACGCAAAGAACCAGATTTGACGAGATCGGGGCGGAAGTGGTTGGCGCATAAAGGGAAGAGTGATCGACCAGTGAAAGAGTTGAATGCTGAGATATTTGAAGAGATGTGCCTCCCGAGTGCGCTGATAACCTTTTACGAGATCCGATTATGGGAATCGTGATCATGATCATAGTAAGCACTCGGTACATTGAATGTTTTTGTCTTTGGGGAAAAAACTCTATTGTAAAAATGTTATAAATTGCATGAATTTGTAGTGCAAATGGTTGGAGTATTAGAGGTCGGGACTGATTTTTCTAAGAGAAAAGCTTGAAAGAGTCCTCTTTCTCATGGAACCAAAATGTCAAAGTTTGGGTAATTAGAGAAGTAGGGTCTACATGATTAGGAATTAGAAATATTATATTGGTAATAAGGACAAGGAGTGAGGTCATAAATATTTTGTGTATTTTATTTGTAAAAAGTCTAAAAATGTGGAACCCATTTAAAATGATAAGGTTTATCTTATTTTAAAAGATAAGCTTACATGTACGAGATAAGAGTTAAGGTATGGAATATGATTCATCGTAGTGGATTTCTTATCCTATCTTAGAGATAGGATGGATAATCTGGAAGTTTTATAAATAGAGAGGCCACCCCCTCATTTAACATAGAAGGAAGTAGTGAGAAATATTGTAGGAAGTGTGCAAAGGAAGCCATTAGTTTAAAGGTGTGTTGAAGAAGCCATGTGTAATTGTAAAGTTTCTCCCATAGTCTTGTGAAAGGAAAGTGAAGTCAATAACACTTGAAGTACCTCATGGGTGAGATTGTAACAATTTCATGTTAATATTATCATTTACTTTGATATTTCATATTTGTCATCATTCCGTCTTATCATAGTCGATGGTATTCTTGTGTTATGTTGTTGTTTTGTTTCAGTTACATCCACCAAACTAAAGGTCATGTGCATTAGTAAATAATAATAGTACGTGGAGTTCACACAAAGAATTATCATAGTGCAGATTGGTGATGACATTTTGGTTCCGTTGCCGAGACCATTCCTCGTTGGTGGATTTTTCTGAAGATATTCCCACTTAGTCAAAAATTAATTGAGGGTAACCTTATTTTTATCGTGAAACTTACCATGGTAAAGTCATTTTTACCGTGAATAGTAGTTACCATGATAAAGTCATTTTCTTTGTGAATAGTATTTATCACAAGAAATTCACTTTTACCATGAATAGTATTTACCGCAACACTTTTTACCGTGAATAGTGTTTAAACAAGTATATTCATTTTTGCCGCGATAAATCAAGTTTTACCATAGTTTACCATGGTCATTTCTATTTTATTTGTAGAAAGGTGTAAAGTCACTTTCTATAAGTGATTCCAATTATTTGTGCACATAAGTCTTGTTGATTGATTGTGGGTTGGTATTTCACGGTGGTTACTTTTGAAAATGGGAAAGATTCCTATTTTTTCAGCTCAATCTAATGAAGATGCTTCTTTTTCATTCAAGAGTTTAAATGATCTTGTATTTGTAATGGCCTCATAAGAAGGGAAGAATGGACTGAATTTTCCTACCTTTTTGGATGGTTTAGCACTTAGGTGGTTTGAAACACTAGGTGATAATGTGAAAATTCATGGGATTTATTAACTGAAAGTTTTCTTGAAGAATTTGGTGAACAACGAGAAATATGCGATCTCATGATCGAGATCACAAAGCTATCCCAAGGAGAGAAAGGAGAAGATAAGGGATTATCATGCTCGTGTTCTAGAGCTAAGGAGGAAGCTCGATGCCCAGATCTGGAAGGAAGGATTAGCGGATGGGTTGATGAATGGTGTGGATAATCTCCTCTGTAAGCACTTCATTCTTGGGATGAAGCCAGAGATCAAACAACGAGTGAAGTATGACCACCCAACTACCATTGAACAAACAAAGGAGATTGCGAAGGTTGGAAGAGGAGCCTAAAGAAATTGTTGCTAAAGTAGAGCCTTTTTGGTCGAAATCCAAACCACTTCGGTGAGCACAAATATTTCTCCTAGTACATCTGAGTATGAAGATTTTCCCAAAAAAATGGGTCAGTTAACTAATAATCTTCTTCAAGGAAAGGAATTTAGTTCTCGGGGAGGAGATAGAGGTCCAAAAATAAATATTTCTAAAGTTTTATGTTATGTTTATTATAAAAAGGTCATTATAAGTATAATTGTCTAGATAGAGCTTCTACATCTTTAAAGGAGATAATGATAAAGGAAAAGCACTGTGAATTCTTTTGATGTATAGATAAGAGCAGAAATAATGAAGTAGATGTGTTTGTAACAAAAAGAAAGAAAGAAAAAGATAATCAAGATGGAAATGATCTTAAGAAGGTGAAAGGAGAAACTAGTAAGAAACATAGGAGAAGAAAGTTAGGTGTGCAGGGATTTTCGATTTCACGAAGGGGCAAGGACCATACTCCATCTTGGAAGATTTGTCCAAAAGGCCTACAAATATTACATATGGTCAACTCTTGGCTATGTCTTCTGAGAAGAGGCGGGAGCTACGAAGTGGACTCAATGCTCGACAAAGGAAGGAGGTTGAGGTCCCTGTTTTGGAGGCAGAGGTGGATCCCTATGCTCCACAAGGTGAGTTATTATGTAATGGTATTTCAATTCATGATGTCTTAGTTGATGGAGGTGCTGCGAGTTAATGTAATGACCGATTCTCGTAATGAATATGTTGGGTTTAGAAATTGATCTCCCTTCAACACTTATGTTAAGGTCATTAAATAAAGCAAAAAAACTAAACCAGAAGGTGTAGTTTCAAATGTGGAAATATCTCATATGGGTGTTGTATGTGTGGTATACTTTCGGGTGATGAAAAATGGTGCTTTATTGTGTACCAATGCTTCTTTGGGAAGACCATGGCTAAGGAGAGTTCATGCAAGAAACTAATGGAATGAAGGTTTCATGACACTTGGACGTGGTAGAGAGAGGGTGAAGATAAACGTGATCCCTCGACATCATATGGCGAACTGTGGATTCAAGTGATGAAACCATGATTGGACATCCTCTTTACTCTAGACCGGTGAAGTGGACAATCAAGATGAAGAAAGTGAGGTTGATGTTTCTCATGGATATCTTTCAAGTCACACCAACTCATGACCCCATAAAATTATCTCAAGAAGTTGATGATCATCTCCAACAAATAAAGATTGGTGATCTTTGTGATGGAGAGTGAGAAGGAATCCTACCTCTAGCTCTTTCGAAGGTACATACACCTATTCAATTTTGATTACAAGGAACTCCGTCAAGTAAGTTGGGTAGAACATTCTATTGAGCTGGTTGATGGTGCTTAAGCCCATAAAGCAAATGCCATATAGAATGAATCCTAATTTTTCCAAGACTATAAAAGAAGAAATATATAAGTTGCTTGATACGATTCATATTTGTTGTGGAGAATTCAGAATGGGTTTCTCCCATTGTGATCTCAATAAAAAGAATGGGAAGCTACGCATTTGTGTTGATTACGGGAAGATCAATAAGGCAACAAAGAAGGATCATTACCCTCTTCCATTTTCGGATCGGATGTTGGAAAGTAGCCAAGAGTGCTATAGTTTTCTTTGATGGATATAGCGGCTCAACCAAGTTCGTATAGCAGAGAAAGATCAGTGAAGACCATGTTCACCACTCCTTGGGAACATTTGCTTATAGAGTTATGCCTTTTGGGTTGTGTAATGCTCTGTGCAACATTCCAAGTTTGGGTGTTCAAACCCTACATTGGGACCTCATCACTCGAGTATTTACGGATGATTTGCATCTATGAGAGCAAGTTGGACCACCTGCAAAATGGAGACAACATTTCAAAGGTTATATGAAGCACAAGCCTCACTAAACCCTCAAAGTGTGTCTTTGGATGTTCTAAAGGCATTTTGCTAGGGCATGTTGTATCCAAAGATGGTATTGAAAAGTTTCAAAAATCAAAGATTTACCATTTCCTATGAATAGAAGTAAGTTGAGATCATTTTTAGGCCGTGTGGGTTACTTATAGAAGGTTCATCAAGAATTTCTCAAAGATTGCTGACCACTAACTTGATTCTTGAAGAAGGATGTTACTTATGAACCGGAAATAAGGCGCATAAAGCTTTTGGACAATCAAGGAAGCCACTGGTGTCTTCACACTTTTGAAGAATCTAGATTGGAGCAAGCCATTCATTGTGTACAACGATGCCTCAAATGCAGCACTAGGAAGTACTTTGAGCCAAAAGGATGAAAATGGGAATGAACATCCAATTTACTTTGGAGCGAGAAAAATGAGCGATCTTGAGGTAAGTTATCTTATGTTGAAAAAAGAGGCTCTACGCTATCATTTTTGCGAGTAAAGAAGTTTATAAATTACTTGCTAGGGTAAAAATTTCTAGTTGTAGATCATCAGCTCTAAAATATATTGTAAATAAGCCTAACCCATCGGGAGGATAGCAAGATGGATAATTTTGCTACAAGAATTTGAATTTGATATTATAGATAGGCCAGGAAAGAAGCATGTCAATGCAGATGCACTCTCTCGAGCCTATGATGGTTTAGGATCATCTTGTGATGATGATGATTTCCCGATGCAGACATTGTTATCCTTGACACAATCCTAGTGAATACATAGATATTTGGAATTATCTGAATGAATTCAAGTTTTCTGATGGTGCCAATGCAAAGACTAAGAGAAAGATTACTCAAACCAGTCGTCCATATTCTATTCTGCATGGAGTATTATTTCGAATAGGACACGATGGACATCTGAAGGCGATGGACGTGATCAAGGAAGGAACTGCTAGAAGAATTCCACAATGGTACATGTGGAGGGCACTTCTACGGACAACTTACGCAAAGGATCTTCGATGCGGTTATCAGCCCACTCTTTTTAAAGATTGTTATAATTATTGTAAGACATGTGATATTTGTCAAACACATGATAACCGTATGACTTCATCGGCTCCATTATGCCCTATTATTCCACTTGGTCCCTTTGAAAAGTGGGAATAGACATTGTAGGTCCACTTCCAACTACCTCACGCCAAAATAAGTATATTGTAGTTGCCACAATTTAACCAAGTGGGTTGAAGCTAGGCCATTGAAAACAACTTCCATGGATGAAGTGGCAAGGTTCATATATGAGCATTATCACCGATTGGTTGTCCATTAGAAATTGTAACAGATCAAGGAAGCCACTTCATTAATGAGGTGGTAGAAGCCCTAGTCAATAAGTTTTCTATTAAGCACGGAAGGCAACAACATACAAACCAAGCACAAATGGACGGGTGGAATGAACAAATTTTGTGTTGTGTCAAATTCTAGCAAAAGATGAGATTGCAGTGCATAAATGGGATAAAGGATTCATGCAATATTGTGGGCATATAGGGCAACATCAAAGTCAAACAGGATACTCTCCATTTCATTGGCCTATGGCATTGATCCAGTTCTTCCTATTTTTGATATTCCCACTTGAGAGTTATGAAAAATAAAAGGATGGATGAAAGTGATTTAGTAAAAGAAAGGTTGGTACATCTTCATTTCGCTAGAGGAAATGAGGGAAATAGCAAAGGATACTTGAAGAAAATGAAGCGAGAAGGAATACTTTGATCAAAGATCCGTTGGTCTCCATTTCATGTGAATGACTTGGTTCTAGTATATGATTCCGATACTCCAAAAAAAGAAGACAGAGAAAATTTCTTCCAAAATGGATGGGGCCCTACAAAATAGTAGGCTGTGCATGAAAATGGTAATTCTCATTTTGGAATTGAATGGCACTCCCATTAAGAAATGGGTCAACCACGACAAGTTGAAGATTTTCCAAGAACAGAATAGTACTCTCAGGACAGTGAAGCTAGAAGCGACACTAAAATTTTCCTCCGTAATTTCTATTTCATTAATGTATGTATTAGGAATAGGATGTTGTTAGGTATCGGTTAGTAGTAGCGTCGATGAAGATAATGACATTCCGTCGATGCAGTGCCGCCAATAATGTGGAGTACTGATACGGAAAAATCAATAGAAATGTTGTAAAAGTAAATATTTGTCATAAGTGGTCCGGTGTTAAAATGTCAAAGTTTGGGTAATTAGAGAAGTAGGGTCTACATGATTAGGAATTAGAAATATTATATTGGTAATAAGGACAAGGAGTGAGGTCATAAATATTTTGTGTATTTTATTTGTAAAAATTCTAAAAATGTGGAACCCATGTAAAATGATAAGGTTTATCTTATCTTAAAAGATAAGCTTACATGTCATGATAAGAGTTAAGGTATGGAATATGATTCGTTAGAGTGGATTTCTTATCTATCTTAGAGATAGGATGGATAAGCTGGAAGTTCTATAAATAGAGAGGCCACCCCCTCATTTAGCATAGAAGGAAGTAGTGAGAAATATTGTAGGAAGTGTGTAAAGGAAGCCATTAGTTTAAAGGTGTGTTGAAGAAGCCATTAAGAGGTTTAAAATGTCATCACAAATCGCACTATGATAATTCTTCACTGGGAACTCCTCGTTTTAATAATGCCAGCCTTTAGTTTTGTATGTAATCTGGAAACAAAACAACAACATAACACAAGAATACCATCGACTATGATAAGACAGAATGATGAAAAATCTGAAATATCAAAGTAAATGATAATATTAACATGAAATTGTTACAATCTCACCCATGAGGTACTTCAAGTGTTATTGACTTCACTTGCCTTACACCAAGACTATGGGAGAAACTTTACAATTACACCTCTTAATGGCTTCTTCAACACACCTTTAAACTGATGGCTTCCTTTGCACACTTCCTACAATATTTCTCACTACTTCCTTCTATGCTAAATGAGGGGTGGCCTCTCTATTTATAGAACTTCCAGGTTTATCAATCCTATCTCTAAGATAGCATAAGAAATCCACTCTGAATCATATTCCATACCTTAACTCTTATCTCGTACATGTAAGTTTATCTTTTAAGATAAGATAAACCTTATCATTTTACATGGGTTCCACATTTTTAGACTTTTTACAAATAAAATACACAAAATATTTATGACCTCACTCCTTGTCCTTACTACCAATATAATATTTCTAATTCCTAATCATGTAGACCCTACTTCTCTAATTACCCAAACTTTGACATTTTAACATTAATGACCATTTACGAAAAATATTTACTTTTTACAACATTCTATTGTACTTTGGGATCTTCCGTCTTCCACATTATTGGCGGCACCATATCGAATTTACACCGTTATTTTCTATCGACTACTACTAATTATACTTAACAACATCCTATTCCTAATACATACATTAATGAAATAGAAATTACGAAGGAAAATTTTAGTGTTGTGAGAACCATCTGAAGAAACTCGTTTAATCTCCTTTGTGTTAAATTTTATCATGTCAAGGTGGTTGTGAGTGTACAACTATTGACAAGATATGAGATTGTTCTAGAAACTTTCCCTGCGATAAATTTAATCAAACTTGAGTTAATCTGTTATTTTTGGACAAAAGTTGTGTTTGCTTCATTTCTAAATGTT
Organism: Taxus wallichiana var. yunnanensis; assembly: GCA_018340775.1. NCBI lineage: Eukaryota > Viridiplantae > Streptophyta > Pinopsida > Cupressales > Taxaceae > Taxus > Taxus wallichiana. The sequence continues at coordinate 777,172,332 of CM031240.1, forward strand.
TCAAGTAGTTTTTCTTATTCCCATTGCATTCTTGCATTGAAATCTGTGAGAACCACGCAAGATCTTATCCTTGTGATAGTTTGGTGGCATTTACAATTTAATTTATCGAAGAGATTTCAATTGATAGTGAAATAAAAAAATTTAAAATCACTTTGTGACTCTAGCATGACTATAAGATTATTTTTATCCTTTGATGGCATGTTAGGTGTGATGAAACATATTGATAATGTTCGATTAAGTTTTCCAATTTGAGCCTTTGTTTTTTATCCTTGAAGTTTTTGTGAAAAGTGTTGATCTAGGCCTTCATTGAAGCACATATTCTGGTTAAAGGAACATCCTAGATACCCTAAAGCATTATGTTATTTGAGCTCTCCATTTTTTGTAAAGGTTCTCAAGGATCTGGCGAGTCAAGTTCATCTTGCCTCACCTCCCACCAAAATTCATTTAAAACAACTAATATTTTCCATACCACCCCTATCTGTCCTGTGTGTATACAGAATGCATAATCTCTACCACCAAAACATGTAGAAACAATCAGGATTCTAAATGTCTTTAGTAGCCTGAACCTTGCCTAGAAAATATTTCCATTATCTAGAGTGACAACTTGTGAGAGTTATATTTTGTTGCATTGATCATATTTTCTTTCAAGGTCTCCTTAACAACTTCACAAGGGAGGATATCTTCACCTCCTCCACAAACAACAGACTACAAAAAGGGTCCTCTCACCCTGTTGAAAGGCACAACCATAAATTAGTGAGGATAGGTCAAATCCTCTTGAGAGTGCTATCCATTTCTCCACATCTGAGTGACATAGGGCCAGTTAGATCCCATCCCTAGCTATAAAATGACTCACTATGATCTATCTATCTCTAAGCTTCCTGTCAAACTTGTGATGCTACTCACAATTTGAGGGAGAATCAATTTGGGTACTAACAAGTTTCACTACAAAACCCAAGCCTCCATGTGTTATTCTTTGTTGGGCAAGGAAGGAAACCCATAGTTCATTATGGTGGTAGGTGAGAAGCCTGACAACCTAAAAAATGGTGGAAACACCACCAGAGGAAAAACCAAAAGATCAATCATACCGAGTACCTGCACAGGAGATTTGCTTCCCAAAGAAGAAGACTGAACGCATCACCAACATGATATTTGAGCTTCTTCCACTTGTTTCTATTGTGTTCTTCCTTTCCTGCCCTTTTAGGAGAAACTTTAATGGACCATAGACACATGGAGGGCCTGCGCTCATTTGGAGACTTGACTTTGGAGAATCATATGAAAAGTGTGCCCAAGAGACATGTGGAGGCTTCTCCTAGCCTTTTAAGGTCATGAGAATGCAACGTGTTGAAACTTGGCACCATCTGCGAACATGTTGCTTCGTTCCTTTGGGTGATTACATGGCCCCACTATATAAATTGTCAAACCCTTTTCGGTGAGACTTTGTAGTTAGCTCCACGTGGAAGCCCCGCGCATTCTCAATATTTTACCCCTCCTTTCACTTTTGAAATTGTGATGGTTGGACACTTGCCATCGTCTGCGAGCCTACTCCATGTTCTTTGTGTTTTGGCTAAGTCCCTTCTATTTAGGAGCATTACTATGGTGGACATTAAACACGTGGAGGGCTGCGCTTGTTTGTAGACCTACGTTTGGATTTACCTTTGAAGTTACATTGATGAGGGACGTGGAGGCTTCCGCTGGCTCTGCCCATGTTTAGACTTTTCAATGGCGGGTGCAACTTTCTTGGACTCGGCCATGTGAAGAGCTTGCGCTCATTTGAGAATCAATCTTTAAGCCTCTGACAAAAGTGCACTAAAGAGACACATGGAGGCTTCCACTGGCCCATTGCTTTGCTTTCTTTTGTGTTGAGATTCATGTGGGGGGAAAGCGCATCTCTAGGGTCTCCACTTTTGATGCACCTTTTGAATGTGTGCTAAGCTAACACGTGGAGGCTTCCACTGGCTTTTCCCATGCTTAGAATTTTCAATGGCCAATGCAACATTCTTTGGATCAGCCACGTGGAGAGCCTACACTCGATTAGGGACAAACCTTTGGATTTTACCTTTGAAGTTACGTTGAAGAGACATGTGGAAGCTTCCCCTAGCCTTTTTATACTTATCTAATTCGGGTCTCGAGTGAACAAATAAGTGCTTCAGCTTCGAGGAGGGATGAGTATCCGAAGACTTCAAGAGAAATGGTGGCAATCAAGGCTCGCATGACTGAAATGACCTCTTCATTTATCTGATATGGAAGGTCGTGTCTGATCAAACTTTTCCCAAGAGGAAAAATTGTATAAAAGGCACAAGTGTAGAGGATGTGGGGCCCACTCAAGGGTGGTCATGTGACTCTAATCCTTTGTCCCCTACTTGTAATGTTGACCAATATAAAACATGTGAGACATCAGGTACATATCTACGTAGTACAGAAACATGAAATAGATCGAGGTCCCATGCAAGGCGTGGTGGTAAAGCTAGGTGATAGGAAACTAGACCGATGACCTCCAAAATATGAAATGGCCCCACAAAATGAGGCTATATCTTAAAACCATTTCCATAGAGGATTTGGGTCTAATGTGGAAGAACTCTTAAGAATACTTTGTCACCCACTAAGAAGTGACACTCAGTCCTCTTGGTGTCTGCATACATACGCCTTCCGACATGTTTTAGCCTACTCAAGACATCACCTAATCAGAATAACCTTCTACTCTAAGTCCTTGTAGGTAAGCTGGTCTATGAATAATCCTGTCATCTAGTATATCCCAACTTAGTGGTATCCTACAAGGTCGACCATACAAAGCCTAGTAGGGAGCATACCAATAGAACTATGATAGTTGTTGTTGTGGGAAAACTAAACTAAATGTAGGTAATCTTCCCACTTTTTCTGATGGTCCATCACATACAACCTCAACATGTCCTCAAGTAGTTGATTAACCCTCTTTGTTTGTTCATGTGTCTCTTGAATGATAAGCTGAGCTGAAATTAATCTGAGTACCTAGAGTAGCCTGAAAATAAGTGCAGAAAACTAACTTGTAAATGGTATCCCCGTCATTGATGATGGTCTTTGGAATCCCGTGCAATCTCACAATGTCCTCCATAAATACTTTGGTGATGGCTGTGCATTATAGGTGACCTTGGCTGGTGAGAAATACACTACCTTGGTCAGCTTATCCACAGTAACCATAATGGCATCATGATGATAATAAGACATAGGGAGTCCTATTATGAAATCCATAGAGATCACATCCCATTTCCACTCGGGAATATCATGAGGATGTAAGAGTCCTGTGGGATGAGAATGCTCTACCTTGACCCTCTGAACTTAAGGAAACATGGAACAAAATCTGTTATGTCTTGTTGAATACCTAGCCAATAAAATAGCTATCTCCAATCGGCGTGCATTTTCTTCACTCCTGGATGTGCTACATATCGAGCTCGATGAGCCTCTGTAAGGATGAAATTGTGTAGATCACCTAACTTAGGCACATAGATGCACCTATGAAATGAAGTAAACCATCTACCTCTAAAATGCACCCTGAATATCTTCCCTCTAATGAACCTATAACTCAAACATCTATTTAGTACCCTCATAAAATTTATCCTCTAAAAGGTGCTAAATAATATTGCCTCTCAAAGTTTGACTGCAGTGTCAAGGATGCAAGCACATGTCGTCATCTACTAAGTGCATCTGCAACAATGTTTTCCTTTGCTTTGATATAATGGACCTCCATATCATACTCACATATACACTCCATCCAATGCCATTGGCAAGTGTTGAGGTTCAGATGTGAGAAGATATGTTGCAAAAGTATGGTGGTCTGTCCTAAAAATGAATGGCCTACCCAAAAGGAAATAAACGCCAATGCTTAAGAGCATGAACAACTTCTGCAAGCTCTAACTCATGAGTAGGATAGTTAACCACGTAATATTTTATCTTAAGCGACTCAAAGGAAATAACCTAATGCTCCTGCATGAGAACTACTCATAGACCATATAGTGATGCATCAGTACAAACAACAAAATCATATGTTAGGTCTGAAATTGCTAAGATAGGCACCATGGTTAACCTTTCCCTAAGAAAATGGAAGGCCTACTCATACTTCTCTTACCAATCAAACTTCTTCCCTTTTCTCTGAAGGGAAGTAATAGGGTGAGAAATCTAGGAAAAATCCGAAAAAAATCTATGGTAAAAATATACTAAACCCATAAAACTCCTCACCTCAATGACTGATGTAGGTGTTATCTAATAAATAATAGCATGTATCTTAGAGGGATCTACTAAGATACACTCTCCTGATATGATGTGTCCCAAGTACTGAATCTCTATCTAAAAGAAGCTTCACTTTTCCAAGTTCCCAAATAGCTTCTTCTCTCTCAAAATTTGTAGTACCTATCTCAAATGCCCCTCATTTTCCTTCACGGAATGAGAATAAATAAAAGTATCATCTAGGAGCAATAAGACTAAGTGGTCAAGAAAGGTCCTGAATACTCTATTCATGAGGCTCATGAAGACACCTAGGGCATCGGTCAAACTAAATGGGACAACTTTGACCTCATAATACGATAAATTGTGTGAAAAGTTGTCTTATGAATGTTTGCATCTGATATGCACAACTGATGATAACTAGACTTGACCTTGATTTTAGAGAACACCCTCGCTCCCCGTAATCGATCAAACAAGTCATCAATCCTAGGGAGTGGATAACAGTTCTTTATTGTGACTTTGTTGAGCTGCCTAAAGTCTACACAAAGCATGAGAGAACTGTCCTTCTTCTTCAGAAATATGACTGGCACTCCCTTAAGAGATACACTAGGATGATTGAGACCCTTCTTCAAAAGCTCCTCTAACTAAAACCCGAGCTCATGAAGCTCAGGATTCATCATCCGATAGGGTACCCTAGAAACTAGTGTTTATCCTGACACTAAATCAATGGTGAAATCCACCTCTCTACGTGGTGGTAACCTTGGAAGATCACCTGGAAACAAATTTGCATAATCCATAAAAACTTCATGATCAGCTAAGGGTGAATGCTCTGGAGTGCTCTCTTATCGATCACTTATGGTGATAGACAATAACTGACAACCTTTACGCATGCTCTTCTTGAGTTTCTTAGCCAAGATCATGCACAAAGAGATAGACCTCTGCATCCCTGAAATCACAATTGCACTCCTAAGATCATCCTGACACTAAATGACCTTATTTCTGCAATATACCTTACCCCGATGATCCTCGAGCAAATCCATGCCCAAAACAACCCTGATAGGATCCTAGAGCAATAACTCGAGGTCAAGTGTAGTGGAGAAGACTCCAAAATAAAGTATGCAACTCTCCACATACGAGTCCATGACTAGTTTTGCCCCAGGCCAACTCAACCTACCAATTGTTTAGCTTAGTGGCCTCCACTAGCCCACACTTGATCCACTAGAGAAGGAGATATAAAAGAATCTGAAGCATGTGAATCAAAGAGTACTGAGACAGAGATACCCCTGATAGTACCTTTAGTCTCAATAATTGTGTCCTGATGCTCATCTTAGCGGTTTTCAACCACTGCATATACATGATGGGCACGTTCTACATCCACCACTATCTACTCAAATCTAAGATCTCTCTACATATCTATGGTAGCGGGTTTGTGTGGACACATACACATAGTGATAAGGGGACCCACAAATAAAACATCGTCTTGTATTTCTTTGAGATGGGTTCCCTCTTGTACTCTAGTGAACTGATCCTGATAGCCTAACCCTAGCAGATCATTGCATGAGATTGATATACCTCCTAAGTACCATGCCTCCTATCCATGGCTCCACCAAAAATCCTCCTTATAGTACTAACTCTTTATAATCTCTAAATCTATCTATCCCTCTTCTTTTGGTGGCCATGATGTTGTGTCTACTATTGTGGATGTTGTGGAGCCTCCGATACTACTTGGAGGATGCCAAAATCCTCCTCTAGGGGGTGGTGTTGTATCCCATGACCTCTAGCTCAAAGAAAGCCTGCATCTTCTCTTGAAATTTTCTCTTGTTCCTATGTCGGTGTTCCTATGCCCTGATCATGTTCTCCTCAACTAAGTAGACCTTCTCAATGGCCTTCTCAAGTGTGGGAGGAGATACCATCTTAACCTCTTATGCTATGTTTGCATTCAAGTGCTACATACTCATACTTTTCTAGCTTCTTATCCTGTAGTTTTTCCTTGTACATAACCCTTTCAATGAAAATAACATGCCTACTCCTAATGATTTTCTTCTCATCCAAACTCCAAAACCGGAATCCAAAATCATTAGTGCCATAACCAATGAAATTATATTTCTTTAAGTTAGCTTCTAGCTTGGTCTTATTCTCTTTATCAATGTGCACAAATGTTTCACAACCAAAAAAATTTAGAAAAGAATAGTTTACCTCCTTACAGTCCAAGCCTCTTGTGGTACTCCACCTTCCAAAGCACTTGAAGGTCCTCTTGTTTATCAAGTAAACATTAGTATCTAGAGCATCTACAAAAATCTGTAAGGGAAATCCAGCATGAAATCTCATGCTCCTTGTATGCTCCATGATAGTCCTGTTCATTCTTTCTGACACACCATTATGCTTTGTGGTGTTCTAGAAATTATCTTCACCCTATAGATTCCATTCTATGAACAATAGTTATTAAATTCATTGCTGCAGTACTCTCCACCATTATCTAATCTGAGACACTTCAACTTCAAACATGTTTCATTCTCAGCCAAATCTTTCCACTTCTTGAAAGTATTAAATACATCAAATTTCTTCTTTATATAGTAATCTCAAACCTTCATAGTAGCATCATCAATAAAAGTAACATAATACCATGAATCACCAAGAGAAGATACTTGATACGCCCCCACACATCTGTATGAAAAATTTCTAATTTGTTCTCATTCTTGGTTGATCTAACCTTGAGAAATATCACACGCTTTTATTTCCCATACACACAATGCTCACAAAAGTCTAGGTCTATGTTTTTAAAATCTGACAACTTTCCCTATGAATGTAAAATCTTCATCCCTTTCTCACTCATATGGCCAAGTCTTTGATGCCATAGAGTTGTGTCTGTACATGTAGTAGCTAAAATAGAAGATGGATTAGTACTAACAGTGGATAAATATAGACTATCTACTTTCTTACCTCTTACTACCATAAGAGAACCCTTGGTAACTTTACAAGAATCTACCATAAATATAACCATACAACCCTCATCTCCTAATTTCCCTGAAGAAATTAGATTCCTCCTCAAGCTAGGAACACGTCTGACATTCTTCAACACCCAAGTGTTAATATTTTGCAATTTAACATGAACACTTCCTTTTTCAACAATGTTACATGGCTCATCATCACAAAGATAGTCTTTCCCAAAATTCCCTTCAACATAATCATTAAAATATTCTCTATGAGGAGTTGGATGAAATGGAGCACCAGAATATAAAACCAAAGATTTTGATTTACTATCCAAAGAAAGAATAAGAGTCATATTGTAACAAATCACCTACTACTTTTGCCTCTTTATTCCCTTATTGTTAATATTTCCTTGAGTTTAAAGACCAACAATATTTCTTTGCATGTCCCACTTTTCCAAAATTCTAGCATACCATCCTACTTCTAGATTTAGATCTTCTCTTCTTAGATAATCCATGGTGTCCATGGTTTTTTCCTTCTATCTTCCCCTATTCTCTACACTCAAAGCATTACCAGATGACTCACATGTGATTTTTCTTCTCATCTCTTCACTAAGAATCACACTAATAACATCATCAAACTTTAAAGTGTTTGAACCAAAAAAAAATTACTCATAGCCATAACCAAAGTATTCCAACTTTTAGGAAATGAGCAAAAAATAAAAAGAGCCCTAACTTCATCATCAAAACTTACTCCTATAGAGCTTAATTGATTAGTAACCATGTTGAATTCATTCAAATGATCATTTACTGAATCACCATCTGACATCTTCATATTAAATAAATTTTTCATGAGATATACCTTATTGGAGGTTGAGGGTTTTTCATACAATTTACCCAATTTTTCCATTAGATCTACCATTGTCTTTTTTAGTAGAAATATTGAAAACTACCATAGCTTCCAGCACAACCGTATCATTCCCAGTGCCTTCCGATCAAGAACATCCCATTCTTCATCTTTCATAGTTGAAGGCTTCAAAGATTTCCTTTTTATGGAAGATAAATATCCTTCTGATATAAGTAGTCCTCCAGTTGCATCTTCCATAGCTGAAAGTTTTGTCCATTAAACTTCTTATCCTTGAACTTACTATCTTCTATCATTGCTCCCACTTAAACAACAAACTGTCATGTGAGATTTTTATGCCAAAAAATATCCTTTTCTTGATACTAGTTGTTAGGATCGAAACACAGATGAGGAATAAAACAAAATTAAAACTGAAATAATATAAACATGCAATCACAAGATAAACCCAAGATTTAACGTGGTTCACCAAATGTGGGCTACATCTACCAAAAACAAGCCAACCTTCTCCTTAATTCAGTCATGTGGAATACAATAGAATTATCTCTCTTTTTCATATTCCATAGAGTAAATCTACACACACACACACAACTTGCACCTCTTTGTAAAAGTTTTCTTCAACACACACACACACACACACTTGTGCACCTCTTTATAAAAAAACATTTCTTCAACCACAAGCAACCTTAATATAACATGCTTATAAATAAGACATGCATATAAAGTAATATAAACATAAAAACAACAACTCTCGTCTATTAATAAGACAATGCTATTTTTATTCATGGCCATGCATTCCTCCCAAAATCAAGGAAAAAACAAATTGTCACTTCAACTAGTAATTAGACTCCACATCTTCAACAAGTGGAACCCCTGGTTATGTGGCTCCAGAGGTGTGGTCTAAAATCTACGGACCTGTGAGTGACAGATCAGATGTATACAGTTATGGTATGTTGCTGATGGAGATGGTCGGGGGAAGGAAGAATTTGGACATGAAAGCAACCAGGTCGAGCAAATTTTTCTACCCTGAGTGGGCATTCAAACAAGTGGAAACGGGTGAATTTGGAAGGCTGAGAGAAGGAAATTTATCAGATGAAGAAGATAAAAATATGGCCAAAAAACTGTGTTTGGTGGGACTGTGGTGCATTCAATTCAGCCCTTCTCAACGGCCTTCAATGAGCAGAGTCATTCAAATGTTGGAAGGAAGTGCTGAAATCACAATTCCTCCTCAGCCCTTTCATGTCGAGACCTCAATGCTAACAACTGTCTCCACTGAATCATCCTCAACCATGTGATATACCCATATTCATTTTTCTTTTCTTTTCAAAATTATGTGCACTATAGGAAATGTAGTAGACTAGGTAGTTTGATGGTACCACTATGAAATACCACTATGAAATACATAAATGACTAATGTGGAACCATAAATAGTTAATGGATTTGATGCCTGAATGAAATAATTTCAGGCTTAATTTGTAACGATTCTTTCATCTTGTACTGCATCCTTCCACAAAGTATAGCTGTGACTTTCAATAAAAAATACTCCCATGTTTTCCTCCTGGGATAGCTAAACCCAGTGATCCTTATCAATGACCGAAAGAATTAATGACTAGACTACCACTGATTCTTTTCTATTTACAGTTGGTCAAGAAAAAACACATATTCTCTCAATAACAAGAGTGATTTATAGTGCCCAACCCCATCGTTAAAGGGCAGTGAAACTCAGGATGTAGTGTTCCTTTCTTTTCCCATAAATATTACAGCCACAATATATCAATTGTTATTGTTATATCATTCTCTCCATCTTTGCTAAAGTTTGACAAAAAAAATTGTTTCATTCTGCCATGCAGTGCATTATTTTGCAATCTTGATGTCTTTTCATTTAGCAATTTTGAATAGCAGAAACTTCCGGTTTCTTGTTTCTTGTACACCTAAGTTGTCTTAATGGTGAAGAACATGTGCTCTTGAAATAGAGGTCACAAGTTCAAATACTGAAGGGGGTAGGGTATGTACGCCTCGTTTGTAGAAAAGTTAGTTGCCTCCCACATGTAAGTATGAGGTAGTCTTATATGTTGTAAGTCACTTATAGACCCAAAAACAGAGCCGCCCCACATCGTGAACTGTAAAAACCTATTATTATTATTATTATTATTCTTATTCTTCTTTTCTTTTCCTCGTTTTACTGTATTTGTATTTAATTTTAACAAATAGTTAAATAGCATTTGTCCCCTCATTCTTTTTATCTTCTGGGAAATTGAGAAGGCATTAATTTTTTCACTTCAAAACCTTACAAAACTACAGGAGCTGTGAAAACAGCATAAACAATGAAGAACACAATTATGGTACAATAATCTTGGACTCCGGATAGATTTGATATGTTTTTTATATTATTTTCAATAACAAACCACAAATTTACTGACTTGTTTAAGCTAAAAACTCGAACAATTTCTATAGTGCGGTGGGGCTTCAATAGGTGGATATATTACATATTATATGTACATCGAGAGTCATTTTTTTTATTTTGAAATTTGACTTTTTCTTTATATAATTTAATGAAATCCATTCATTGTATAGTTGGTAGGAAGACTAGTAAAAGTGTAGGTCGTTCAAATTCTAGTAACGTGTTTGTTTAAAATTTGTTGAAAAAAAAATCAAAGAATGTTGATGATAAATAGATATTTTCCATGTGGAAAATAAATGTCCTATGGCATTAATTTATTTGTTGGAAATGAGTACGATGCATGTAGTATTGAGACACACTTACATTTTATTCTACATAATAGTTTCTTTTATATAAATTGTTGATGTAAGTGATGTTGAATTGTCCTAATACAATATTTCTACAACATATAATTTATTATTACAAATGTGATAAAAATTGCATTATATGGTGGTTGGGCACATTATATATGTGGATAATTCTTTTAATTGGGCAGATTTTCTATAGTCATATTACAATTATATTACCAAAAATATAATTGTACCATTATTTCCAAAAAAAATTGTTGGATGGAAGAAAGTCACAAAATGTCACACTAACCCATAGGTGAGGGAGTAACTTACAAAAACATCAATAGAAACTTCAAATACACATGGATATTCAAGCACAACCATGAAGAGAGAAAAAGGATAAGAGTCTCTACCGCAATGTTTTATTTAACAATGATTTTGAAATTTGGGACCACAATTAATAATGGACTCCCATCGTATTGGTTGTGTTTTCAAGAACTTAGTAGGGTCTTCATGTCCTTCTCCTTGCCCCCAAGCCGAGAATTTGACAAAGTGCGAATAAGAAACCTTATTTACTTAGGAATAGACAACCTTAATGGTACATGATTGTGGTTATGAGCTCCACCCTTTTGTATTAAGGCTATGGAGGAGATTCCTTGCAATGTAGAGATCCCTATCCCCGAGTAGTAACGTGAACAAGAGAAATACTTATTCCAATGGCGCCTATTCTTCTTTGTGAGGAATCGTGAAGAGGAGGTTGTGTGAAAGAAGCAACATAATGTTATAGGGATCATTGCCCCAATGATCAATATTGGCATTGAGATGGGCTACCTCTAGAGCCATTCTTGAAGATTACACATTGCTTTGCAAAAAGACATTAGAAGCAACATATATTTGTTATAAGCTAAAATGATTGCAATAAGAAATATTATGACTCTAAACAACTAAATATCTCTTTCCAAATTAAAAGTACAATGTAAACCCTAAAAGTGTGCACAATCTATGTAAATGTCATTGGAACAATATACTAATCTCCTAGAAATAAAGTATACTCAAGGAGCCTAGTGTCATAATTCTAGTGGATACTTATCCTAACCCTTACATAGTTTTAGGTTTCCAAGGCCTATACTTATGATAAAGATATGTATCATACTAGGATTTAGAATAGATATAATTCAAGGGATGACTAAATCCAAGGGCTATATTATAATAATAAAAGGAATATCTCAATAAAAATAAATATCTACCCTAATTTATATCGGTTAACTACCCATAAACAACATACTAATGTAATATAAAGGTGTAAGAAGGGTTATAGATACTTTCCTGCATTGCGTGTGACCATTGAGGCATAATCCTTCTTGGAGACAAGAACACAGAGAGATAATTTATATTATTGAGGAGGAAATATCAACAAGAAGACCTTTAATCCTAACTAATGCAACCTAGAATTCAATAATACAAACCCAATAAGACCCTAGACGTCGCGGCACATCACTCATCCTAGACTGAGCATTCACCAAAGCACACAGGGTCCTGGTCCCTCTTTAGGGTTGTTATTGCAGGATGTTAGCATGATGAAGACTTAATGCATGCAACTCCATTACTAACACTTCATTCTATAGAGAATACCAAATCTATATCTAAGGGAGAACAAAATTAAGTATTAACCATGATAAAATCAAGAACATTCTAAATTCATATACACACATAACTAACACTTAGATTCAACCACTATCCTCCACTATTTTAAATGCAATGATTATAAAAAGCTTCATTAAATAATAGTATTATGCGTGTAATAGATTCAACACCATAATCTCACTATATCTCCATGTATGCATATGTTTATCCCTCTCGCTCTCTTTTTATGCACACACCTCTATATCTTTGTATATATCTCTTACACAATTCACTATATATTTGTAAGGTTGGGGACTTTCCTTCACCACTTATCTAATCCCAAAATAGGTCACATGCTTTATTAGCCATGCATCATTTCAATAATAGCCACACATGCAAGTGCGCTAACAATAGATAGATTGTTGTCGCTTAAGTATAATGATAATCCTTTTCCTAGTCTATATCCATGCAAAGCGCTTTGTATCCATTCCTCCAAAAATATCCAATGCATGGCACACATGTATCTGCCTCGTTTGTGTGATCTACACGCCATCTCTAAAAATAGACCTTCATGAGTGAAAATGGCTAAGTCTCGAAAATTGAACTTCTTCCGCACGCGTGTTCTCCCTATCCATTCGTGCCTTTAAATATGACTTGATTTCCCACGTGGACTTATCATGTGTCTTCCTTCTATCAAGTGTTCTCTGATCAACATTACCCCACACTAATTTCATTATCACCTCGAAAATGGTTATCTCCAAAAATGAATCAAAGAATAGAAGAATAAGAATAGGATGTTTTTTATCACATGTAGTTTTTCTTCTAACCCGATAAATTTATTCAAGATATTCCTCCTTAATCCCGGCCTCCAAGGTCTACCACTCAACAAGTACTTCCTCTTCTTTTTTTGGGAATGTCCACAACAATGGACTTCAGTTCATCCTTCACAATTTCTCCTTTCTCATTCTGCAAGACCAACACAATGCTGGAAATTGTAGTCATCCTTCCTCTAATAGATCCATCTTCTGCGTAATAAGTCTGCCAAGATCTTATAGCCAAATTTTTGTGGTTCTTGTGTTGCTTCTAGGCCTCATGCTTCTTTTTAACCAATGCTAATCTTTTGTGCAGGCTCCAATGTGTCATCCTTCATCACTTTCTGGACCTCATTATTCTCCTTCAAGGTTTTTGTGTTGATAAGAACCTTTGGATATGTACAGATGTTCAAGGCTTGGTCTACCTTTTTCAGTTCTTCTTTCAACACTTACAACAATCCTTCATATGATGTAATCTTCTGCATTACTAAATCCTTTTCTCACTCTACATCTTGTGTTGGATCCTTGGGCGCTAGCATGCGCAAAGGTTCATCTTCAAGCACTGAGTCTACCAATGTACTTACATAGTGTATTCTTTGAAGGAAACGTATTTGGTACCTTTGCTCTACGTGTGGCCTAGCATTCATTACATTATCACAAATTTCCTCTGCGAGGCTGATAAATACAACATTTTTCTTCTATGTTAAGTCTCTTTCCTACGTTAGGCATGCTATCTCCTCATTTTTAGCTTTGATCTCTTCCCTTAGCACCCTAATTGGAAGCTTTGTCTAGATTCCACCTTGCCACCTCTGTTGAGACTTTTCCAATGCATTTCTCACCTGCTCATCTGAAATAATAGTAGGCTTTACTATTATGTGTATAACCTGAGGTGTCTTTTTCAACCTCCTCGACACACATGACTCTTCACACACATCAAAATTTGATTCATCCATGTGTGTGTGCATCGACCATGATAACTATTTTCTTGTGCGCATTATTGCCATATCTTCATCCATTAATTCCCATCCATATAAGTCCTTTTGTGTTAGTGTGCTCTGGAAACGGGTGCGGAAAATTTTACCTATGTCCTCAACATAACCCATGGCTGGTGGAATGTGCTCCCCACTTGTTCTTCTTGACCTAGGATTCTTAGGAACTTGAGCTTCCAGATTTGGGACTTATGTTTCCATGTCCTGAGCTATCTCGGTAGCTTGTCTCATATGTTCCCTTTTCTTCCTCTTCTCCTTCCTTCATTTCTTCATCTTGTTGTCCTCCTTCGTTCTCTGGAGGTGTAGGAGAATTAGGTGCACTTTCCTATGACTCTTCCTCCTCATTCAGTTTTAGTTTCCTTCTCCTTTTCTCAGTTGTTTCCTTTTATGAAGAGAGAGTTGAGATGATCTACGCACTATTTACAGAGTAACACCTTGGGTCCTTGTCCTTTTGAACACTCTCTTAAATCGGTGCTCTCCTTGAATGCATCCAAGTCCTCATCATCCTCCTCCTGTGGCTGAGGTGGTGTAGTCACACGCGCTGCTTCATCCTTATTTGTAGGATATCTTCTGCCTCTATGCTCCAAACCACCACTATCCTCATGCTCATCCTCTTCATCATCAACTTGAATAGTTCCTGTGGGCTTAGGCACCAGATTTTTTCCATTGTATGCTTACCCTTTGGCAGCCCTAGGAGCGTGAACTCATCCTCCATGTACTTGTTATTCTCCAACTTGGGATTTAGTTGAATGTACACCAATGCTTCTCCAACATCTCCCAGAGAAAACTTACTGATTTAATGTTCAATACATCTAAAATGAGCCTTTCAATATATGCACCCCATCTTGGATACACATATTTCTTCCTTAGCATGTGGTAGTCACAATCTACCTTGTCCGCATTGAACATTAGGCATCACATGTTTGAGAACCTGTGTACTAATGCCTAGAAGTACCTTGCTGTGAAGGCATATGGTAACTTACACCAAGGGCTCCATGCTCCATCCTTCATGGTGAACCGCGTTATGCAAAAGTGCTGTATACAGTGAACTAAATTCCTTTCAAACCACCAAAGGCAATTCCTTGGGGATGTGCCATTCTTCTTCAAAGGCCACGTGAGAGCCTATCGTACCACTTCTCATCCCTTTGCTTGACTAGTTCTATCATGGATCCTTCACATAGGTATTTTTAAACCACTCCACCAGTGACTTATGCTCCATGGGATACTCCCATATCTTCTCTTTTGGTCCATCAGGTACTCCGATCTCCATGAATACTAATGACAATAGAATAGTTTAAAGCTTCTTACCTCATGTGCTTGCTTCTTTGATGATAGTTTCTACAATGTACTTTGAAAGGTTATATACTACCCCTCCAGACATCTTCATCGCAACATGCAGCCACATGGTGTTCACTTGTGACCACCTTTCCTAGTCATTTATCTTCGTAACAAGATGTGCAGCTACTTGCACAACTGGATACTTCTTCAGTTTATCTATTTCCATGCTGTGTGGACCCTTTGTGTACCCCAACTCCTTTCTAGGTCTCCAAGATTATGGATTTTTTTGTTAAATCATCCTTCAAATCCTCTCTTGTTCCCTTTAATCATGCTATGATGGAGATTTGCGCACCAAAATTCTTACTCGCATCCTAACAAGTAGAAAAACTCCTCGTGCACTCTGCTCATGAGCCATTGGTACAAGGGCTCATATTTCAAGAAATAAGGATCTCATATAGTTGGTAAACTCCAATATTCTTCAAGAGATTCTCAATCTCATCGTACACTGGCATGTCTTCCGTCATGCATTTATTCATCTTTGTGTTTAGCAAGGCATCAAGCTCATTCTTATTCTCTCTGACAAGTACATGGTGGTTGTACTCACTCACCTTGCTTTTCCTTACACCCCACTCCTAGCTACGATGACCCCCTATGGATATTGCATTTCAGAAAAATTGCTTTTAGGAACCATCTTCTCTTCTTCTACGACCACCTTCTTCTTTCCCTTCACTCCTGTTATAACTACTTTCTTGGGTGCCATTTCTTCCTTACAATCCTTTGTAAATACTCACCTTTGAATCTACAATGTGTGATCAAACCCTAGGTGAAATCACGTGCCTCGCTCCTCTCCATCACCTTGATTCACTCAAACCCTTCACCATCGGGGATGCGTAAGCTCTTTCTCATACGATCTCTTCGTTATGACTAATACACACCTTTCGCACCTCAATTTTATCACTCGGCTCTTCACACTTATCTCTTTTTAAATTATCTCAATTGCAATGGTAAAAATGAACTCGCATCTCGTCCTTACATAGAATTTCAAAAAGTTAGTTCATTTATTGCTCCTTCACCTACCCAATGTCCTCTCATTTATTGACCAACTTTTTCTTTCCATGATGTACATCTTCTCGCCCCATCTATAACCTTCCATCGAACCTTCCTACCCTTTGGTAATAGACTTCTCATTATCGTGCACTTCCTTGCACCCGAGTACCTTGTCACTGCACCTTCCACTAGTAGTTGTTATGGCCTTCGCTTACCTCACGTTATATTGTCCCTTCATTTATCTCCATCTTTGGTCACTTTTTTAGAAGAAATCCTTTGACTTGAAAAGCACCCATAGTAGTTTATTCTTTTCACCTTTAAATTCTAGTAGTCCTATACCTGGATATCAATAACCACCCCACATTAAAAGGATGTGTTGTCCCTTACACATAAACATACTTCAGATTGTAATTATATTCACGCGTAAAAATATGCTTATTACACAAACACACCAGCTAAATTGACAAAGCATATTGATAAAAAGGAAATACATTAACGGAATAAAGAATTGAAAACCTAATCTAAATGACAATACTACCTTATTATAAACACCAAGAAGATTTATTTATAGCATGGCTTCAACCTACTCCCGTTGAAGTAACGGGGTAATTGTATTCCATCAAGGACTTCTAACTAAAAACATCATTTCAAGTATGTGAGTGATAACATATGGCCCCAACTAATGGACCTTGAGATTTCCTAGGTGGTGAAAAACTTAGAATCATAAAGGAGCACCATTTGTCCAATCTCTAGATTTTTATCCTTGATGTGCCTATTATGCCATGTTTTCTATGTGGCCTTTTCTTTCTCCTGAATCCAACGTGTTATGGCTTTGCTCATCCAACATGATTAACTTTTTCAATCTTCTCTTCTAATGCTTGCTCATCAAAAGACCTCTAGCCCGTAATATGCAAAGAAGGTAACATGAATTCCATAGGAAGAATGGCTTCTAAACACAAAAACTAATTGAAATGGTGTGGCTTTGTTCAACCTCTTATAATTTTTCTATATGCCCAAAGTACTACAAACAAACTTTATCATCCCAATCCTTTCTTCCAACATCACAAATTTTTGTCAAGGTCTGCTCAATTTTTTTGAAAAGCCTTAGTAGTTCCATTTTCCTGAGGATGGTATGGTGTAGTCTTATGGTGTGCAATCATGAATTCATCCAATAATATCCTTATTGTATGATTCAAAAATGTGTGCCCCTATCACTTGTCGACTTAAAGGACGTCCATACCATGTAAGAACATTTTCCCATAGAAACCTAGCTATTGTAGCTAGCTCCCATACAATCCTTTGTAGGTGCTACTTATACCCACCTTGTCAGATAGTCTGTGCATGTTATTACGTAGTGTGATCCCATTTCTGCATGTAGTTGGTGAAATAGGACCAACAAAATCTATAGCCCATTTCTCAAACATCTCTGTGCTAGCAATAGGTCTCAAAGGCATTTCATCTCATTGACCTGGTTTTCGAAGACGTTAACAATGATCACATCCCTTACAAAATACCTTACAATCCTTGTAGAGGGTCTCCCACCATAGTCCAGTGAGTATAATCTTTCACACTATGGTATCACTAGTATAGTGGACCACTACAATACCACCATGAGCTTCTTCCATATTATCTGTGTGCTCATGTTCCAATACACAACAATGCTATTGGTATCCAAATTTCTTCTCCCCTTCAAGTAGAGCAACATCATAGATTATGAAAAGAGCTTAGAGATAGATAGATCATAATGTGTGTCATTTTATAGCTAGGATGGGATCTAACTAGCCCTTTGTTAGTCAGATTTATGGAGATATGGATAACACCTTAAAGAGGATTTGACCTATCCTCACTACTTTAGGTCATGCCTCTTCGACCAAGGTGAGAGGACCCTTAGTATAACCTATGTTTGATGAAGAGATGGAGATATCCTTTTTTTGCACAATTTCTACAAAAAGAACCTTGGGAAAATACGATCAATGCTCCATGATTTAACTCTTAAGAGTTGTCACTTCTAAACAATGGAGATATTTTCAACATAAGGCTAATGTTATTGAAGACATTAATAAATCCTGATTTTTCTGCATATTTTTACAAGTAGATTTTGTTCCTTTGTTGATACATAGGGAAAACAAGGGTAGTCCAGGGTGGATCAATGGTTTTTAAATGATTTTGGTGGGAGATGAAGAAGGATAAAGTTGATTATATAAGATCTTCGAGGGACTTCACAATGAAAGCTTCAAAATAGTTAAGATGTTCCTTCAACCATAAGGTGTGCTTCAATGGAGGCCCAGATCAACACGTTTTCATATAATCTTAGAGACTCAACATGAAGGCTTGAATTGAAAGATTCAATTAAACACTTAAGTTTCTTATTAATCATGCCTAAGGTATACCCGAAGAGTTATAGAAAATATTTATCAACAAATGACAGTGAATTGATTTTAAATTTGTTTATCTCATCCAAGATGAAGGCTCTTCTTGAAATGAAATTACAAATACCATTAAACTGTCATAGGGATGAGATCCTGTGTGATTTCACAAAGATTTCAATGTAAGATTGCAATAGGAACAAAAGAAACTATTTGCAGACATTCTTAAACAAAGAAGACACAAATTTCTAGAGATTAGACACAAATTAATTCCAAAATTTCTTAGATTCATCAATGGGGAAAGCTTCCAAAGCAATCTCAGTGCTTGTCAATGGTCTACATCTACAACCAACTTGACATGACAAAAATCTAACACAGAAGAAAGTAATAGGTTATCTCAGCTTTGGTCTCTCGGGAAGATGGCTTTCTCAATTTTTTCTCAAGAATTCAAACTCTGACCTTTTGCAAGAGTATTCTCATTGCATTTATACACTTTTTCTCACTCAAATTCCCCCAAAAAGAGAAGAATTTTCTAGGAGCTTTGTTTGTTACCAATTTGTCTAAGAAAATGATGTTTAACAAATTCAGATCCGCAATCTACTAGGTGGACCAATTGTGAGCTGATCACGTTTCTTGGGCTCTCGACTAATGACTAGGATGCCATGCCACAACTTTTTGGGAGTCCTTTTAATCATTTTGATTCTGTCATGAGAAATCCCCTTTTTAATCATTTTTTGGAGCCTCTACAGAGCTGGACTTGACAGGTCATCCCTTTTTTCTCTCGAGGCAACACCTTTTTCAACTTTTACCTACACTTTCATCATTTCATCCTTTTCCCTCCTTTTCCTCTGCAATTCTACCCCATGTCCATCTCCTCTCGTAATTCCATTTTTTTAGTGCCTGAGTAATTACCTCTTCAAAATATCAACCTCAATGATCCTTAGACTCACAATTTAAGATTCAATCCATTCAATGGCACCTTACCAACAGAGACAACAAAGAATTTCATCAAAGAACGATGAAAAATAGTGTGTATTTTCATCACCAAGAATCTTGGAGTAAAAATGGTAGAAAAACAAGTGAAATTCACAACCATTGATCCTGCCTCTTTCCCACTTTATATCATATCCATCCACATGTTTGCTTAGCACAATTTCAAAGGAGAAGCACAAAGGCAAGTCTCAAAAAAGCACGAGCCTTCCACATACCCTGGGCCCAAGAATTACACCTTTTAGCCTTTGAAAAGTCTCTGGTGAAAAAGGAGATAGTGGGAGCCTCCATGTGTCTCAATGGCACATTTTGAGATGGTCCCCAAAATGTAGAAAACCCAAACAAGTGCATGGGCTCAACACGTGTCTCAATCAATTATAGTTGTTGCAAAGTTGAAAGATCAGTGGAAGGTGCCATGTGTCTAGGGTCCGAGACACTTTTCCTTAGATGTTGAAAAGTCCAAGAAAATGGCAGAGTGAGCGGAATTTTCCAAGAGTACTTCTAGAGATTCTTCAAAATAAAACTTAGGGTCTGATCCCCAAACATGCGCGGTCCCTCCACTTGTCCTAGGCCTTAGAAAATTTCTCTGAAAAGTTGAAGTACAAAGCGGAGCCGATGGAAGCCTCCACATGTCTCCCTATCACAATTGTTAAGGTGGGATCCTTAGGTGGATCCTCAAATGAGCAGCTTCCCTCCACGTGTCCAGAACCCAACAAATTTGCATCTGCATATGATAAAACTTTTAAGTATGGATAGAGTGAGTGGAGCCCCGCACATGTCCCCCTGGTGCAACTCTAAGGCTAAGCTAAAAGTTGAATTTTCAAATGAGCACCATTCCTCCACATGGACAAGTTTTGGGTTGAAGTGAGCCTTAGAGTTTTTAAAGTGCCCCATAAAGCCACACCCGACCAAAAATGGCCACATTTCCACTGATGCGAAGATGTGAATTTGACTGGGAGAATACACCCGTCAAACTATAAAATGTAGGAAAATCACCATTTGAGCCCAGAAATGAATCTTTCTTCAATGAGGACAAAGAAATTGGAAATTTTATAAGTCCCAAATACGATCCAACGAGCTACATCCAATCACGTTTCCTCGGTATTTGGGACAAAAATCATAGGGACAACAATACGTGACTATGGAAAATAGAAAGAAAGGAGCAACCCGAGTTTTACGCCCAATTTATAGACTCCTTCAGATGGAGAGAGAAATGAAAAACAAAATACGGACCTTTAAGTGATCCTCACCAAGGAAGGGTCTAATCGTGGCAACCAAATGGAGGAAAAAGTATTTAAGAACCAAAACAGGAGATAGAAAACATGAAAGATGCTACAAATCGAGAGGAAGTTTAGTGATAAACAGGGTGAGACTAATTTGAGCACTAACATCAGCTCCGACTGGGGATGAGAACTCCCCGTGAGTGTCACAAGAACAAATAGTAGACCAAGTGCCAAAAAATACCATTGGGCATCGGAGCCAAATAATAAGCTTGCAGAGCAGTAATAATCACAACAATCCTCCAAAAATGAACCGAGAAACCAGTAAATACCAGGTCACAAAAGGATTAGAACGAGAAAAAACACAAAAGACATAAAGAAACCAATGAACTATACACTGTGACAATGGTGTGTTCCCGATTAAGATAAAAAATCAAGGAAAATTTTGAAGTGCCTTCGATATTGATATGACCATAAGAAGCGCTTCTAATGTCTTTAATAACCGGTCATATGATTGTTTCTCTTTACCATCCAAGTTTCTATCTGACCATATTTTTTAGGCTTATCCTATGTGCCTGCGTGTCAAGTGTTTCAACATCTCTCAAGGCTACATCAAACATCAAAGTCCCAGAAAATCATCCCGCTCATTATACCCGCATTGGTCAATTTCATATTCCTTGAAAGCAACCTAGTTCACAGAGTTATCAATATCAATATCTACATGCAATACTTCATAAGAAGCATTGTTGGGGTCCTCAATAAGATATAACATTTTATTTTTTCCAGTAAATTCATAAGGATTCCCTCAATTAGTATAGTGGCATAAGACATGTCCATCTGAACATTTCCACCAACACTTGTAGCCCACTTTCTTGATAACAAAGATGCCCCATTTGGCAAGGCAATCAACAAAAAAACATCAAGTTTCAAGTTCTTACCCGGATAAGATGTAAGTTGTACCACTAAACATTTTACACATCCTACAACTAGCACCTCTCTATAATCTATTATAGTACACTTGCCATAAGTTTCTTTCACTTTAATGTTCAATTCATTCATAACCTCTAGATGCATAACATTACATGATGCTCTAAAATTAAACATACAATTTTGCAATAACTTGTCCTTAATAATCAGCGTTGTAAGAAATGGATAAAGATTTAATTGAGACTCAACCAAAGATGTTCCAAATTAAACTTCGTGGTTCACCTAGCTCCTCCAAGATTGGGGTTTTTTAACTCGAAATGGTAGGAGGAATCTCAACATTTCTACCTTGGGTGACCTTTTCTTCTCTAAACCCTAGATATTTGAATGCTCTGCTCCTATGCTCAAGCATTCTAAGCAATTCAACAATAGGAACATAAATCTTGATCTGACTCAAGATTTGGTCTATGTCACAAGAAACATATTTGGGTAATGCAGTGTTAGGAGGAAGGTTTAGAACTTCATCTGATGGCACAAGATTTTCTATAGTCTTATTATGGGGAGGGACACAAGTTCTACTTGAGACAACAAGGTATTTGCAAGATGCATCTTTCCTTGGAGTTTCTTTTGGGATACTGGTAAGCACTGGAATTTTTTGTTTGGCCTGAGGCCCTACCCCTTTGGCAACCTTACTCCTGGTATTATATTATTTTTCATGGCCAACCACAACATTCATTAACAACTACCTATCCTCCTCAGAAGGGATCCCTCCATCATACTTCTCAATCATTAGAGCTCTTAGGTACTCAAAATCATTATTAGGAAGTTCAAAATCTTGCACCATATCAATTTCAGAAGTATGAGTGGGAGGAAGAGGTAATACCCGGTGAATGCAATCCCAAAAATATTTAACAGTTCTAGCACTCATCAGCTCAGTTGAGGTTGCTCCCTACTGTGAACTCATAGAGGAAACCATCATGCATGCATCATCATCAGCTTCTTCAACTTACTGATCTACTTCACATGGAGAATGTGGCAAGAAAAAGTTATCACACCACTCAATTTCATGAGCTTCAACAACAACAACAAATCTTGTAGTTAGAGGATCAGAACCATTATACTTTCACGTGCTTGGGGTTGTCTTTTTCCCATCGGTGCTTTACCTATATCATCAAATATCTGATCACCCCTATGATGATTTCCAAATCTGTCATGATTTTTTTCCTTTTGGTGACCTTGTGAACTCTTCCCACCCCTTTCTCTTCTTGGGATAGTTTGTAAGAGATTTCTTTGACATCCATTGCCAAATTTCTAACAACCTCATCAAGATCCACACTCTTTCTTGCTTGAGGTTTTTCTAGGTTTATTAGTTTAACACCATACCTCTTATGAGGTTTTCCAACTTCTTTGATGTTTTTTCAATTTTTAGAGCCATCAGTAAAGGCTCGCTCTCAAGTTCCGGGCTCTCATCCCTCAAATAGTAAGAAACTTTATTATCAAATGCATCTCGAATACTTTATCGTACATGATTCATCACATGGCTTCAAATTAATAGGCAGTCTTCTCAATGTTTTGTTAAATCTAGTATTGAAATCATGCACTGATTCATTAGGATTCTTTTTTATATTTTCAAACTTTGATAAAAGAAACCTAGGGTCTGTCTTATCACTATAATGCATTCTAAAAGCATTTTTCATCTCTATCCAAGAGTCAATGGAATTATCTGGCATAGATTTATACCAGTCCCTTGCATCTTCTTCTAGAGTATGAATAAATACTTTAATGTATACATCCTCAAACTCTATTTTGAAATCCTCCTTCATATTGACAAAGAGTTTTGTGTTCTAATCACCACTATTGCATTATTTCCTTGAAACTTTTGTAATTTATTTCTTACATCCTATGGCAAAGCATTTGGGTAACCTACCATACCTCTAAAATCAATAGGACTAAAGGTATTAACAATAAATGGAGGTCTAGGTGGAGTCTGAGCTATGTTGTTTTGTGGAGGTGATCTTGGAGGAGTTACAAAACGATGAGGACTGAGGGGTCTTCTTGGAATAGGAATGTGATTTTCAAAATTAATATCCCCATAATGGCTCTTTTTCAGGAAAACTCTATCAAATTTGGAAATCACAGGGACTGAATGAGATTCAAAATTTTCAAATATAGATGAAGGACCCTCAGCAATTGTAGAAATATTTATAGAAAGAATGCCTGATTTAGAAGCAGTTGAGGAAGTATTGCAATCTTCAATCACGTGCCGATCGGTTTCACAATGGAGATCTCTTTTCTTGATGCTTTATCTCCAACAACCTTCCAAATTCTTCGTCCTTTTGAATTAGACTTTCCAAACTTTAGAAAAACCGTCTACTAGGTTCCTCGGAGAAGAAAGATATTCTTCCTTCTAGATTTTCAAAGATTAATGACAAATCATACTTGATGTATGCTAAGACACCGGTATTTATAAAGAATTTAAACAACACAGAGTCGTCACTAAGGATTTTCACCTTATTTTGTGTAAATGCACAATGAAAGACCTATCAAATGTCTATTAATACCATATTCATGCAAAGCTTACAATATCTACTCTTATTTTACCCAAATTTATCAATTATGATACAAATCTTAGTGCAATAACTATCTAAGCTAGAAATATTACAATAAGAACTTACAACTTTGAATAATTCTTACAGATCTCGAATGATAATGACCTTTCAAAGAAATGTATCAAAGACACAATTTGTGTAAGAAGTATGACTAGGGTCTCAGATGTACTTGTATTTGTAAAATACTTCAAAGAGTCCTTGCAATGATGCCACTAGTGTGTTTCTACACAAATAAATCTCATAACTCAAATAATCCCGAACAACGATGCCACTAGTGTTGGTATCAAATTTCGTTCTCCTTTTCAAGTCGAGTAGTAACATAGATTTGATGGGAGCTTAGAGGCAGATAGATCATAGTGTGTGTCATTTTGTAGTCAAGGATGAGATCTAATTGGCCCTTTGTTACTCATATTTGTGGAGAGATGGATAACACCTTTAAGAGGATTTGACTTATCCTCACTACTTTAGGTGATGCCTCTTTGACCAGGGTGAGAGGACCCTTAGTGTAACCTCTTTTTGATGAAAGAGATGGAGATATCCTTCTTTTGCATAATTTCTTCGAAAAGAACCTTGGGAAAATATGGTCAATGCTCTATGATTTAACTCTTAAGAGTTTTCATTTCTAAACGATGGAGATATTTTCAACACAAGGCTAAGGTTACTGAAGACATTAAGAAATCTTGATTGTTCTGCATATTTTTGCAAGTAGATTTTGTTCCTTTGTTGATACACAGGGAAAACAGGGGTAGTTTAGGGTGGATCAATGGTTTTTAAATGATTTTTGTGGGAGATGAAGCAGGATAAAGTTGATTATACCGATCTTCCGAAGTACTTCAAAATAATGAACAACTTCACAACAAAATTCTTCGTAACAATCAAGACGTTCCTTCAACAAGAATGTGTTCTTAAATTGAGGCCCAGATCAGCATGTTTTCACATAATATTTTAGAATCCAACATGAAGGCTATAATTAAAAGGCTCAATTAAACACTAAATTTTCTTATTAATCATGCCTAAGGTACACCCAAAGACTTACAACAATCTTTATCAACAAATGAAAGTAAACTGATTTTAAATTTGTTTATCTCATTCAAGGTGAAGGATCTTCTTGAAATGAAATTACAAAGAGCATTAGATTGTCATAGGGACGAGATCCTATGTGATTTCACAAAAAAATCAATATAAAGATTACAATAGGAATGAAAGAAACTATTTATAGACATTTTGAAACAAAACAGATAAAAAGTTACTAGAGATTAGACACAAATTAATTCCAAAATTGCTTAGATTCATTAGTAGGGGAAATATTCTAGAGCAATCTCAGTGCTTTTCAATGGCTATACATCTGTAACAAACTTGACATGACAAAAATATAACACAAAATTAAATAACAGGTAATCTCGGCTTTGGTCTCTCAGAAGATGAATTTATCAAAAAAATTCTCAAGAATTCATACTCCAACCTTTTGCAAGAGTATTCTCATTGATATTATACATTTTTTATCACTCAAATTTTCCCCAAAAAGAGAATAATATTTTAGGGACCTTTTCTTGTTATCAATTTTTCTCTGACAACGACATTTAAAAAATTGAGATCCACAATCTGCTAGGTGGACCAATTATGAACTGATCACATTTCTTGGGCTCTCGACTAATAACTAGGATTCCATGCCACACATTTTTGGGAGTCATTCTAATCATTTTGATTTTTCATGAGAAATCCACTTTTAATCATTTTTCTGAGCCTCTTCATAGCCGGACTTGATAGCTCATCCTTTTTTCCCTTGAGGAAATTACTTTTTCACCTTTACGCCCGCACTTTCATCATTTCATCCTTTTTCCCTCCTTTTCCTCTACAATTCTACCCCACATCCATCTCCTCTGGTAATTCCCATTTTTTCAAGTGCCTGAGTAATTCCCTCTTCAAAATATCGACCTCAACGATCCTTGGACTCACAATTTAAGTTTTGAATCCATTCAATGGCACCTTACCGACATAGACGAAAAATAATTTCATCAAAGAACGATGAAAAACAATGCATATTTGCGTCTCCAAGAGTCTTGGAGAAAAAATGGTAGAAAAATAGGTGAAATGCACAACAACCATTGATCCTTCCCTTTTCCACTTTATATCATAGCCGTCCACATGTTTCCTTGGTGCAACTGCAAAGGAGAAACATAGAGGCAAGTATCAAACAAGTTCGAGCCTTCCACATACCCTAGGCCCAAGAAAATGCCTTTTGACCTTTGAAAAGTCTCGGTGAAAAAAGGAGCCACCAGGAGCCTTCACATGTCTCAACGGTCTCAACGGTGCATTTTGAGATGGTCCCCAAAGTAGAAAGCCCAAAAAGTGCGGGCTCAACACGTGTCTTAGTCGTGAAGAGTTGTTACAAAATTTGAAAGATCAATGGAAGGCACCATGTGTCTGTGGTCCGAGATAGTTTTCCTTGGCCGTTGAAAATACCTAGCAAATGGTAGAGTGAGCAGAAGCTTTGAAGTGTCCTCCTGGAATTTCTTCAAACTAAAAATTTGGGACCGGTCCCAAGAATGTGTGGTCCCTCCACATTTCCTAGGCCTTAGAAAAATTCTTTGAAAAGTTTAAGTACAAAGCGGACCCGATGAAGCCTCCACATGTCTCCCTGTCGCAATTGTTAAGGTGGGACCCTGAGGCGGATCATCAAATGTGAGCCTTTCATCCCAATGTCCAAAACTCCGAGAGAGTTGCATCTGGCTGATAAAATTTTTAAGTATGGAAAGAGTGAGTGGAGCCCCGCACGTGTCCCCTCGCACAACTCCAAGTCCAAACCAAAAGGTAAATTTTTAAATGAGCATCGCTCCTCCATGTGGACAATTTTTGGGTTGAAGTGAGCCTTAGAGTTTCTAAAGTGCCCTACCGAGCCACATTGAACCAAAAAGGGACACATTTCCACTGATGCTGAGATGTGAATTTGATAGGAAAAATACACCCGTCAAACCATAAAATGATGGAAAATCACCATTTGAGCCCGGAAATGAATCTTTCTTCAAGGAAAGAGAAATTGGAAATGTTATAAGGCCCAAATATGATCCACCGAGCTACATCCAATCACGTTTCCTCAGGTATTTGGGACAAAAATGACAAGGACAACAATACGTGACTGTGGAAAATGGAAAAAAGTAGCAACCCGAGTTTTACGCCCAATTTACAAACTCCTTCAAATGGATAGAGAAACGAAAAAACAAAATCCAGACCTTTAAGTGATCCTCGACCAAGGAAGGGACTAACATGGAAAATGAATGGAGGAAAGAGTTTTCAAGCACTAACATGGGGAGATAGAAAACATGACAGAGGCCACAAACCGATTGATTTCAATGAAAAATGGGGATAGACTAATTTGAGCACCAACAAACGCAATACCTCATCTCGGCCCAATTTGTATAAGTCATCAATGATCAACATATAAGGTGTGGGCTCGTATAGAAAGTTTTTTTCTTCCGCATGGATTTAATTCCTTCTAGTTCCATCCTTATTCGTAGAAATACATCAATGTTTTATAGTTCTGATGTCGTGCATTGTAACCTATATAACTATGCCTCGGACATGGTATCTTCAATTTCTTGTTCTTCTTCTCCTGACTATATTCTTGATAGATGGTCTAGTCAATAATTAATTTTCCCTTGTTTTACCACAATTGTGAATTTAAATTCCTGAAATAAGAGAATCCATCGACATATGTTCCCTTGTAAAAAAAGTCTATTTACCAAATAATTCAATTCCATGTGATTCGTATGAAAGACGAACGTAATAATAGTAGTAGTAATGCGTAACTTATGCAACACATAAATCACTCGACAAAGTTTTGTACTCTGTAGTTGTGTAATTTTGTTCTATAGGAGTCAACTTTCTACTAGTAAAACAAATAGGATGACCTACAATACCTTCTCTAGGTTGAGCCAACACCTCACTAATGGCCATGCCAGAGGCATCAACATGTACATGAAATGGTTTATCCCATGAAGGAAAACACATAATCGGTGTGGTAGTGAGTTTCTTCTTTAATGTCTCAAATGTGTGCTACTGCGGTTCTCCTGAATAGAACATACCTCTCCCTTTTAGTAACTCTTCCAAAGGTGCACAAAATTTTGCATATCCTTTGATAAAATTTATGTAATATCCTGTATGACCTAAAAATCCGCACACCTCACTTTTAATGGTAGGCTCCGTTAGGCCTATAATGACTGCAACCTTATCTTGATCAACCAACAAGCCCTCCTTACAGATAATGTTTCCTAAAAGTATCCCAAATGGTGTAGCAAATATGTACTTCTTGATGTTCAAAGAGATACTCAACTATCTACACCACTCAAAAATTAAGCGTAGATTGTCACAATGATCCTTAACTAATCCATACACCATCCAATTGTCTAAATATACCTGTAAGAAGTTGTGAATAAATTTCTTAAATGCCTAGACAACTATGAATGAAAATAAAACAAGCACATTTTTCATACCAAAAGGCATTATAGTAGTAAACATAGTTTCATCCCGATCCTCCCGAGAAATCGAAACCCGATGATACCAAAAGAACCCATCTATAAACAAATAGATTTCACACCTACAACTCCTTCTAGTGTTTCCTCGAGTGAATGAAACAGAAAAGGATATGTTAAACATGTAATATCCAGATCCCTGTAGTCCATGCAAATCCTCAACATTCCATCTTTCTTGGTATTGATCACTATTAGACTAACCCACTTTGACTCATCAAGGAGTCTGATAATCCAAGACATTAACATTTTATCAATTTCTTTTTTACCTTTTTGCACAAGTTGGGGTTCAATTTGTAAGGTCTCTTTCTAATTGGGTGTGCACCCTCTTAAATCTTTATCTTCATCTCCCTCGATGATTCATGCATGCCTTTAAGTTCATGGTACCCCATAGGAAATAAGTCTTGGTAAGCCCTTAGTAACTCTATGATTTTTGCCACTTAAGGTCTAACCAATAGTCTCAATTATGGATTCCTTAGGCTCAGATCCGCTCCAATATTCATCCAATTTGTCTTCATAGGTTAATGATAGGCATGCATGGTCCTATTGGTGCTGTCGAATACCTCACGCCTACCTAGTGAATGACTTACATCTAGATTTTCTACTTATTCATCATCTACTAATTAGACCATTTTTCCTTTCTCTTTCTCAAGGAAAGCACATTGAAGTAGTGTTGTAATCACCTCCTCTGGTTCTTCATCAAAACATGCTCCCGATTATTCCTTATCTAATAAATCCTGAAGGATTTATTCATCTTTGGCGTAATCCCCCATAGTTAGGCACTTTATGACTTTCAATAATTCTTCCACTAGATGCTTTGTAGAAAAGAATTCAAACATCTGGGTGATTCCTATAGTTAAATCCTACCAATTTCCATTCTCTCTATGGAGTTCTGCATATACATACCAAGCATGCATGCAACCTTGTAAAGTGGAATAAAATCGGTGCACCCATAACGAAGGTGGTAAAGCCTCCTGCCCTTTTGGTTCGAGTCTCTCACACTTCTGAACATGGTGTTGAACCGGATGATTACCATGATAAGTACTAATTTTAGTAGGTTCATTTCTCCTGAAGAACCTAGTAGTAAGAGCAATCCCAATTTCATTCCATCTAACAAGATTATCCTGTGGACCACCCACCAGCATTTTGTTATCCCACGTAGTGTATATGTAAGCATATTTCTTATTTCTAGTGGGTCTATCCATTATTCTTCCATGTCACATAGGTATATCACGAGATCCCCTTCTCCTATGTAACAAGGTACTGAGTTGTTTCCTATTCTACTAACATAAAGTAGTTTTGTGCCTCAAGGAAATATGCTCTTTACTTCATGCCCTACCAAATCGTAAGTGTTGTGAGAACAATTATCACAAGCAATACTTGCGATATAGCTAATAGAATGTGCATCTTCCCATTGAATTATTCCTTCTTTGGTTGGCTCAATAATCTTTGGATATTGGATGGAATGTACATAAATCCTATTCGATATTCTTCAATTAAGGGCTCAACATAGGGCATAGATTTTCCATCTCACAAGGGATAATAACTCTTTCCTACTTTATTTCAAAACTGATATAGCCCTTGTTGAATCTGATGATCAACATTATTAGTATAGCACCAAGGATGCCCCACTAGAGTTGGGAAGCTATCCGACTCTACCAAAGCACTAAAACTTCTTATTCTCCAAAACTTGGCTCCTTGTATGGATGGATACATATTCCAAAATCCCGATGAGAGTGGCCTTAGTTCATGTTATCACTCTAATCAAAACACCCCTATGTTTATACAAGTTATACTTGAACTCACGGTGTGATTGGATAACATGGGTACTATCTCCAAGTTTTGGGACTTGCTACTTGAGATAGACCTCCGGTAGGAAGCTATTCTTGCAAACTCCCGCCACAATTTACTATAATGCAGGGGAAAATAACTATTCTAATATAAATTTCAAGGGACCAGGGAGAGAGAATTCATAAAATTAAATCCACACTAAAGTGGTGATACACCGAGAAAGGAGGGTTGAGAGTAGTCTTCGAATGTGATGAAGTAATGCACACTAGAAGGGGTGATGACGGTTCTCCATAATCTTGTATTCACAATATTTCAAAAATACACAATGATAATGGATCCATGTAAGAACATAATAATAACACAATATTATTGTAATCAAGGTTGAAGGAGCAATGCAAGAAAACATAGCAGGGGAAGATGCATCCACAAACTTATATTTTATTGCTTCTGGTATGCATAGTTCAATCATTCTAAGATAACGGCCTAGATCACCATGCAAGGAGTCCAAAACAAGGGCAAGCACATTGGCTTCACAAAATCTATTTTTGTAGAGCTTTGCTTACCTCCTCCATAATGACCCCAACACTCCAATTTATAAGAAAATGAGAAGAGAGAGAGAGGGAAAATGGAAATCTCAAAATATGCTCTTCAACCACTTGAAAGAGGAATTAAATGGAGTGAAATGATTTTGTGTGACTTGGAAAAGGCTCCCCATCTCGTCCCAGTGCTAACTGGTGAACATGCCTCTTAATGCACTCCCAACTACCAAATAAAACATCGTTATGAACCCAGCCACGTTTTATAAAGAATACCCACTGATTTCTCATAAAATATATAATTTCTTGATTTATGTGCATCATTCGAGCCACGATTCCAACATTCAATTTTGTGCGATTTCGTTGAGAAATGTAAAAGTTATGGCCTTCGAGTGCGGCCAACTATTTTACGTCAGGGCTTTTTCTATTATTTGACGGGAATGAGCATTATCTAACTAGAGCTGAATATATTTTTTTGTTGTAGAGGATGTTGTGCTCATTCCGGAAAGTCCAATTTTGTGAAAATCGATTGAAGTCAAAAGTTATGGTTGTTTGAAGTTCACGGGTCAAACGTTGACTTTTCTTCTTAGCCGCACTTTTCCAAATCAGTCCGCGTGTCCTAATAATTTAATTCTCCCACATCAGCCAATTCAGGATTCCTTATCCCCTTTTTCTACTTTTTCACCTTTTCGCGTCCCGTGCGTAAATTTTTCCTGTGTCTGAGCGAAAATCTCCGCACTACCTGCAATAGACCGTCTTTCGGCAAATCGGCCTATTCGCGCCCCACGCATACTTTTGTCTCAGCTATCCCAAACCACATGAAACAAAAAACTTGATGTTTTTATTTCCTAAAGGCGTTTCTCCTTTTCACATCCCATGCGTCCCGAAGTCCCAAATGTCCCATGACGCGCCGCGACAAAAATGTCCGACTTAGCCGATTTTCTTCCCTTTTTTGGTCCCAAACTTGGTATGACGAACCTCAGTACGACCCGCACTGGTACGATCCACACCCTTCAGACCTGAAATGCTTTAAAACAATCCTGCAACCTTATCTTTTGCATTTTTTCCATTTTTCTAACTCGTTGGGATTTTTTCTTGGATGGGAGAGTTAGAGAGAAGCCGATGGGGCCCCAAAAACATGATTTCGGGCCTTGAATCAATCTACTTGCTCGGGACTGAAGAATTTGATGCATGTTATCAAAATTACCTTGAGGGGTGAATTTTGGATAACAATTCAATTAGCCATGAACAATACATTAGAGGATGGCTGCAATGGGGATCTTCCCATTTGTACCCATGCCCTAAGGTAAGAACATTGACTTCTCCACCTCTATCAATCATTATATTACTCAATAGACACCCATCCAAACAACATTCATAGTGATTTCCTTCTCATATTCTAGGCTATGAGGGGGAAGATTCACATACCCAATATTCCATCCGGTCTCGGTACTTGCAGAGAGTGTTTCCTTTCAACCAATCCACTAATAATGGAATGATATTTTCTTGGTGCACCATTTTACACCCTTCCCTCAAGTCATCTATATCATTTGATAGTCTCCGATGCCTTATTTTGCTCATTTAAGTATTGTATCTCACCCTAAAGATTCCTTAGAACTTCCATGGTTTCCTAATAAAACTCCTTCTGGTAGGTAAGATCTAGGTACCTGTGCATGAAGAAATTCTTCTTTAGTGATGGTAGGTTTCTGGCTTGTAATATTTCGTTGGTGTGTGTTGCCTCAACGTGGCTCTTTATATTCACTTACTGCAACTCTTCAAACAATGCTACCAACTTGGGCATTAATTAATTTTCCACAATGTAGCGTTGTATCTGTTATCCAATTTTGCCCTTCAGGAAAAATTGATCAAACACGACCCAATAGTATAAAATCAAAGGGTCCTTGCGAGCTCATATTCAATCCCAAATCAAGAGGTAGACAAGCTCGAGAATGGAGGATCGTGGAAAATGAGGCCAAATAACATTAAAAGCAATCAAAAGCTCAACAGAGAAAATTGGAGAAAGGGCTCAAATTTTTCGTGACTTCACATACGAGGCGACTTGAGGCAAAGAAATAGACTCGGAAGGTTCACCGTGTCATCTCTGCGTAATTTCAAAAGGTGCGATAAAATAGAGGCCCCAAAAGAGTGCAGGCCCCCACCCGGATCTCGGCACGAAAAGCTTTCTGATGATGGGAAGTGTCTAGCCATCATCACGGGAGGCCTCCACATGTCTCTTGGGTACAACTCAAAATTTAAATCCAAAGCAAGGTCCCTAAATGAGCATGAAGCCTCCACATGGTAAGGACCCAAAAAGGTAGTAGGCCGAATCGACTAAGTATAAGAAGATCAGCGAAAGCCTCCATGTGCCTCATTGGTGCAACTTCAAAGGCATGACCCAAAGAAAGACTATCAAATGAGTGTTGGCCCTCCACATGTATAAGGTCTAAAAAATTTCAATCGGTCTTGGAAAATTCGAAGAAAAGAAATGAGTAGCGAAGAAGGTGCCACGTGTCATCTCTGCACAACCTCGGGGTAGGATCCAAAGGTAGTCTCAAACGAGCATAGGCCCTCCATGTGGTCGAGTTTGAAAAGTTAGATCCGACCATTGAAATTCTAGGGCCGCCGAAGGATTTACGTGTCAACTTTGTTGGAACATAATGATTAAGTGGTCTGGCTAACCCTTAATGTATATGGGTCCATCACTAATATATAGGTTAATATTTAATAATATGAAATATTTCTATTTCTATTATTAAATATGCTAACCTAAGTATATACTTTAGGTTAAATATTTAATATCATGAAATGATTATATTTCTAATATTAAATATTATAAACCTAGGTTTATGTGTCAACCATTTTAGGTTGAAAAGGTGGATCGGGAGACATACAATTCACCTTATATCAAAAGGACTTTAGGTTCTATTTGATATATTATGAAATATATCAAAGGTGTGGAAATCAAGTGATTTTTTTACCCTTGGTAAATAGGGTTTCAAAGGAGGAGGTGATCTTACTGGATGTAAAATAAGTTCTTTTAAGTAAAATGTTATTTTTAAAGTGTTTTTACCCTATCGGGGTTTTCCACTATAAATACTTTGTGTCACCTGTGTTATTTATTTCATGTAAGTGTTTCTTTATTTACTTATGTTATGGAAAAGCAGATCTCAGACTGCAATCGGACGGCTAGCAGAGAAAAGGAGGAAATACTGAGATCCACACCTTTGGCTTGGAATAAGCTTTTTCAAAGCCCTAACCTCAAGGTGGGTCCGAAAAGCACTGAACAGTTCACATGGGAAATGGACAAAGAGGGTGCCACCTGTCTTAGGGTCCCAGATGGTTTTGTTGATAGAGCTTTAAACAAAACAAACCTCTCCCTCGTTGGTAAGTTTCTTGGCTCTAGACCTAATATTGATTTCATTAGAAAATGGGCTATGAGAAAATGGAAACCCAAGGGAGCCCTAAGCATTACCATTATGCCAAAAGGTTTTTTCTTGGCTAAATTTAACCAACAAGAGGATTTAGATTCGGTGTTACTTGGAGGCCCCTGGTGGTTGGGAAATATGGGTCTTTTTTTGAAAAAATGGTATCCGGGTTTTGATCCAAATACAGAAAACATAAACACCATTCCTATCTGGTGTAGGCTACCAGGATTGCCATTGCATCTATGGGATGATGAAATACTGTTAAATATTGCAAAATCCCTTGGCTCACCTATTGATTAGATGGACCCACAAGAAACAGATCCAGGCTTGCTTTTGCTCGGTTCTGCATTGTCTCAGCCATTGATCAGGAGTTTCCAGAGCACATAATATTGAAAACTAGATTTGGATCATGGACTCAAAGAATTGAAGTTGAGACCTTAAGATGTAAGCGATGCCAAAGCATTGGTCACTCTGACGAAAACTGCAACAAGAAGAAGACCCCTCTTTTGGTTTCTGTTCAGCCTGAGATTGACGCAGATCTAAACAAAGTCAACAAGGATCCAAGCCAGGAAAGGAAAACTGAAGATAAAGGTCCCAGCCAGAGAAATGTGCAGTTAAATAGCAGGGGAAAAAAAAAGAAAAAAGGGGGTTTTAGAACTCATATTAAGAAACATCTTGTCTGGCGTCCCAAAGATGCTACAATAGCTTCCCCCAACAAAGAAGTAGTGGTCAAAACTATGAAGGCATCTCCGGACAAACCTTTTGAAACTTCTGTGAAGGATGACCTTGCTAAGGATTCCTTGGAAGTGAACGAACAAGAAGGTGTAATCCCTTCTGGTTCAGATGAGAAAGAAATCCTGACATTCATTAGAGAGGAAGCTTGCAACAAGGAGAATATGGATGTGAGTGAACCCCTGGCGATCCTCTCTTCTGGAGAGACTGGAAATGCGGATCCGCTGCCTTACCTCAGCATTTCAACAGCGACTGCGCAGGACTGTTGCAGCCTCAAAACTGCTTCTGATCATACTCCTGACAGTATCCATAAGGAACAAAAGGTAGGGGGATCACGCCTACCATGGAAAAGAAGACCTATTTAATCCCTTCTGGTTCAGAAGAGAAAGAAATCCTGCCTTTCGTTAGAAAGGAAGCTTGTATCAAGGAGGATATGAGGGTGTTTGAGCCCCTGGAGTCTCTCCCTACTGGAGAGAAAGGAATTGAGGATCCGCTGCCATACCTCAAAGATGTCAACAAAGGATCGAGCAGGTGTCTGCTGCAATCACACTCTGCACAATATTCATAAGGAACAAGAGGAAGGGGAGATTACGCCTGCCAAGGAAAAGGAAGATCCAGACTCTGGGTTCACTTTGGTCATCTCAAAAAAGAAAAAAAAAAGAATGGAAGGTTTTGAAAGGATCCCAGAATCACTTTATAGTGAAAAGAAAAAGGAAATTGACAATTGGGACACCTCTACCTCCAGAAAAACCAGATCTTCGGCTAGACGATTAGCTGATTTTGAGGAAGCTCAAAAGAGGAAGACCTCTAAAAACTCTCGTGAGCTAAGAAAACAGAGAGGGATATTGCAGATGGTGTTCAGCGACAACTGAACCACCAAGCAAATCCAACTACCAACCATTCCATATGAAGATCATATCTTGGAATATTAGAGGCCTTAACGGTTACTCTAAGCAAAGAAACATCAAGGAGTTACTGACTCCAAAGAACCCCAAAGATTTTGATTCTTCAAGAAACTAAGATGAAAGCAATGACCATGGATAATATTAAAAATAATTTTTGGGATAGCTCTGAAATGGCGGCTGTTGATTCTCAGGGTGCTTCCGGAGGGCTGGCAACTCTTTGGGATAAAAGGCACTGTACTGGTATGATCCTTAGTGATAATTTTAATCATCTTGCAATTAAGTTTGTCACTATTGAAAAAAAGTGTGAATGGATCTTGTCTAATATCTATGCCCCTAACTCTGCTAGTGGTAGAAGAAAACTATGGGCTGATCTTAAAATCTTTAAAACCAAAGATAGCTTCGCTTAATCGGCTTATCATGGGAGATTTCAACTCCCCTCTAAACCCAGGCGAAAAGTTTGGGGGAACCCCCACCTTCTCTAATGGTATGGAGGATTTTGCTGATTTTATCACTGAACAAAACCTCATTGATGTGGATCTGCATGGTAATAAGTATACTTGGAATAATAGAAGGGTGGGAAAGGGGCTCATTCAGGTGAGACTGGACAGGGCTCTTATCTCGGCAAACTGGATTCTTAGCCAAGACTTTTACCTCTCTTCCCTGCCCAGAATTGGATCGGATCATAATCCGATTGCTTTAAGCTTTCTAAATTGGACCAAACCTGCAAGAAGCTCATTCAAATTTGAAAAAATGTGGATGGAGCACGTTGATATCTATGATAGAATAAAGGAATGGTGGGATTGGAATGGGGAAGGCACTGCCCAGTACAGATTGGTCCAAAAACTCAAAAATGTCAAAAAACAAGTCAAACTTTGGAACAAAAATGTTTTTGGAAACATCTTCGGAAAAAAGAAAGAATTAAAACAGAAGCTTCAGGATCTTGAGTTAAAAATGGATACTATGGGGAGATCAGTTGAAGATGAAGTAAATGAAAAGAGAATTCTTTCTGAGTTACACACGATATGCAGTAGAGAAGAATCCTTTTGGCGCCTTAAATCAAGGGCTATCTGGCTTAAAGAGGGGGACAGGAATACAAAGTTCTTTCACATGACCACTCTAAAGCACAGAGCCAGTAATAGGATATTAGAGGTTTCTAAAAGCAACGGAAGTATTACTAAAAATCCAAACAGCATTAAGAAGCAAGCACTTGAATTCTACAAAAATCTTCTTAGAGAGAGTAATGTCAGCAATCCGGAAGCTATTTCCTTCATGCTAGAGGCAATCCCCGTAATGATATCAAGACCAGAAATTCGAGATATCACTAAAGCTGGTCGCGCTTCGATGAGCTAAAAAGGCTGTTTTTTCTCGAGGGGGATAAGGCTCCCGGACCGATGGATTCTCCATTAATTTTTTTCAGAAATTCTGGGAAATATGCTCGGAGGATCTTCTCAAAGCGGTTAATGAATTTTTTAGATCGGGAAATCTTCTAAAAGAACTCAATAACACACACATTGTGCTGGCACCTAAGAAAATGAATGCAAAAGATTTCAAGGATTTCAGACCCATCAGTCTGGTTAATGCTATTTTTCGAATCTTCACCAAAATTATTGCTTCTAGGCTGCAGCTCATAATGAAGGATCTCATCTCAAAGCAGCAGAGTGGCTTCATTAAAGGCAGGATAATACAAGACGGTGTGATTATGGTACACGAAACTATGCATTCTATGGAAAATAACAAAAAGGCAAACATGATCCTTAAGCTCGACATGAATAAAGCCTTTGACAAAGTTTCTTGGGTCTTCCTTGACAGGATTCTATCTAAATTTGGGTTCACAGAAAAGTTTAGAAAAATTGTTAAATCATGTATATCTACAGCCAGGTTCTCTGTGGTTGTTAATGGAGAGCCTGTGGGATTCTTCACCAGCAGCAGAGGTCTAAGGCAGGGAGACCCCATCTCCCCCCTTCTCTTCATCCTTCTGGCTGACAGCCTTAGTAGAACAATTAGCAGAGCGGTGGAAGACGGCCTTTTAAATGGTTCTAAACCCACTTCTCTCAGCCAAGCTGTCTCTCATCAACAGTTTGCAGACGACACTATCCTTCTTCTTCTGGCCTCAGTGGTTGAAGCTAAAGCTATCAAGGCTCTTCTGCAGCTTTATGAATCTGCTTCCGGGCAAGAGATCAATTACGACAAAAGCATCCTTTTTTTCTTTAACACCCCTGGGAAAGACAACTCAAGATTGCTAAAATTCTGGGCTGTAAAATTGGTACTCTTCCAGCAACGTACTTAGGCCTCCTCTCGCACGAAGAAAGTCTCTCACACGGTGTGGGATGATTTATCGACGAGATTTCGTAAAAATGGCCGGTCGGAAAGGGACCACTTCTCTAGTGCTTGGTAAGTGCCTTCTCATTAAAAGCACACTCCAAAGTTTGCCCATATATATCATGTCACTATTCAAAATTCCTTCCTCCTTCGAGAGAAAAATTGAAAGGATTCAAAAAAATTTTATGGCAAGGCATGGAAGAAAAGTTCGATTTCACCTTGTGGCCTCGGGATAAAGTCTCGCACCCCTAAATCTAGGGGAGGGCCGGGAATAAAAATATTGAGAAAATGAATGAGGCACTCATTGCTAAGATGGGCCGAGATTGCTTTCTCGAGAAACAACCCCGATTGATGTCATTAAAACAAAATACTTGAATCAAAGCCAGTCGCTTACTCCTATCTCGCATGATGAGCAACTCCCAATGGTTCCATTTTTGGAATAATCTGTTAAGAGTAGAAACTTCATTAAGAAGGGAAGCAAATGGAAAATTGGGGATGGCAGCGACATTAACTTCTCGGGAGGATAATCGTCCAATGATAATCTCTTGAGAGATTTGGGACTGCTAAGGACAAATTTTATAAGAAAATATGGAACTAAAGTCAAGGACTACATTGATGGAAATGGCACCAACAAGAATTGGAAAAGACTTACTATGGAGAGTATTGAACTCAAATGACTATTTCCTCCTCCAAGACCTTTTGATCTCTTCCTTTGTGTCACTGGATTCCAAGGATGAGCTGATCTCGAGCAATTCACACGAGGGTAAATACTCACCAACTGCTATACCAGCTTTTTTCCACAAGAACCAATCGACTTTAACGAACTTGATCTCGATGCCCGAGTTAACCCCAAAATAAATTTTTTTCTTTGGTCACGCCATCGAGGTAAAATTCTCACCACTGACAATTTGATGAAAAGAGGATTTATCATTCCCAATTGGTGCCACCTTTGTAGGAATAGCTATGAAGACATTAGACATCTGTTCATACACTGTGATTATGCCTTTAGAGTTTGGAACTTTGTCCTTTCCAAATTTGAAGCTCTCTCGGTGATGCCGAGGATCTTACTCACCAGTGGAACCAATGGAACCCACCATTCGTATATCATTGTGCTATCAAAAGAATCTGAAATTAGCCATCCCGCATTTAATTTGGAGGATCTGGAAGGATAGAAATAATATAGTTTTTAGAAATAAGAAGCAGAATTTTAAACTCACTACTGGCAAGATCTCCCAAGGCATCAAAGAGGACATGGCCAGATTTAAACCTCCTAAGAACAATTGTTACCCTCAAATGAAAAGCACATCTTATCAAATTGGCAGATCGGATATCGAGCAACCCCGGAATAGTGTGGATAGATCTTTGGTCAAATGGCATCCCCCAATCCAATTGGTTCAAGCTGAACTTTGATGGTGCCTCTAAGGGGAACCCCGAACAAAGAAATGGAGGAGGAGCAATACGGACCATAAAGGTAATTTGATTGTTGCATATGCTGGAAAAATGGGAATCCAAACCAATCATTTTGCGTGCTTTATCTGCTCTTCCGGGTTTGAGAGTCGCTCGGCCCAAAATATCCGTAACCTCATTGTTGAAGGGGACTCCCTTAATATTATTAATCTGCTTAATCACCCTCTTCTCCTAGCCGAATATCAAAGATTTTATCTCTCGAGTCCATAAGCATCACCATACCTTCAACAAAGATCGAATCATACATACTTACAGGAAGGAAACAAGTCGGCCGATGCAATGGCCAATTATGGCATTAATTTAAATTTCACTATTTGGGATAATGATAGATCCCTAATCAGCCTTCACAACAAAGATACATGCGACCTTCACACGCAAACAATCTCTAAAGATATGCTTTAATCTTTGAGGAAATCCATAAATTCTTCCACAAAGTGCCGCTTTTAGTTTATTCGCGTGGCATATGATATCTACTCCAAATGATAGCAAGATTTTGTTTAGGAACTTCAAGTGGAGTTGTCTAAATTTAAAAACAAATAAGACGCGGGAAGTACAATAGCCGTGATATTCGCTGCCAAGCTCCGCGAAAACCGAAGATAACTACAAGGTGAAAGCCGACAGATAAGGGTTTTCACGCGCGACTTCACGCAGACTCAGATCGGCAATCCTACAACTGCTCGTGGAGGACCAACGGCTACAGCCTCCCATTTTTATGCGACCCGCAACGGTGAGAAACGAACCACTCTCAACGCCCAAAGGTATTTTGAAAATTGTTGTAACCAAAGACATCCTTGTGAAGATGGGAGGGCCTCCCCGCCGATTGATTGAGCCGTGCAGTGCACTCCCGACCGGAAAGATAACACCGAGCTCGAACATTCTTAGTATTGGCGGATTCACCAACTTTGTGGAGAGAGTGCAAGGGCATGATCAAAGCATCTCTGTTCGCTTTGCCAAGGAGTGGAATGAGAGGATGGTCGACTATGGAGGGCAGAAGATTCTTATTAATGACGAACTCATAGCCGAAGCGATCGGCCTCACTGAAGGATACCGCTTCTTCAACAAGAGGGTTATCAAAGAGGCTGAAGAGAGAAGATTTGTGGAGGAGGAGGAGAAGCTTATATTCAACACCGCGGGTCTGCTTGTTAATTCAATTCTTCTCCGTATGATGAAGTCACCCGCATGATGATTCGCTACATATCCTCGAAGGCAGTGTTTGTTATATCGTCCCCGCCAAGCACCTTGTCTTTTTGAATCACTTTCGTAGGAGTAGGTTGGTTTGCTTCCCCACTATCTCGTTAAACTCTCTTGAGCGCTCCATTTTGGAGTTCCGTATATACCCGGCGGTTCCCTTCACCAAGGGCTTATTCTCGCTTATTCACAAGCACCGCCTTATCAAATTCCCCTGCCTCCTTCCTCTCCCGGCTGGCTTTGCTGGGCTCCGCTGCGCGCGCCCCCGTCCTCCCCGCTGTCCCCTCGCCGCCGCCCCGCCTCCGGTGCCGATGCCCCCACGCAGCTGCCATGCTTCTCCTTCTTTCCTCCCGCCGCCCCCCGCCACCCACACTGCCTCTACTTCTAAACGTGTCACTGGGGCTTCTGTGAGACTCAACCTCGAGTCTACCGCCGAGGGGGATGAACCTTTGATGACATTGGGCTCGTGATCTCGCCGAACATTAGTAGTGCCACCTCTGCGGCACCAACGGATAACCCTTCTAGAAGATTGAGGCCTTAGAGGCCGAGCTTAAATTGTCAAGGATGAGGTAAAAATCTTGCTAAGCAAAAAGGCAAAAAAGCATTGAGGGAGAAGGGAGCATTGGCAATAGCCACCTTGATGAAATATACAAAAACTCGACTCTCCCTAGACTCCCGCCTTGGGAAAACGAAGACTAGGCATGAGTATAATATCGCAGCATTCAGTGGCCATAGAGGAATTCATCAAGGTCATGCAAGAAGTGTTTCGCATCTCAAATGGTGTCCCGATTACTCTTTTGGGGCAATGAGAAAGAGAGTAAAAGAACCAGAGAGGAGCTCGATAAGACGGATGCTGCTCATATGACCACGCTGGTATGTATCATGCTTGGAAAAAGTAAAGATGAGTATTGATCAAGCGCCAAGAAGTAGTCCAGCTTTTACTACCGCTTCGGCCGTAGGCTTGCTGCTTTGTTGCCGTTGTTTTGCCGTTAAGTCTCGCTTTGTGTTGTCGCTTCTAGGCTTCGTGTTCTTTGTCAGAACTTTTGTGCTTTGATACATGCCTTCTCTCGCTCCTCTCTTATTCAGCTTTTAGGCCTCCTTTTGTACACAAGGGTATAGTCCCTTTCAAAAACTATTTACCAATATTACGGGTTTGGCGGAGGTTGAAAATGGCTAATGTAACTTTGACGTGGAAATATCACCAAGTAAGGGAATGTTTGTTTGTTTTCTTTTGGCGATCACTAGTTTTGGCAGTTGGTGGCAATGGAAAATAGGTGGGAGGATGGAAGTTAATGCAATTAATGAACTTTGGTTCCCGAGCGCGGATTGCTTGGGAAGGCATGCAAGAGGAATATTTTTTGGTTGTTTGGTTTTCCATGCATTCCATTTTTGCTCTGCTTAAGTTCTGGTTCTGCGAACCAACCGTCTACTACTCAGGTTGCATGGAAACTTTGAGAGTTTCTAGCTTCCTTCTCTGTTGGGGAAGTATATAAGGCATGGAGGAAACACTTTATTGTTGTTTAATATTTTGTGGAGGAAGAAGAGAAGGTGCGAGCACATTCAGAGGTCTTCTTTGAATTTTTAAGCGACACTATCAGGCATGATAGGCCCTAACTTTTAAAAATCTTGCTTTCCTTTAAATGCTTTCATTAGAACAACTCTATTCAGATGATTTTTGTACAGTCGGCCTGGCTGGTAGCAATGTATTGGTTTTCTTCTTTCTTGATGATTTGGGAATCCCTGGTTATACGTAGACCCTGTTGAAATCTACTTCTTTTATCTTCTCGTGATTACATTATGGGTTCGACTTCTGTAGAAGTGTTTGTTGTGATTACATTATGGGTTCAACTTCTGTAGAAGTGTTTGTTGTGATTACATTATGGGTTCGACTTCTGTAGAAGTGTTTGTTGTGATTACATATGGGTTCGACTTCTGTATATGTTGTTTCCTTGTCTCTTGTTCGACTGAGGTAATGAGTTCCTAACTGTACCATGTTAGACGTTGTGTTGGATGATTTCATGTTTGAAGAATGACACGGAAAGAATTGTTGTGTCTAATTTGGTTGGTTTATTGATTATTGCTTGGTCGTATGAGCTTTTTTTATTGCTTGACGGCTTCAGGTGAATATATAGTTGGATTGTGATGAAATTGTAGTTCCTTCTATTGAGCTCGATAGTGGTTTAGTCGCATGCGTAAGAAATATGTTTTAACACAAGCCTGTATCTCTGTTGAAAAGGGTATGGATGTTCATTGATTATGGGTTATGAAAATGATGAAACATTTGGTGTAGCTGCTGTTTTCTTGCAATTTTCACTTGGATATTAGAACACAGTTGGGACCCAGTGAAAATTACTTGATGAACCCCATTTCCTATCAGTTTGTGGGTGATCTTAGGTCTGCACGAATGGAAATTAGTTTTATTTTAGAATATGAATGACTGTGTTGATGTTGCCTGTAGTGACCTTGAAATTTGTCAATAGAATTCTTCTATTAACACTGGAAGTGCTACTTGTTTGGTATCCTTGAATGCAATAACGAATTATCCAGTGTAAATAGTTAGTGTTACCTATTGGTAAGTAATGATAGCAGTTACCCTCACTCGTAGTCTAAAATGATTCGAGTCCTGGGTGAAGGGTAGACTGTTTTATTTGGAGCAGGATTGTGGACTGATATTTGAACGTATATGTATTTCGTTTATAACAATCTATGGCTTTTGTTAATGAGCAATTTCAAGACCCTAGGAATCTAAGGATGACCTATTAAACAGTTTTAC
The DNA here is from genome assembly GCA_018340775.1 of Taxus wallichiana var. yunnanensis. NCBI lineage: Eukaryota > Viridiplantae > Streptophyta > Pinopsida > Cupressales > Taxaceae > Taxus > Taxus wallichiana. The sequence continues at coordinate 777,216,565 of CM031240.1, forward strand.
CAGATTAGAGCTAATGGTAAACTTGGGTGTTGATTTTCTTACTTTCTCTTCTTCCCTAATTGAATTCAAGATTGAATGTATATGCATTACTCCTGGGAAGTTGGTACAGTCCTGAACTTGTTTGGAATGGAGATCTGAATGCCTCTATTTCTTTCTCTTAAGTCAGTAAAGTATATGTTGATATAGGACTTTTGGAATAAGAAAATATTCTCTCCCTTGTCTGGAAATTATGAGTGCTCCCTTCTTTTGTATCTCTATGAGAACTCTATGGTACGGGTATAAGATGAATAGACTGTTAAATTTATGAGGAGAGAATGGTAAGTACTGACTCTTGACCGAAGTCTTCTTTCCTTATCTACGGTTATATTATTACCCTGTTTGAGTTATTCAGTTATCCACTTTTATAAAAGTAGTATTGTAGTAGAAGTTGGTATACTTATCAATGTCATTGAAATAATGCTATGAGTATAAAGGAATCCCGTCAGTTGAACTTGCTGGAGGTTATAATCTGTCTTTGCTTGAATTGTTAAATGCACATCTGTTGGATACACGTACTGGTAGGAATTCATTCTTGAATGGAGTAATTTTGTTGGATTATTACTGTCCTTGGTTTTCAGATGGATGGATATTGTAGATTCATTTTGTTTCTTCTTAGTCTCTAATATATGATGAATCATCTAAAAATATTTAAGTTTAACTGGCAGCTATAATATGAGTTATGTTTTAAAGTCATATTAGAATTGTAGAAAGATGAATAGCCTGATTCATGTTTAAGGATTTGATGAAATGATTTCATTTAAACAGGTTGTTTAATGAAAACAATTGGTGGAATGTAATTGTTTTAAGAATTAGTGCTTATCATGCTCAGTTCACTGAACTGACCTGTGCTAGCAATTTTTACAGATGGACATCGTAAGTGGTAAAGGCACGCAGATCTGATATGATGCTCAGATTGTTTAATCTGGTTTTTATGATGAATTCCAACTTGATTTCTCTAATTGTACTATAGGAAGAAAGATATTCTTTTGTTGTTGATTATTGTATCAAATGTGCCGAAGTGCATAAGTTGTAATTGTATGGCCTGGAAATAAATGAAATGGGGAGATTGTTACTTATGTGGCTACATTTTTATTTGTTGGATTGAACTTCTTAGGTCTGAATGAATGAGAGTGCATTTTTATTACTGTATGCCATGGGAGCTAGTTGGATTCTCTAAGTAAGCCTTGTAAAAATTATGTAACCGAATACTTCATGATTGAATAGTAATTCTTTTATATTATGAATAAGGCTAAATTGGAATTAGACCACTGCATTTTAGGGAAGTTAAGGTTAAACTACGCCCTGATATGTAGCTATAACAGGAAGAGTATTCTATTACTTCCTAACATTGATCTAAGTCAAGGCAACGTAATTGATGGTTTTAAATCACCATGTCTTATAACAATTAGTAAGATAAATCTCAGTCTTCGGAGTTGATATAAACCCTTACAGGTTTAGTTAGCTTCCTTATGAGAGAACTTAGGGCTATTGCCCAATTTTGAGGAATAAGATTATTAGGAACCGATGGACACCTTGACGAGGTCTCAAATCTTATTAAACTTCTCTCTGTGAAATTGAACTTAACTACGTAAGGCAACTCAATGGTATGAAATTTTGGGTGGGAAAAGGACTATCCAGTTAGGAGGGCCTTTAATACAAATTCAACTCAACTTAAGTAACTTTTTGAAGTTATGTAAATCTTTTCGAGGCAGTTTTGTAGGATGTTGACACATGTCAACTGCAGGGTTGTACCTTCAAGAAGATTAGGATCTTCTCGAGGATACAACAATGCAGGTGACATATGGCAACACCCTTTTGCATTGATCGTTAAGATTTACACCTAAAACTCGAACAAGATTTTCCTTTGGGACCGGTTAGGACCATAGACATGCTATGAGGCAGCCCTTTGAGACTTGGGGTACCTTGACACACGGGGTTAACAGTGGTTGACCCAGTATGTCAGCTTATCCCTAGTCTTCAAGAGCATCCTTATAACGTGTGTTATGATATTAACCCGTTCCTGAGTGAATAACTTGGGACAGGGGAGGCTGACAGAAGTCAGTATAAGACATTCTATATAACATCAGAGTGGGGTGAAGGACGTATTCCAGATTGATGAGTATGTTGTCAAGGAATATGAGACATGAACAGTATGTTTCAAATCTTTGGCCAAAGTATCACAAGCTGCTGATTGCGTTGTCCTATGTCACCTAGTCTAAGGGACATGATGCCGATGAATGATGGTAACAATTATTCAGATAGGTTCCTTGGATAGAGCATTCTGAAATCCCAGATTAGGGAAGAGAACCGCAAGAGTGAAGTGTTCAGATAAAAATGCCAACTCTATGATACCCATGAATAGATCGGTAGTTCACCGAGTCATGGAATGAATAGATCGGTGGTACACCGAGTCATTACAGCTGCATATGGTTATCTATTATAAGAATGATTGTTATGATTTGTGAGTTCTAAATTATGTATTTAGAACTAGAAAGCACTTATCAAAAAAAAAAAAAAATCTTGTTCTAATGTTCTAAAATGAGGATGTTACAATATGTGTCATGTATCTTCATGTTCAAGTCATCTTAGAATACAAAGCTATTAAATACATGCAGCTGTCTCCATATTTTGTTCTTGCTATATTTGGCTTAATTTCACCTTCTTCTATACATCTGCCAAATTTTTTATGAGCTGGATCCTAAAAATAGATTTCTTATATTTTTAGGATTTCTTCGTGATCATGAAAAAACAAGACCCTTTCTTATCCAATATTTAATTTGTGCCTTGGGATCAAGAATCTTCATGGAGAATGTAATTGAATTACTTTGAATTCAATAAGCATTAAATTCTCGGGAGCTAGAATAGTGGACTTCATCGTTCTTTGTGGAGTTCTAGTCATGCATGTAGCCACAATCATCTGATAATCAAATCACCATCAATTTTGGAGAACCAACTCTCACTTGTCCATGTTTGAATCAATTTGATTTCCTTTGACCCTTGTTTAGTCCATATTCTATCATTTCATGGCTTTCCTTAGCCACTCAGTAACTTTATCCTTTGTATCGCGACACTTTTCTTTACTCGGCTTTTTAGTTATCTACGGCTCTTCTCGTGCTTCTCACGCATTTTGCAATGTCATGCAGCTTTATTCCTTGTTTTTTTCCTTCCCACAGCCTTTGTTCCATGTCCGTGACTATATCCTTTTACTTACAGATTTTATAGTCTTACACATATATCTTCCACATTAGTGTCTTCTCTAGTTCTTCACAAATTTCTCTTTATTTGTGGCTTTGCTTCTTACTTCCTTACTTTTGTTTCTTTTCCTTCACCTCCACAACGTTTCTAGAGTTCCGTAGATTTATGCAGATTTTGGTGGCTACTTCAAGAATACAAAGGTCTATATCCTTTTTCTATAGCTAGCAAAAACCGATTAATTCCTTGAACTTATCCTTGAGACTCTTGAATCCTTTGTGAGATGACACTATCAATCAACCTTCATATTTTCAGCTTGCTCACATTACCAATTCAATCCTTTTTCCATCAATCCATCTTGACATCAATGATAAAACATATGAAACTTCAATCTTCACCTTTGTCATTGATGGAAACACCCTAATGTCTTTATACTTGCACAAACCAATTAACACATTTTGATGGATAAATACTTACATACCTGAGTTCTATTTTTCAGCTTCACTCCACTGTGGATTATGTCTCACTGATTTCAGCATCTCTCTTGTGGCAACACCTCAAATCTTATCTCCCCTTTTAAATATTTGATTCACTCTCCTTTTAGCTACCGAGGTTGACCGCTTCTTCTATCTTCAAATTCTCTCCCCTTTGACTGTATGATCGCTGGTTTCTAAATCTTAGCTTCTCTTCCCCTTTGACAACAATGAAAAAGGGCCGACTAGGCCACATAGAGCTGAATTATGCTTGTAAGCTAGATACAACATGTTCTTATCTCAAGAATCTCCCCTTAGGATTATGCTTCTTATTCATTTGTTCTAGTGTGTCTATGGAAATCCTCCACCCGAGTTGATGCATACATTGATAAATAGAATGTCTCCTTGAGGTCTTCATGACGCTGATCGATGCGGGAAGCTTTAAGATAATTTTTATTTTGATTTTACAGAAATAGTCTTCTTTTTTTATAGACTTTGTATAATATAGCTTACTTTTTATAGCTATCCTTCGTGGGAGAATTATATTTATAGTAGCAAGATAGAAAGAGATAGATTTCCTCTTTGATGGAATCATCGATTTATAAGAAGTTTGACTCAAGGAGTTGAATTTTCATTTCCCATATATTTATTTTTATTTACTTTTTTGTATCATTTTTGGAGTTTGGGAGATGCCTAATTTCAATTGATTTAATAGCAAATAAGATCCACGAAAAAAATTGTGGTCATTTAAACATTTTTGTTATTTAATTTCCCACAATGATGCCTTACTTCTTAGGACTTTCCCTATGTCCTTGATAGGACTTACCCTTCACTAGTATAGTGCTCTACCTAGGCACTTAGTATTTTCCTTCAACCAATTGGCCTAGGCCTTCCTTGACCACTTCTCCATCAATATCATCAAGAATGTCACCATGACCGACATGTATTCAATATGCCAATATAAGGACAAGTCTATCACATATTTTTTCACACATTGGCAGGGAATTTTTAATCAGCTCACCTTCCAACTTCCTCAAACTGACCTGATAGAGTTTTTCACTAGGGTTTATGTCGACATATCTCTCCAACTCTTCAAGTACATACATTCTAAACATTTGATGAGGAACTCATCATGGCTTAGAAGCTAGAAATCCATGTCATCGAAGAGAAGAAACTACAATTTTACAACAAGAGAACTCTATTTAAATTGAATGACTCCTCTTCTTCTTCTAAACCACAAAATACTCATTCTAAATAAAAGGGATCCGCCAAAGTGGTGATCCAGAATTTGGCCCATCTCATCTATCAAACCAACCAAAACATCCTTCTAATCTTTCCCTTGTTCGAATTTCCATTACAATCTTGAACAATGAAGATACACCCCATAGGATAACCTTACTCCTTAGTGTTGGAATAGCTTCTAAATATGGGATCCATCACTCTTCTACCTTTCAAACCACATACGGGTTTCAATCCTTCTTGTACTATACCCACATGGTATAAGGAGAATGATTACTATAACTATCACCGTGTTAGAGGTTATAGTGATGGTAATTATAAAATTTCAAAAACATCATCTAGGAAATGTTAGATAATGGATATCTCATCTTAGATAACCTCAATGCACTAGAAAATCAAAACCTTAATATCTTTAAGAAGAATTTTTCAAACCATACACCTTCATCAAATAAGGCTTGTGAGACCTATACTAATGATACCAACATCCGTGAGATGCCCGTCATCTTCGATATAGTACCTACCCCTTCTACTCAATTTCCTCCCATCTCATCTATTGAGGAAATTCTTACATGAGAGGAGACTATTTCATCCACTCCTCTACCCATGGAGGAGTCTACATCATTCCCTTCTCTACCAATGGAGGATTCAATCTCACCCCCTAATTTACTCCGCTGCAAACCTACTTCACCTATTTCTTCATCTACGATGAGATTACCCCACTTATTCCTCCACCTATCAAGGAGCCCACACTACCCATTCTTCTACCTACAGAAGAGCCTACCTTATCCTCTTCTCTACCTAAGGAAGATTCTATACCACCTACCTTGTCCCCTCCTCAACCCATAGAGGAGTCACTTTCATCTTCTCTAGCCCATTGGCAATAATTCTCCAATAGCCTTCAAAGGTCCCATCAACCTTCTTACATCACTTCTCCCTACCGAGTCAGAAGCCAAAATGTCCCCTGTTTCACAAACATCAAAATTCTTCATAGGGATTACCACTAAGTCATCATCATCTCCCTCCACTTCTATGCATTCTCTTATTTGGTTGATCATGTGGAATATGTAAACTAATCCATGCTTTGGGGTTGCCTTTGACTTCCTGTATCGACTCAAATGTAAATTTTGTCTCTAGATACTTCAACTATTTATCCTAAAGTGTTCAAGACAACCAAATCTATTACACCCGATTTGACCATATTAGCTTCTTCATCGCCTTCACCTTCACTTCAACCTTCACCTGAACCAAACCTTCATCTACACCCAAACCTCCACCTACACCTAAACCTACTACTACATTGGGGTCCTCACCGACACCTAGTCTATTCCATCCCTCTCGTAAAGCTAGATTTGACCACCTCTTTGAAAACTGTCACCAATTATATACCCGCACCTAAGAGGAAGACCCAACCTCTTAAGCCTCGTACCCCCATTTCTCCCACACCTCCTCTTTCACCTTCGCCTCTTCCATCAATCTTAGGCCCACATCCATCAACACCGGTCAAGAAACCTCTTCCTCAAGGTAAACCTAAAGTGAAGCAAGGTAACTATACCAAATTTCCATTCTAGTTTCCCATTTATGTCCCTTAGCATTTGAAATGGTGTAAAATCCCTTTCTGGAAAATCTGGTCTTTCAAACTTGGTCATTCGCATCTTTTTGGGTTGGGTGCAATTTTTATTCATGTTACATGAACAAAAATTACACCCCTTCTATCGTTAGTGCATCTTCTAGAGTGTTGACATTCCGGATGTTGCGCCTTCCAATGTTGCGCTTCCCAAAATGTGCCAAGGTGCATGTGCTAGCTTGTCAACATTCAAATTTTTGTGCCCCTTTATGGTGCGCCAAAGCACTGAAAAAGCAATATTAATGAGTTTGAAATCCGTGCCTAGGGTGTAAATATTTTCATGTTGGCATCTACCCCGATGTGCCTTGAAAAAGTTGGTGGTGCATTTATTACACCTTTGCTATATCTAGGCGCATCGACTGTTATTTTCACGATTGAAAAAACATGGAAAAATTTTATTCTTCTACACTTGCTCGGTGCTCTGTCAGACCCGTGTGTCACTTTCCATCGTATTTGTGGACCCCACATCATTTCCTCTATCTTAAATATTCCTAGTAAGTGTCCCTTGCTCTTCTTGTGTTGTTGTTGTGGATTTTTTGTGTTATTTTTGGAGGTTGTTATTAAAATAAACAAAAATGAATGAACCTAAGAAGATAATACAACTCGAGCTGCTTTTTCAATTGACCCACCTTCAACCGATTTTACCCTCCTTCCAGATCTGCTAACCTAGAAGGCCTTGCTTTAAAAAGGATCCCTTTCTCTTTTTTTCCTCCGTTCTCCTCACTTTGTTAAAATCTTAGTTGAAAAAGGCTAAAACCACAAACCACGAAGAGGGAAAATTCTAAAGTTATTACAAATTAAACCCACCTTTTTTTTCCTTGGCACAAAATTCATTATTGTTACACTAAATGCAGTCATGCCGTAGGGACGCATTGTCCCCGCATGCAACATTGGCCTTTCCTGCACCTTAGAAAATTCCACACATGCGCAAGTGCAACTCCAGCTACACCTACATTTGAATGTCGCAAGCACTCTACATGTGCCACGTAAAGCTAAATCCTTGGTGTAACTTACCTCAATGATGCACCCTTTGAACCTGCGCCCCTTGGCACATCATAATGTTTTGCAACATGTATCATGTTTGCACCAATGACACACCTTGAGGCCTTGCTACACCAAAAATATTTACACCCAGTTAAAACCCTTCATATGGCACAAGCGCACATCCTATGACACCAACATCTGAATGTTGTGTGTAATCTTTCTGCGCCCTACGCCCCTTTTGGCGTTGTTTTCTTCCATGCAACACTCTCCCAAAGTGTGCCTTGCTTTTCTAACCTTGCAGCCTATAGTAGAATTGTGCCTTACGCCCAAAGCTTCTAAATTGATAACTTTTCATTCTGTAAGCTTTAATGGATGACTTAATAGCTAACATGGCTCTTCTGCGATGGACTTCCCTGATTCTTCTTGTAGATCGCAGAGTGAACTCTGATCCACACATGTCTTCATCAAGTAAGAAGCCAACCAAGTCCAAAGGTAAAGCTAGACTAAAAGAGGAAGAAATGAAGTATAAATACCAAAGGGTCACGATGCCTAAATCCTCAGAGGGTGACCGGATATTAGAGATTTAGAACTCGGGCACATTGACATGGAGGATTTTTGGGCTAGAACCAAAAAGGTCATAGGTAGCCCATGGATGGACAAATTGGTTGGTAGTGGTTTACATTTTTCCATAGGAATTCCCATGAGCATGGTTAACAACGAGTTCATGATGCTGGTGGGCCGTTGCTATAATAAAGACACAAGATGTGTCGAAAATGAGAAGGGCGAGGTAATAATCAACCTCACTACCCAAAGATTTTGAAATTATGTTGGGTATCCCGCACCACCGGCATTTTGTGGCAATAAGCCAGGAAGACTACATAAAGGCATGGAATGAAAATGAAGACAAATGCATGTAGTTGATGAATGAGGTATACCTGAAAAACAAGAAAGTGGTGAGCAGGTGGCCACAAGTCATTCATCATAGTGACTTCTCAGAAGAGCTGAGTGACACCATCACTTTCCTGAGTAGGGTGTTTGGGCTTCCTGATGCCCATTATTTTCACAAGTGGATGCTCAGATACTTGGAAACAATGAGTAAAAATGTTCCTGAGCAACGTTTTGAACAGGTGGAGATTATCACCAGCACCATCTTTGAGTAGCTTCAACAACTCTCAACAACTGGGAAGTTCTACATGAAATCTTATGTGGTATATGTTGCTGCCTTTGAAAGAGACTACCCAGCACTGAATCGATGCGAGGTGTGGCCCCAAGTCAGAATATATGAGTATTATCTAGAGTTGAGACTGGAAAATAGCATTGCATAATCAAGCAAGATCAATGATGCCTTCTTCTATGGTGTCATCTACCTATTGAGGCCTAATATGACTCACGGTCGATTTACGACAAAGAGTGTGGTTACTACCACAAAGAAGTGGGGAGTGTTATTCACGTAATTCCCCACTTTCACCTATCTCAGAGTTGCCAACTTCTTGGGGAGCCCACCAAGTTACCAAGGTATACGGGACCCAATTTGATCCTATTGGAGCTGTCTAGATAGCTTATCACATACCACAAGAATTATCTAAAAAGAAAGAAGGGTGAAAATCCATTCCCCCTCATAGTGGGTAGGTACACCTGTACTTCTCATAGTAAAGCCCGGGAAATTTTTGTGGAGTTGGAATTGCTTAACTTGAAACATAATTTTCCAGCAAGGCCAACATTTGATCCTTGTGATTTCCTTCCAAGGGAAAAGCTCAATCCAATTCACATCCTGCAGATCGAAGATATCTATATCAATCTGTATCATGAAACCGAGGTCAGACAAAAGGATCACTCCCACCTACTCTGTAGAGATCATCCAATATGGTGTGGCCATTGTCCCAAAAGGTTTCCAAGTGACTGATCAAGAAGTTGATCAGGTCTATCTAGACATGGATGGGGACAATTAGCCATTTTCTGAGATAGATAGAACAAAGGCACCTCAAACTATTGAGGAAAGAGTCAAAGGTACTCTATAGTGCATAGAGTATTGGTGCAAGAAGAATCGTCTTGGGGTGGAATTCACCACGTCTCCCTTAAGTAATGCACCTGCCAAGCCAAAGCACTTGCCAAAGGGAAAAGGGAAAGATAAAGAGGGAGAATCAAGTACTACTCAAGAGGAAATTCCCGAGAGTCCTCCTTCCACTACTAAAGAATAGGTAATAAGCTTGAATTCCCCGAAAAGAAGAAGCAAGAATCGCTCCAACAGTACATCCCCTCGAGGATGTTGCCACTACTACAACCACTGAAGTTCCCACCATCCCATCTCCCACTCCTCCTTCCCCTCCTCATGTCACTCAACCAACCACTCCTTTGGTTGTGTCTTCTCCCCATCTTCTATTGTTCCCCCTTCCTCTTCCTCCATCTTCTCTTCTCTCGTGGATCTATCCCCCAACATTTCTTCTCTCATCTCTCAGATCCCTTCCACCCCCATGGTTTCCTCTCTTGTAGTGACTCCTACCCCCATGAGCACTATGTTGGCTTCTCTCTCGATGCCGCCACCAAGTGTCTCGACGCATTTCCCCATGTCCACTGTAGCTACTCCTTCTTCCACCCCTGTTCCCTCCTCTTCCCCTGGTCCCACTCCCTTAAGTCCAGAATGGATCTCCAAACACCTGAGCCAACACAAGAGGAAATTCCCCATTACACCTATGGACTTCTCCGTTATTCCAACTAAAGGAGCTAAGAAGAAAAAGGCTATAACCCACTTCTCTCAAAGTGCTTCAGGTGAAAGAGTGATGGAGATCACATACCCTGATCCCACAAAAGAGAAAAAGGATTTGTCTCCTATAGATTTTACAGTGACTTAGGTCACAATGGGAACATCCTCGAGAGCCTATAAGGAGATGCCTTATCCGCAAGGATTCCCTTTGCAAAATCTTTAAGAAGCAAAGGAAGAGTAGAGGATATTGAAAGAATAGAACAATAACCTTCTCCAAGCCCTACAGAAGATGGGTAGTGCACCTCCTTTGGCTGCCACCGAAACTCCTAAAGCCCTTAGTCAAGAGAAGATAAATGAGTATGCCAAGATTGGTGAGCAAGGTATGGCAGTGTCCACCTAGAGAGACCAAATCCTCAAAGATAGTGAGGAGGTGATCACAAAGTTCACAGAGCTTTATCACAATATAGATCATATAAACAATGAACTCTAGGTAATTGCACGGCCTATCTCTCAAGAGTTGACCACGCCAGTTGCAACAGAGACATTCCAAAAGTTACTCGACCACCCAGATCGATGACTTGGTGAAGTTCGGTGTCTTTGATCACCCGCAAGCACCCAACAAGGTCCTTGCTGCTTTGGATTATCGGGTTGATCAAATGGAGTTTGTCTTGGAGAAAATAGACAAAATCAAGGAGGAAGCCCTAGAGGCCATGCATCAAATGGAACAAATCATCTTGAGGATGTCTTTAGGGTTACTCGATGCGGATTACACTCTGAGGAAGGTAGATGATACAATTCAGCTCTTTAAGGAGATCATCTTGCAAGGTTTGGGGTCAGAGGCCACTTTTGATACGGAATCTATCAACAACCTTCTGGGCTACCACAACTTTGTGGGTTACCTGATGGAGGTAGGTAATGAATACTTCAACCTCTCGTAAAGACTTAGAGATGAACGAGAGACTTGTGAAGTACTCGGGATCACACCAAGGGTCCCGCTCAGATCAAATTCAACCGATGATTAGCAAGTTCATGGAGAATCGTGCTCAATTTCACTTTTCCTCTCCAGAGCGAAACAGGATACTCCTTTCCAAATATGAGATGATGACGAATAGCCTTCCTTCTCTTGGGATTATTCCCATTTTTGTAAAGTATTTAAAATTATGTTGGCACAAATGATGACATCATCCATGTTGCACCATGGGATGTTGTCATCCACCAAATTGCCCCAAAGTCAACAGTTGACTTTTAGATATTTTGTAAGTAGTTGTTGGTTCCTTTTTGCCTTCTTTCTCCTTCTCTTTCTATATATACTTGGATACTTGTTGTATTCAAGGTGTGGAAATTTTTTAGATGAAAAATAGAAGTGAGAAGAAAAGGTTTTGTACTTTTTGTAACAGAAAATATTAATACGAAATTAAGACTTTGTGCTCAATGGATGTGTTATGTGCATTAGATATTTCTTAAGTTAGATCTGTGTTGCTTTTCTATTAGATCTATCTCTACTTTTTTTTCATTTGCTCATCAGTATTGCTTTGTTCATTTATGCAAGTAGGTTTGGCTATGTTTACTACCAACCCAAAACATAAACCCTCTGACCTTTCTGCTTTGGAATTCATTTCTTTTCTCCCTTCGGATCTATCCTATCTCCTCTCCTCGCTTCATTCCTTTCTATTTACAGTCGGAAATACCCCTACTGGGATGAGATCCCAAACCCCGAAGGTAGAATATTATGGTACTTGCATAGATTCCTACTGGTAGAATAACAATAAACCAGTTTCACTTTACTGTCTCAAAGAGGGGCTATGCCCTGCACACTGTTGGCTCGTCTATCCATAGATCTGCCCTCCCAATAGATTTTTGGGCCAACAGTTTTTGGTGACTCTACTTGGGAAAGAACTAGATCTATGGTTGTGTTGTGTCGCTTAAAAGACACTAACAGATTGTTAAAGTTGCTAAGGTAACTAAGAAAATAGATAAAACCATGAAAATCACTACCTGTTTACAAATCTTAACTCTTTACTTAAAATCCAATTTTTTTGCAAAAATAATCCAAACTGAAAATTTTCTTCAAAGATCCATAGATCTAGACTAGTTAGATTTCTTTAGTTTGCTGAGTTTTTATAAAAACCCGTATATTCCCATAGATCTAAGATTCTAACATTTTTACAAATATTTTCAAACCCTTGCAAAAAATAAAATCTAAGATCTGAAAATCACCTTACTAAGTTAACTATAATTTTATCCTCGTTGATCTTTGTCATTAAATCGCAATCAGTTATCAAAAGAGGGATAAAATTAAATATTTAGAAAAATACATGCTCCTAATTTTTGTCAAAAAAATCAGAAAATCAGCAAGTACAACCAAAAAGAGTTTTTAAATCTACTCTGAAAAACATTGCAGATCTAAAAAGATACCCTGGTGGGTGAACCATTTACCCGTAGTAGGAGATCTCATGGAGAATTTGATCCTATTTTCGATCTACTTCAAAGGCATTACTTCAATATTACACAAGCATGCTTCTTATCACCGAGTTCACTGATCGGACAGCCAAGTGCCTCGCCTTTACAAAAGAACTGGTTTTCACAAGGAGCCTCCACATCCCTTTACAATGCTCGTTGCTCAGCAGAACCACACTTCTCGCTCGTGTCCTATTTCCAACTTTTCAAATGGTAGTACCATGGGGATATGCTATAGGCCCTCTTGAGTTTCCACATCATGTTCGGCACTCCCTCATGGAAACCGTAAGAATTTCCCAAGATTTGATGGGAGTGGAAACCAAAGCATGGATTCACATATATCTACATTCATTATGTCATGCAAAGATCTCCGATGTGACCCATGAAGATGTGTCGACGCCTCTTTCTAGAGACCTTGCAAGGACCCACAGCAGAGTGGTTCCAAAATTTGCTATCTAGATCTATCACCAAATTGGGCCACATTACGAACCGCATTTGAAGACAGTATAATCCTTCGTGAGGATGCATTTGCATTACTATCAAAGATCACTCACCAAGACTCGGCCGCCAATAATACCCTGCCTTCATTATCTTGAGAGCTATTACTCGTGGGGTGAAATGTCCTCCAGAATCTCTATCATGAAAATCTCATAACACCCTTTTAATTTGATTTGTCCCAATGCACCTCAATAGAACTCCATTGATGTCTTTCTTAAACAAAACACCATCAACAAGCACATATGGAATGACTTGTAATCTGAAGTATCTCCTCTTTGCTTTGCTCATTTCTGGGGGGCATAGGCCTGTCTGTAGGAAGTGTATCACATTCTGAGTCCAACACGGAGTGGGCACATCATCATTTTCCTGTTCTTGACCATCCTGTAATACCAAGACAGCCTCTTTTTCATTACCTGCTTCAACTTGTTGACTCAAGGCTAGCTACTCACATAGTCCCTTCCCACGTACTAGTTTGGTGACCTTGATCTCGATGTCATATTCCATGACACGAGTTATCCATCCTGCACGTTTATCATTCAGATCCTTGTTTATAAGGAAGTCCCTGACTCTCGCATGAGAGACCAATAATTGGATCTTGTTGTTTGAGACTAGGTGCTTGAATTTCTTTAAGCTCTTGATTACTGCAAGGACATGCTTTTCAATGAAAGAGTACCTAGTTTCGTATTCCTCCAAGCCTTGACTGAAGAAAGCAACTGGTTGTTCTAATCCTCCTTTGTTTTATTGTACTAGGATTGTAGAAATAATGTCCCCACCACCAAAGGCATATAGCACGAAGCCCTTAGAGAAGTCTGGATTGACGAGAGTCGGAGCTTGAGATATAGCCTCTTTTATTGCCTCAAAACTTGCCTTGCCTTCAGATTTCCACTTAAATGCCATACTCTTCTTTAACATCAGCGTTATTGGCTTCACAAGAGCAGTAAAATTTGGAACAAATCTGCGGACAAAATTGATCCTTCCCAAGAAGCTTTGAAGAGCCTTCTTGTGACTTGGAAATGGCAATGCTCAAATTGCTTCAACTCTTTCTGGGTCAATTGTCAACCCTTCCTTTGAAACAATATGACCTAGAATTTTTCCCTCGTGAGCCAAAAATATGCATTTTTGGGATTCAATGATACCCCAAATCTTCTACACCTCTGAAATACTTGCCTCAAATGACAGAGGTGATCTCGCTGCATTTTTGAGAATACAAAGATGTCGTCAAGATATATTAGAACTATTTTATTGATCAACCCTTGAATGCCATATCCATTGCCCTTTGGAAGGTGCCTCCAAAGATTTTTGATAGCCCAAATGGCATTTTCTTGTAAGCATAGGTCCCCCATTTGGTGGTGAAAGCTGTCTTGAATTGGTCATCTTCTTTCACCATCACCTCCGATTGTACTCTCGAGTAGCCATCTAGAGAGAGAATCTCTAAACCGGATACTACTTGCAATATTTGTTCCATTGAAGGAAGTGGGTAATGGTATTTGAGAGATGCCCTGTTTAGGTCTCGGAAATCCACACACAACCTGATTTCTCCACTCTTCTTCTTGACTGGAACCAAGTTTACAACCCAACTTGAGTGCTTGATTGAGAATATAATGCTTGCCTCTATTAGCTTATTTAGCTCTTTCTTTATTAGAGGTTCAATGTGAGGGTTGACTGTCTCGCTCTGCACTCGATGGGCTTAGCATCTGGATCCAATTCTATGGTATGTTGTGCCAAATTTGGATCGAATCCTCTTAAGTCTTCATAGCTCCAAGCGAAGACATCTGGAAATTCTTGGCAAAGTTGTATGAAATCTGATTTCTCCTGCTCAGTGGCCACTTTACCAATTTGAAGAGTTTTTCCTTCCCCAACCGGAATTGGCCCTGAATCTTCTCTCTTGACCTGTATGTTAGCCTTTTCCTTATGGAACTGGTCGTTAGGGTTGAAGATAGACTCCAATGTTACTAAACCCTTAGGAAGCTTGTTTGTCCGCAGCTGCACTACTTGATCCCCATACTGCTGCTCTAATCTGTCCTGATTCCTAGCTGAGAATTCAGCCTCTTCTTGTAAGAAATTGACGATCTGTTGATCATTCTCAAACACCTGCTAGCTTGTGTTATTATCTGAATCTGGCCTCACAATCACATGGATATGTGGCTGTGTTTTTCCCCTTTTGATGTTGTCAACCACATCAAACGTTGCTCCAACTGCTGCGAGCCTATCTGTGACTTCATTTTTCTTCCTGGGTATGGACACAATGTTGAAAGCTTCGAAATCCTCAATGAGGTCCCATACCCTATTCTTGTAGCTCTTCAGCAAGTCGTTCTTTGTAGCATGTTGTCCCCTAACTTGGTTGATGATTAGCTCGCTATCTCCAAACACCTGCAAGTTCTTTATGCCCCTTTTCCTGGCCCAATGAATTCCATGAATCAATGCTTCGTATTCACCGTGTTGTTTGAACAGAAAACTGAAATGAAAAGCTGAAAAATATTTGATGTCTTGTGGTGAAATCAACATTGCACCACCTCCAGCACCTTGTTTGCTTCTCGAACCATCGAAAAATAATTTCCAAACTTTGTTTTCATCCTTTTGTTCAGGCTGAATGATGTCGGGAATGGGTGAATTTTCTTCATGTATACAATACATGCCCAATTCAGATTCTTCAATTTCCTTGTATGGGTCAAATTCATGACTCTTGTTTGCCCATTCATCCAAAGTTAAATCAGAATTCCCTCGACCTTAGTGCCTGTTTCTAGATCACTTGAACACTCCTCCTGATCAAAAGCTGAGCAATTTATATTAATAGGATTTGGTACATGAGGCTCAATATGGAAATTGGCAATTGGTTCTGACCTGATTGTTGCTTTGGCTCCATACCTTGTCCTAAAAATCATGTGTGACCAATCTACATATAAATATCCACCGATTTTTGCAAAGGAAGTCTCTTGATAGACACAATGCAAAGAGTAGCGGAAGGTCAATCACGTACACATCTTGCGTAATCGTAACATTAGGACAGGAATGTAGTGTTAGGCTTAACCCCTTGATGACTCCAACAGTTCCTACTGCCGTTCCATCTAGCTGTACTACTCCTTTCAGCACTGGCTCATATTTCAAACCCAGTTGATCCACTATTTGCTTTGGCATCACTGAACTACTTGCTCCTGAATCTATCATGCAGTTGTGTACCAAGTGGTTTCCAACAACCAATGACACATAGAATGGTGGAGGCTTCAAATTCTTGCTTGTCTGGCACCCATCCTATTGCACTGCATTAGTGAGAACTTTCTCATGTCCCTGGTTTGATACATTTGTAAGTGCGAGACCATTAGCCATTACTCAACAGCTTGCAATAAATCTCGTTGCCCTAGGATCGCAAGTGATTCCCACATGGAAATGTTCACATGTGTCTTCTTCATTTGATCGATGATGTTGAAAGGGGATGAATTGTCCTTTTGTTGTCCCTTACTTGGCGCAACCTTTTCTGGAGCTTGAACAGGTGCATGTGTTGCTACAACAGGTACCTTAGGTTGATTTTGCACATTTGGAGCTGCGTTTGGTCTACTGACCCCTTGTTGTGTAGGAGTGGACTGAGAAACAACTAGATTACACGGTTGTCCCTCTCCTATATTTCTCTTCTTTGACCGTGTGTTGGCAGCCACACCTTGAAAAGGCTATTGGTTAACTCCACAGAAGTCTTCCGTTTGCCAATTGGCCAATGTGGTTTCTGTTGGAGGTCCTTCTTGTTGCATTTCTTGCTGTTGATTCTCCTCCTGGCTTGGTTCTTGAGGAACACCAATGGTTTGCACCATCAAGGCCTGATTTAGTGCACCATTGAAACATGCTGACTGATTGTGAGGTAGATTGCAAGGGTAACACCAGTCGTACTCCTGTGCCATGTTATTTTGTGTCGGGACCAAGGCTCTTGAGGACGTCGTTGCATTTGGATCATACGGTCGAAATGGCCTGGAATCTTGAGGTTTTCCTTGGTTTTGGTTTTGATTTGCAGCCTGAGGTGGTGGTCTATTTTGTTGGTATGGGGCCTAGCTTGCATGCGTGGCTTGAGGCGATCTGAGTCTAGCACTTTGAGCTTGTTGTCTTTTGATAGTCACTAGCTCATTTCCAAGGTTCTGTAGTTGTTTCATGACCTCCTGTAATTCCTTTGAAGTATTTGAAGAAGTCGACGCCTCATTATT